>OY764962.1:57603271-57988559 GCA_963668005.1 Melieria crassipennis | reverse complement strand
ATAATAGCGAATGGCGGTGACTATACCTGTTATTAAAAATATTGCGTACAGTAAATATTATAAACGCATAAAATGCAGTTTGTTTGAAACAAATCGGACAAATAGTTTCCAAGTTACGACGATCACGCTTCTACTGGACAGACTGTATATGTGCTTGAAATTTTATAGAAAGCAATAGAATCCCAGAGAAAAAATGAAAAATGGATAAAAGGATAATCTTACTAAGTCTTTCCAAATTTGATAAAAACTTTCGTGAAATTAGGAAAACTTTTGGGAGAGCAAACTCGTCATTTGAAAAAGCCATCTTAAAATTAAAAAAAAAAACAGAAAATCTTGCTTCGTTACTACGATCTGGCCATTATTTTAAGCATCCCGAGCAGGAGGATTAGATTGTTTTGCGATCAGTGCATCATTACACTACTCGACAAAAAATGGGCCAATCGCGTGCATAGATAAAGTGTTTTCTAGACTAACTTTGGCCGCTGAACACGAAAATTTTTAAGAAGCGTTTAAAAAATTCTTCGAAAAACGAGTTTTTTTTCCGCTTGTTTCAGTTGTTTCAGTTATGAACACATATCTCGTGAAAGAATTATCTGATTAACACGAGCTCTCCGTCGTTCAAGAAGAAGATAATACCTTTTTAGTTATATATAGATTGTTGTTACTTGTCAGGAACTTCCCCAAAGGAAAGTTGTAACAAAGTGAATTTTTCGACCAAAAAATCATAAATTTTCGAATATTTTTTTATGGATAAAAAAATGATCTCGCCTAGTTTTAAAATGAGATGAAAGATATATTATTATTATATATTTTTTGAGCAAATATTGAGCTTAACATCAATAGAATTGAAAAAAAAAATGACAAAGTTATGATGCAGTGAGTAAAAACACCAACTTTACATTTATTACACTGTGCGAAAAAATTTTTTTTTGCCGAGACTCATCCAAACTTAGATATAGACGTGAAACTAGAGATCATTTATAGTAATCTGGCCCAAAGTCCATTTTAAAAAAATTTAAAATTTTAAGGACATACACATTTCAAATATTTTTTTAAATATATGCGGTTGTGCAATGATGGAAATATGGGTATCAAATGAAAGACATCCTTTTAACTAAATTTTCAATTTTGAAGTTTCAGGACCAAAATATGTCAGGTAGGGAAAACATACATGATTTGGATTTCAGGCTGTAGATTCATACATCTAAATTTTATTATATTTCAAAGTTCCAGTCTAGAAAACACTTTTATTTTTTGGTGCATTTTTCGTGTCGAGTAGTTTAGAAATGTATTTTATAAAACCCAGTAGTAGTAGCTTACTGACAAGGAGCATAGACTTGCTTTCGTAAAAGAGTCTATCAAAGAAGAAAACCGGATTTCCGAGACGATGTGTTGTTATCCAACCAATAATTATAAAAATAATAATAATAACTGCAAATTTGTTTGACGTCTACAAAGTTTAATGAGGTTAAGTAATTGCGTAATTCGCAATAGTTTACAAGCAAGCTCTAAGATTGCGATATTTCATTTTTAACCTACATATATTAGAATTTTGTATTTGCATAGTTTGCACAAAATTTTAAGTTAAAAATTAAATATTGCACTCTTTGAGGGAACATTTTTTGAAAATTTGCAAACAATTGTTATTTAGAAAGGATGTTTTCTTGCTTTTATTGAACTGAATTGGTTATTGCTATTTTAAAGTCAATTGTCGATACTCTGTCTCTTTCAATTGATAAAAGTGACAAACAACCTTTCAACAGCCATTGTGGAGCGCAAATAGTTTTTTACAAGTTTCAGTTTTGAAAAACTTTAAATTTTTTATATACAAGCTTCTCTCGGGGGCCCCCCGCAGCCCGGGGCCCGGGGCGGTCCGCCCCTCCGTCCCCCGTTAAGCCGCTACTGATCTCGAGTTCTTATTTGTCCCTCCAGCGTCTCCCAAGTTCGGCTCAGGGAGTCCCAAACTCGCATGTAAACAAACCCGAAATCTTCAAATTATAGCAAAATCTGCTATAATCGAAAGCTCTGCACATCAACAGGCGGTTCAGCCGCTCCGGCTCAGCTGAGTGCACTCAAACAAGTAGCTGCGAGAGAGCTGAGACGCGAGAGCGACGCGAGCGCACTGCATGTTTGTTGGGCCCGACTTCTTATCAGCGACCCGAACCTGGCCGAGCGCAGCTGCAGCATCGAGAAGGCGGTTAGCGGCAGCGCCTAAATGTCTGGCCGGGCAGGACCGCAGGAGACGCGAGCGCTGGCCGGGCGGCCTACGGCCAACGACGCGATGTGCAGCAGACGAAGACGAATACACACCTATGCGGAGTGATGGGTGTACGCACCTCGTGCTTGCGCTCGTCCACTCCGGCGCGACACTCGGCGCTGATGTGCCAACAATAACAACAACAACAACAACAGAATCGCACAACAGCTGCGAATTTCGAAAATTCGTGCGCGAAAAGCGTGTGGAATGCGATTTGCTAGGTGCGGATGCCGACAGGAGCGCGCTGGCCGCTAATAGGGTAGCAGTGGGGGGGGCGCGAGGGCGCCAAGTGCGCTGGCCACGAAGTTTTCAGGATACACACGAAATGCGGTGAATGCTGCGCTTAGATACGGGCAGTTGGTTATGAAATCTGGTCGTGCTCGCACGTGTTAACGGGAAATTCAATTGTGTACTTTCTGGGGGTCGCATAACGGTGCGTGCCGTGTGACGCCTAACAGAAAAAAACAACAAACAAAATTAATAAAAATAATTCCAAAAAAATATATTAATGTTGTAGAACACAAGAAACACACACACATACAGACACGAAGTGTTGTTGAAGTGATGAAAGCGAAGAAAAGAAGAGGAAGAAAAATAAGAATATGAAAAAAGTGTGTGCGTTTAGTAAAATAATTTGAAGCAACGTTCAAGTGCGTCTAGTGAGCGGAAAAGCTGAGGAAGTGAAGAGCTAATTCTGGTAATAAAAATTTAGAAATTCTGAAACAAAAAAATTGCCTTAAAAATTAAAAAAAAAAATATGAAAAACCAAAAAATGAGAATAAAAAAATTCTATGAAAAAGGAATTTTGAGTAAACAGTGGCAAATGCTTTGATGAGTTTGGTGTGGCGCTTATTTCTGGCATTGGTCTGGCTGCCGCTGTGTGTATGCGTGCGAATATAAAAAACGATGTGTGCTGTTCATTTGTATTGTTGTTGGCATTGGAGTGAATGAATGGCAAATTAATGGCTAATCATGTTAATTGTGTAATTAAATCCCAGTAACACAGACACACACACACACACACACACACGCAGACGCTCGCACATAAAGGATTTTTACTTGAGACGCAGCAAAGCGACGATTCAGCGCGGCAGACAAGCGAAATCCTGCAACAGCTACAGATGCCAGATGTGTTAATGCGGCAAATGAGCGAAGCAAAAAAGGAACATAAACGCAGCGCCGGCAGCGAGCAAAAGGATGCGAGATTACGCAGGCCACACACATGTCCACAGGCAAATGCAAACAAACACACATGAAGAGTCTCGCACTCACATCCTCACTTTTGTCCGCCACATTGTGTTGATTTGAATTTCAGTGCAATTAAACGATGCCAAAAGATAGCAAAAAACCACAGCACATTGTAGCAAATGTGCAAACGACCAACCAACATCCAAACAGAAAGACAGACAGGCAGCAGAACGGATGAATGTATGGACGCGTTTGAGCGCTTGTCGAGCGCGCATTTTAATCCACTGTTGCATGCAACAGGACAGCAGCGACCAAAAACACAACAACAACAACAACCACAACAATTGCACTTAACAAAGCACAACAGCTACAAATGACAACAATAAAAAAATACAAAAAAGCCAATACGTACAAATTTATATACGCACAGACATATATTCATTCAACATCTTTTTTTATTTTTTGTTTTTTTTTGCAGTAGGTGGAAAAGCATTGAAAGCCGGAGTGCGAGACTTTCACCCGCTAAAAACCACCTGTACGCTATCCCACAGACCCCACGGAACCACGATGAAGTACTACTTCATTCATTCAACATCTGTATGTGTGTGTGTGTTATGGAATCTTTTTTGCTTACTCACTGGCGAGTATGTGCGTGTATGTGTAACAAGTGATTGGGCGTGTAAAACAGCACTGTGGTTCTCCTTCACACACACACATACACATACATACGGAGCTGGTGTTCCGGCATCTTTCGAAGATTTTCCACCTCCGTCAGAAAACAAAAAAATACAAACATACGCATTCGTACTATGTAACTAATTTCTGCGCTCAGCACCGCTGTTCCAGTGTGCTTTGAAGTCTTTAGAAATTTATTTCGTTTACTTTTATGCGATGTTTTTTTACTTTGTTTTCATTTCTCTCCTCACATCACATATGAAAATCTCTAACATCGACTATGAAAATCTCTAAAATAAGTTCTGATTTTCTTATTGCTCTCTTCGAATTCAGTCATTAAAAAATTTCACGAATTTCGTTCAAGTTTGTGGTTAGTTTTTTATTCACATATGATTCATTTTTTTAACAAAAAATTTAACACTAACAGTTTTTTGATTTGCAAATTTATCTCCTTTTTCCTACTATTTTACGAAATATTAGCCAAATCTGAATTTCAGTTTTAAAAATATCAACAGATCACTTTGCATAAAACTGAATGCTTTGTATTTGTGTAGAATTATAATTTTCTTTATTTAATTTTACTTCATTTAATTTTAGTTATTATTATTGCAGCCGCCGTGGCTCAGTTGGTTAGTGCGTTGGACCGCGAGTCGCAGGCAGCAACCTCAGGTTCAAATACTGCCGGTAATAACACCTAAAAAAAATAACGGGAAAACTCGTTTTCTCTTTCGGTGGCTGTCCTCTCAGCTGGAAATGGCAAACCTCTGAGAGTAAAAATTGCTTATGAAAAAAGCTCCCAACCTGCCGTTCGGAACCGGCATAAAACTGCAGGTCCCTTCCACCCGCGTACAAATTCACACGCACAACACGGGTGGTTGCGGGAAGCTAGGCCTTAGTCTCGCGTAAGCGGGCTGTCGTGCCAGTCAATTATTAAATTATTATTATTAATTATTATTTTAAATTAATTGAACAACTTTTTTAGTCTATTATTTTATTATTTAATTTATTAGTATTAGTTTTGTTATTATTAATATTAACATTAATAATATTATTATTATTATTAATATTATTATTAATATTAATGTTCGTATTAATATTAATATTAATTATATTACTAATAATATTACACTGTGCGTGAAATTTGCCCTCAAAAATTTAGACACGGGGGGACCTACTGTCGCTTAAGTCTTCGAACGTTTAAATGCTAATAGGTTCTAAATCGTTACGAATATCGCTTTACTGTCTTCGGCAAGTTTGTAGATATTTTAACGACCAACACATTTGCTTAAGACACCAATCCAAAAAAAATACATTCAAACTGTGTATTGCGATATGTGCATTTTTTTGCGCAGGGCAACGTGGCGTATGAGTGTCAATTATATGAGTGTTAATTATAATTAAATGACACCCATACGACATGTTGCGCTGCGCCAAAAAATAAAAATATTATTATAATTTTATTATTTTTTAATTAATTTAATTATTTCAATATTATATTTCAATATCAATATTAATATTATTATGAATATTATTATTATTATTAATATTATTATATAATTATTTTGATTATTATTAATTTATTATTTTTTTAATTTATTGAATTATTTCAATATTACATCCGTCCGCGTCAATGCTAAAAGCTTAAATTTTTATTATTATTTTTATTATTCGAATTTCACATTCACAGCTTTTTTGCTGGAATTTACCCACTTCGGGTATTTCTACCAAAGAAGTTGGGCTCGGCTACGTGTTGTGGTTTAAAAATTTGCGTGCTATTGTTGCTGTTTTTAGGATAGTTGCTTTTTGTATTGCTGTGTGTATTTTCGGGTCTATGTCTATTGCTTTTATTATTATTATTATTATTATTATTATTATTATTATTATTATTATTATTATTATTATTATTATTATTATTATTATTATTATTATTATTATTATTATTATTATTATTATTATTATTATTATTATTATTATTATTATTATTATTATTATTATTATTATTATTATTATTATTATTATTATTATTATTATTATTATTATTATTATTATTATTATTATTATTATTATTATTATTATTATTATTATTATTATTATTATTATTATTATTATTATTATTATTATTATTATTATTATTATTATTATTATTATTATTATTATTATTATTATTATTATTATTATTATTATTATTATTATTATTATTATTATTATTATTATTATTATTATTATTATTATTATTATTATTATTATTATTATTATTATTATTATTATTATTATTATTATTATTATTATTATTATTATTATTATTATTATTATTATTATTATTATTATTATTATTATTATTATTATTATTATTATTATTATTATTATTATTATTATTATTATTTTATTATTTTTTAATTAATTTAATTATTTCAATATTACTTTCGTCCACGTTAACGTCAGAAGCTTGAATGTTCGTCGTTTGTCTGACCTATCCGTCACTTCGTAGACCGAGTCTCGTTCAATACTTTTTCACTCCTTTTCGTTCGTTCAATCGGGTTCTCATATTAGTCTTTGTCCGTCCGTTGAGTCCCAAACCCAAGTTTGGTTGTTTGCTTGCTGTTCATAAACTCAGGAACTAGTTGACTGATTGAGCTAAAACTTTGATACATTATGTGTTTTGTCCCAGAAGGAGTGTCTGGATCCCTACAAGAACAGTGACGGTCATATGACCGACATGCCTGACCGAAGTTTCGGTCAGCTCTCCGAACAAAGTTTCTATCATTTTTGTACAGGCGCACAGTGATTCGTTCCATAGACAAAATTCAAAACATTTATGGTCTCAGAATTTAACGATTTTGATGTCATTTGAAAGAAAAAACTCCAACTAAGAAAACCCCAAAAAATCTGTGCAAAAAATCAATTAGTGTCTGCGCAAAAGCGGCTCAAAGTTGAAACTTTTTTCACAAAAAAATTTAAACTCATATTTTCTGTTTTTTAGTCTATTGAGTAAAAAAAAATTTAAAAATACATGGTTGGCACGAAGTTGCTTAAACTTTCAATATAGATTACAAAATGACTTGGCCATTTTCGTTTTTAATGTTTTCTCAAAATTTGCGAAGCGTAGGCTTTTACATCACTTTTAATTCAAAATATTTTTCTAAGTTAAAAATCTGAAAATTGGCAAAACTTAGAGGAAAATATCTAAAAAGTATGTGAAAGTATGTTCCTGGATTTTTTTTTATTTTAAGAAGCATTCTTTCTTTGTCGGATAATGTAATTATATCCTCCGATATCTTCCGATCTCAGAAAAGAATTCAATTTGAGAAGTGGTCTAAACACGTATTTTTCGACAAAATTTATTTTATTTATGCCTAAAAGTATGCAATTAGCACGAAAACTGATAAAATTTGCAAAAATGCAAAACATACATCTATTATTATCGTTTTTATTGCAAAACCAGAGGGTCCCGATACAATTTATGTTACTCTTTGGAATAATCAATGTTGATTTTACCGATTTAGTGTAAAATCTGAAAAATCTAGCCAACACATTTGGTGCTATAGCTTTCCAAAAATGACGATATTTGCAAAATTAAGCCTCAGGCATTGCCAAACTACAACAGTTTAAGAAAAACCAAATGGAGATTTCAATTCAGCAGACTATGATAAACTAGTTTACCAAATTTTATGAAGAACGGACCACTCCTTCTAATTTTGTCCCGCGGTTGTATGGAGTCGAATCACTGTGAGGCGGTGTGAAAAAAACTGATAGAAAATCTCGTGTACGTGTGATTTAGTTTTGTATAGCTATCTTGCTGCCGCCGCCGCCGCCGTAGCTCAGCTTGCTAATGCCGTAGCTCGCTAGCCGCGAGTCAAGACTCCGCGAGTTCAATACACCGTTGCGTTAACACCAAAAAAAAGAAAAACAACTTTTTTTTTAATTTTTCTTTCGGCGACTGTCCTCTCAGCAGGAAATGGCAAACCTCTGAGAGTAACATTGCCTATGTCTCGTAATCGGGCTGTCGGGCTGAAATGCTGATGCAAATATCGGTCACAATGTGATGTATAAATCGGTCATTCATGATCAATACTCAATATTGAAAAAATGCAGGTTTTTATTGGAATTTTTTGGAAAACCCGTTTGCTTTTACTTCTGCCTGAATTTATTTAAAATAATTTAAATGAAATAATATAAAAACAAATTTAATTTAATAAATTCATTTGCGGTCCAGCTTGGATGGATGGATCCTTGGATGTCGCTATCGAAGGCGTTTGCTTGATTAGTTCAACTCCATATTGTCGGCATCATTGGCATCGCCTGGTTTTGCGCTTCGGTACTTGTTGTGGCCCAACATTGAAGTTACTGAAAGTACAGAATTATTTAAATATTCAAATAATATTATTTAAATTAATTTTCAATTCGAATTCTTACCTCTTTCTGTTTTTCCTTTTTTTTGGTGTTTGAAACAACGGAGTTTGAACCTGGATTCGCGAGTCCCATTTGACTCGCGGCCGCACGCATTAGTCAGCCGAGCTACGTAGCTACGGCAGCCACCGGCTGTTAATCATTTATATTAACTCCGATGCGAGTTCTTGTCAGCAGTTGCTAAGCAATTAATGTTTCTATGGTTGTCAAATGGTTTGTAGTGGAGTTTCGGTCAGTCATGTCTTGTAGGGATGTTTCTTAGTTTTTATGGCCCATACAACTCCACGTTTTTGAGATGGAATTGCCAAAAGGAGTCATGGCTTATAAGTGTCATTCTACTGACAAAATTTCATAATCTTTGGACACGGGGCGTAACACTTCTTACGCAATCTTAACACGTTCGCGGACAGTAAAAATTTCAGTGAGCTGCAAAAATAGACAGTCTATTTTTGTGCAAACTATAAGCACTATCTGAAATCTGAATACACATACATATATTGTTAGAGTTGTCAGATTATCATATTTTAACCGTTATACACAATGAATGCTATAGCATTCACGACGATATAGATCACATTTTTCAACTACAGTGACGTGAATGCTATAGCATTCATTCGTAGAAAACATGAGAAGAAGAGGTTTATTATATTTTTATGACTTTGTTTATTAAACAGTTGTTCTCTCTTCATGTATATATAATAACTGGACGCGGACACTATACTTCAAACCATTTTGATTAAAAAAACTCTCGTAAACGGACAAAATTCAGAAATATGCGCAACCAGGTTTTAAAAATCTGTATTACCCTATAATACCTACAAATCTCTATCTTATTTGAAAATGAACATTAGGCCAGTGGCGCACACAGGATTTTATTTTGGGGTGGAGAGTTTGCGTACAACTTTTGAGCCGAATACCACTCGAAACCATATTTTGTACCAGCATTTATTGTGTTTGGGGGAGGGGTATGAACTCCAAAAACCCCGCCTGTGAGCGCTACTGGTTTAGGCAATCAACCAAAGTAGTACTAAAATTTAAACACTTGTACAATGTGCCTACTTTACCTATACATGTAATAAATATTAATAAAATATTCAATATACATAAATTCGTACAAAATATTAAATAAATAAACGAGAAACACTTGGATACAATTTCAACTAATTTTTTGTGCCCCCTCCCCATAAGCGGACATCTCCCTTAACCGGACAAATCCAATGCGATGGTGAGTGTCCAGTTATGAGGAATTTCACTGTACACCGAAAAAAAAACAAAATAATATGAAACTACTTAATGAATCAGTTGCTAATTACTTTGAAATGTATATTCATTAAAAAAATTTAAGTTTATAAAAATATAAATGAATAAAAATTGGCTTTAAAATTTGAATGCTTTAGCATTCACGTCATTTTGCATCACTATGAAAAAGACTGCTATAGCATTCACGTCCGCGAACGTGTTAAAACTACTTTAGAACAACTTTAAAACTCGGTGCAAACTTCCTACATATTCAGCCAATGTTGTTAATTGGGCCAATGGGACAAGCCTTGAACTAGAGGCCTGGCTTATAGTTGGCACGTTGCCATACTCCAGAATTCAGTTCTACCTATAACTCCAATCATGCCGAAAACTTCTAGTAATGTTAAAGCGCTGATACTGTTTCTCTACTGACTCGTCAGAAATCGTTTCTTTGTTGCTTATGTCTATTTTCCATTTTGACAGTTTCATATCTCTTAATTCAACCAAACGTAAACTGACTAAAAATTGTCCAGACTTGCTTCACTTTCAGTTGTAAAGCAATAAATTATCACTTTTTGTTTCCTTCTCCAGATGGTTTATTTCCTCCCTTTTCTCGTAATTCCTGCGGCTTTTCATATGATTTCTTTCTATTGGTTGCACGCTTCATTGCGGCTTCTATTTCAGTGTTGAGGCATCATGCAAAGTCGTTGTGTTTAGCTGCTTTGTAACTTACCAGGACATCACTTCCCCAGTCACTTAACAGCTTTCAATGGGCTTTTATCTGTCAAAGGCTGTTCACTATCGTTGTTTTTCTATCAAAGTTTTCCTATGGCGCCCCACTCTTACCTTTCCTGTATGTTTTCGCACTCTTCACGCTCTCAGCCATTACAATGTCTTTTTCAACTCTTGTGCGTTGACCAACTTAACGCATTCTTCTAGCCCCCATTTCACGCCCTCCATTACGATTTGTTGTATCATTTGCTTGCCGCTGTTTCTTACACTTACATTTTGTTACAGTTTTTTAAAATTTTTTCTACTTACCGCCTCTTACTTTTTACTTAATTATTTCGAGCGCCATTTATTTCATTCCCATCCCATACATACAAATTTTTTGTACTGACGCTCGCTTCCGCCGTTTGTCGTCACCTGTGCGGCAGCAGCAGCAACAACAACAACACTGCAATGATTGTGCTCAGTCGTCGTTGTTGTAGTTATTATTGGTGGGTGAGTGTTGCAGATAGCGTTGTGTTTCCACATCCGTTTCCGCTTGCATCCCGGCCGCACAGCCGGACAGCCAAACCGAACCGCACCGAACCAATGTAAATAGTCCCAGCGAGAAATAACAATAAGAGAAATAACCATTAGGCGCGTGCTTTACGGCCGTTTTGGCCATTTGCGATTTAATTGTAAAATGGTGCACTCGAAGGTGGGCAAAATGAAGCGAAATGTGGGAATGAGGAAAATACGGTCAAAGCGTATGAAGTGAAAAAATTGTGGCACACATTTCTTGTTGTTGCTTTTGGAAATTATATGAAGAAAAAGCAAAGAAAGAAAGCAAATAAAAGCAATATTTCAGGCTAGAGGCACAGTGTCGAGACACAGAGGCACAGCCAGCTTTGCTATTTTTTAATCAGCAAAAAAATATGTAAATTGCGCAACTTTGCGAGTCTGAAAATCACAAATATAAACTGATTTGTAATAAAAATAGATTGTATTTAATTAATAAAGTCAATTGTCATTAGTTGTGTGGACAGTGGGAGCTAATTTTATTATCTTTAGTCGGGTTTATTTTATCCACAAAGCGACAGGTTGACCGAATTTTATTTAAGGTTTGCGTATCGATTGGCTCATTTAAGACTTTTTGATGCTGAAACTTACTTTGGAAGGTATGTGTCTTTTGTACTTGTTTGTATGTGTCGAGAGGCTCTTTCGAGGTCTTTTTTACTTGCTTGTATGTGTCGAGGGGCTCTTTCAAGACTTTTTGGTACTTGGTTGTACGTATCCAGTGGCTCTTAGAAAACCTTTTGATGCCCCAACAAAGACTTGAGTCATTAGGTTTGCTCTTACCTAACTTCACTTGTAGCCTAACTTCTAACGTTACATCACATAAAGTCTTGTCTAATCGATTCTCAACTCAAATAATCAACTCATTCAACACTTATGAAAAGCGCAGCCTACTTGTTTAGATCTAATTTAACGGTTCAACAGAGCATTTGAGTGCAAAAAGTTATCAGTTTCACCTCAGATGCAGAAATTCGGTCAGAAACACAACATTTTCCGAGTAACTTTTTGAGTAGCTTTTTCTGTACAAGTTCAAACTTGAAATGAAAATGGGATGAGTTATTAATGAATTCCAGTGTCATTAATATGTACCTGGTTTTTTGGGTCTTTTAATGGAATTAAGCGCAAGCATTGCTTGCTCAAGTTCTATTTTAAATATATAAAAATCTAAGCAGCTGCGTTATTGTCGAGGAGCCAATGTGATTACTTTCTAGCAGAGAAAGTGCTGCGTCACTCATTATTTTTTTTTAAATGTTTTATTAGAGTGGTTTGATGTCCAACAGGACTTATGAACAATATTAACTTCTGAGATATCAATTTTGGTTTCAAAATACTCTTTCACTTAACCGAATTTTTCAGTTATGCGAAGTTTCATATAAACGAATGGAATGGAAAACTGCGAAATAAAAATGAGACCTGGACTTCAGTTCAGAAGAGTCGAATGTAATTTGTTCTTGTATTTTGCTATAAGAACTCTAACTATAATCTAAAATATGCGCCAAACTGTGCGCTAGAAATTTTGCATTTAGTTTGTTTGGCAATTTGAGCAACTTGAGACCCTGTACGAGTGAAATTAATTTTTGAATTAAAATAATTTTTATACATTTTTTTCGAATATAGTAGATTATATTTTTCTGTAATAACTCTAGGTATGACTTAAAATATGTTAAGCAATGCGTTCGAAATTTTGTATTTATGTATTTATTTAGTTATAATTTATAATTATTTATTTATTTATTTTGTTTTCTAAGATGAGTAATAGGAACATTTTTTAATGTTTCAAAACATAAGACTATTGTTATACAACAATGTTGTGACATATATCACATATTGTGTTGTAATAATTCTACTTGTTGTAATAATTCTATATAATCGAACAATTTGAATACTTGATCAGTTGCAGGTCAGCAGGGCGTATGAGTAACATTAGTTCGTGTTATTTAATCAAATTAATCAGTAATGCAGTAATCATTCTGCATTAGTAAAAATATGCGAAATACTGTTAAAGCTGGCGCAGCTTGAGACTTTCTTAGTTAAGTTACAAATTGTGCTTTGAAATTTCAGATTCATTAAAATTTTAGTGTCATTGATGTACAAAGTTGTAGTTGCAAAATTTTCAGTAAATATAGGCTGCAAAATATTGCCGCGCTCCGTGTTCAAAGCTCATAAAATTCCACCAGTGGAATAACACTACTCGACAAAAAATGGGTTCATCGCGTGCTCCTAGAAACAAAAGTATTTTTAAGACTAATCTTCGGCTGCTGAACACGAAACTGAAAATCAAAAAATTTTCTTAAGAAGCGTTTTCGAAAAATCTTCGAAAAACACGTTTTTCCCCTCTTATTTCAGTTATGAGCACATATCTCGTAAACCAACCATCCAACTAACACAAGTGGGCCGTCGTTCAGAAGGCAATTAACTAACCTTTCCAACGATATATCTATTGGCCAAATCAGATGAGATTTGGGGAAGGTACTGACGATGAAAGTTATAAAAATGTGAATTTTTCGACCATTTTCAAAAATTATACATTTTCGAATCGTTTTTTTATAGATAAAATAAATGATCTCCTCTGGTTTTAAAATCTAAGATGAAAGATATATTATTTAAGCAAATATTAAGCCTAACATCAATATAATTGAAAGAAAAATTACAAAGTTATGGTGCACGGAGTGAAAACACCAACTTTTCATTTCGGTGAAATGGCAAACCAAACTGAACATAAATGACATTAAAGTTGCCAGATTTGACCACAAAATGCCAGTTTTATCTCTATTCGAAAAACAAACCTCTAAAAAAAACACCCTATACAATTTTTTGATACATTAATTGCTTAAATACCGTAACCCCACATGTGAAAAATTATGAGATTTCATTAAAAAATATAGATTGTATGGACATTTGAAGACAGCCTTGTTAACGATATTTTGCTAGAGGGGTATCTATATTACGATAATTCAGATTCGCAACTTTTGAATTTGCTCCAATGCGAGCGTATTTGCCTGTTTTTTCCCAACGTGCGTCGCTATCAATGATGTGCGACTTATAATTTCGACATTATTCAATATTTCAGATTTGAGTTCTATGGGCGTTGTCAAAGAGAAGATATGCCGAAAACCTTTCCTCGACATGCCACCACCATTGATTCAAATCAATCGATCAAGTAGTTGTCGAGTTTATAAAGCACAAACAGATAAACATAGAAGTAGACAATATTTTCATACATCAAGTTTTTGTGTTTGGACAACTTAGGAACAACGGGGCGTATGAGTAATCTTAGTGCTTATTTTGTAAGCATTTTTTATTCAAATAAATCAGTGTTATTATGCGTTTCCTCTAGTCGAAAATGTGCTGAATTTAAATGCTTCAGCAAGTGTAGGCCAACAGGACGTATGAGCAATATTGAGGATTATATTTGCTAAATTTGTAAAGCATCTTTATGCAGAAGAAGGAGGATTCGGATCAAGCCGCTAAGACTGTTCACAGTTTACTAAGAATTATGAGAAGCTCAAATTTGTTTTATGCGTGAGCTGTCTTAAGTTCGACTACAATGGTCCTTCATGGTCTAAGTAGGCTATGCCTCTTCTACCCAACCACTTATCCAAAGCACTGACTGTATTTCACAATCTTGCAACTACATCTAATGCCTGCCGTTACTTTTAGATTACATCAGCTATCTGTAGAACCCACGTATCCAATAATTAGTTTTTCAGATTAAAAAAAGACTCATGCAGAATAAATTAAGTTACAAAAAAAGTGGAAGGAAGTCGAAGTAGCTGCGAATTAGCGCGTAATTCGAACGCCATTGCCAGCACCACATCAGCGCAGCATTAAACACCTTATTTAGACTCACTTGCTGCGCTTCACTTCCTCCTTCACCACAACTTATTTAGCTCCGCTTTGCTGCCGACTCGTTCAATGTCATTTGCTTCGATTGTTGTATTTGCTCGAACGCACTTTTCAACGTTTCAACGTGCAAGCAGATCGCTCGCACACGCATGACACAGCCCCTCTCCTCCCCACCACTCTCGCAGAGATGCGTAAAACGCACATTAAGCTTCGATGCGAATTACGTAGCAAATGTAATTTGTTTATCTAAGCTTCTGTCTGCCTGTCAGTGTTTATGTGTGCTTATATATGTGTATACATATGTTTGTGTGTGTGTGTGTGTGTGTGTGTCAGTGACATTGTCTCAACGCGTATTGTGCTTCGCCTTTGCACTGCTTATGCTCTCAACACTAACTGATGTTACTTCCACTTTGACTGTGTTTGCAGCGCCATTCGTACGCCTCGTCAACGGCTCGTCACGTCAGCAACGTCTTGTAATGTGTTGCGGTTTTAGCGCTTTGTCGCATTTCGCCTGCGGTTACATTTAAAAACTAATTAAACACAACTGACATGAGCCAAATGCGCCGACGCTGCGTCTAAGCACAACGGCGTTAGGCGCTTTTGTATGTGCGGCGGTCGTATAAGAATTTATAAAAACTGACACATAGAACAGCAGCAGCAAGAAACTGAACATTAGAACATTTATACAATAACATAAAAAGTGAATAAGAAATGCAAAAAAAAAACTTGAATAATAAAAAAATTCCGAGTGGAAAAATATATGAAAAGTAAAAAAAAATTTTATGAAAAAAAAACTTACAAATGACATTAAACAGCAACAGACAAGCAGCAGCAGCAACTCGTAGCGCTCACGTTACGCGCCCGTAAGTATGCAAATTAGAGGTCCTGTAATTAATTGCACACATTGAAGGCAACTCCTGTCGCGCTCCCAGCCACTGTGTGTGTCCAGCTATTCATCACTTTGTTTGCTTTCGGCGCTCGCACAAAAAACTCCCGACTCCCATCTGGCTATGTACCGAGCAGTCATTATGTTGTTGCTGTTGTTGTTGTTGTACTGTTCTGTTGTTTGTTATTTTCTAATGCAGTTTTTTATCTGTTCGCCTCGTTCATAATGAAGCGGTCTCATATTTCAGCAAAATTCCATTTGATTTTTATTTCTTTTTGCAAAACATGAGCATTGCTGGCGTTGCTTTTCTTTGTCGATGCTGCAATGTAACTCGAGACATTGCTTGAAATTTACATATTTCGTATAAAAAGTATGTGGCGGAAGAATTATTGGCATTATTAGAATTATTAAATATTATATAATTCAACAAGATAAGGCACAAAGTTGCTGGAAGGGCCAAGGAACTCTGCTCGCAGGCCAAGGTTAGTAAATTGTCTTGAAAATATGGCAACAATTAAGTGTAGACAATGTAGGGGAAAGTGTGTCGTTTAAAAGAAGACACTTGACTTTTTAAAATTAACTGTTTAACTGGAAGTGTTGGTAGTTGGAGGTAGATAAGAGATGTAGACACTTGACTGCTTCAAATGTGGGTCATAGATCTATTAAAATTGAAGTCTGGGTTGGAGAAAGTGGATAAGAAAGTACTTAGATAGTTGAATTTTTCAAATGTGGGTAGTTGGAAGTAGATAAGTAATGTAGACACTTTACTGGTTCAAATGTGGGTCATTGATCTATTCAAATTGAAGTCCTGGTAGTAGACAAAAATTAAGAAAGTAGACAGTTGAATTTTTAAAATGTTGGTAGTAGAAAGTAGATAGGGAAAGTAGACACTTGACTGCTTCAAATGTTGGTCATAGATCTATTAAAATTGAAGTCCTGGTAGTAGAAAGTAGATAAGAAAAGTAGACACGTCACTGCTTCAAATCTTGGTCATAGATCTATTAAAATTGCAGTCTTGGTAGGCACTTTGATGTTTACATGTATAATGATTTCCTATGTTCCAATTGCTGTCTACTGTTCTCTCTCCAGCAAGCCAAATATTCTCATTTCTTTCTGTTGTTGTTATATAAATATACAAATTTAACACTGCCACCATTGAGTCACGTGGCATGCAACGTGTTAAATACCAAAAAAATCATGTAACACATAGAAAAAGCATTGAGCACTTCTTACGTATTAGACCACAACAACTCCTGGCAGTATGCTACACTCGCTGAATGCATTTATGATTTTGTGGGAATTTGTCAAAGGGAGAACGAAAAAAGTTTGAAATATCAGATTTCGGCAATGAAAAGAAAACCAAAAAAATTGCAAGCAAGCAAATTTAACCAATCAACTGATGGATTTTATGTAGCAAGCAAACATTGAGTTATGAAATAAATTATTGGAGTTGAGCCGATGCAATTTTAAGTGTGCACAGAAGGGAAACTGTGGGTTAAAGGCAGCAAAAGGTTGAGAGCGGAAAGCTGGAACGAAGTGGAGTGATTTAATATAACTTTTGTAAAGAGAATTTTATGGTAATTGACTGACTCAATTTACCTTTAACCCTTTTCTCTGTACACTAATTCAGTTGAAACGAGCTAAAGCGATTGATTTTGTTTGTTATTTGTGCATTTGACCAAAGACTGAAGCGCTTTGGGTTCGAATTTCCATTCTGCTAAGGCAAAAATTTAAAATTCCGTAAGTCAACTAACAATTATTTGCGTGATGTAGATGACAAAAAATCGGGCCTTGAAGTTTAAAAGACTTTAAAAGAAGGGAAAAAAACAAAAAACATGAAGTTTTAGTGCTTAAAAATAAAAAAATCTTTCTTTTCTAACTCTGCACTTCTTCTCTAGAACGTCACAGGTGGCTTACAAATTTATTGACCCACGCAGCTATTTGTTATTTCTTAGGCACAAGTTGAAAAGTACAATGCGCCCAAAAATAGGCAACGACAACGGCAACGCATGATTATGCTGTAAAGCATCAGCTGGCAAAGTTCGTCTGCCGCAGGCGTAGGCGTGTTTATATTCGAAACTATAATAAAACAGTCTGCACTTGAGACAACAATGCCAAAGTCTACAATTTCACTTTTTTACATTCGCAGGTAAAAGGCAACGAATATTTTATGTAGTTTATTTACACACACGCACACACACACACACAGAGTGGGGCAGTGGCGTCCCCAGGGGGGGGGATTAGGGGGATGGATCCCCCCCCTTGGTGGATAAATTCATTTATACAATTTGATGTAACAATATAGAATTGTGAACAATTTTTATTATTTGCTTTATCTTTTCTGTGAGTACCCACTTAAAACCTAATGGTTCAACATCCCATGATCTGGCCGGACCATGGTGTAAACAAGAGGATAGTCTAGGATTGTAGTTAAGGATATAAAAAAAACAGAAAGTGTGAACACAATGATTTCTTTTGCTTGCCTACATTTTATTTACGTAAAACGGTAAAAATATACTTGAATAATTAAGTAAATAGCGAGCTTCAACTTCAATGAATTAATTTTGAAATTAAAAAAATACGACAGTAAAGCAAAAAAAGAATAAAAAAATTTATAAATGTAAAATACTTTTTTTATGGATTTGCTTCAACTGCTTAACCAATGCAATTATTGCAACAATAGAATGCAATATCATGACTGACTCTCAATTCCTTGCACTGTTACTTGTTAACAATTCTGAACTGCTTTGCCAAAGAAAAACATGCAGAACATGTTATTGTTCATGCTGAACTGACGTCGCTATCTTCACATTGAACTATCTAAACGATAATTTTTTTTATCAGTATCAGAAGCTTCGTTTTGTTCAGCGCCAAATGAAAGCCTGAAATTGTCAGCACCGTTATTATAACCAATTTTTTCAGAGAAATTGTCGTCTCTGATTTACTCCAGCGTCGAAGTTCAAAAACTATGTCCACCTGATCCTTAAAATAGCATTGTCTTCTTTCCATCTCTGCCACAGAAAACACCTAATCGAATTGATAAGAAACCAGACACAAAAGGACCACAAATACTATCTTCACTTCAGGAATGTAACTGAATTGGCACCAAAACACGAACATAACTATGAATGGATAAATATTAAATTTGAATATGTTCCGACTTTATTTTGTACCAAAAATTATAATTTGCTAAACCAAAAGAAAATAAAAGCCAAGGCGATCAAAAAACACTTGAACCAGGTAAATTTTGCGCCAACTTACTTATGTCACCATTACATGGGATGGCACGAAAAAGCTGTTTCAAATCTAGTCAAATGGAAAAGCCTAGTTGAAGCCCTATGCTCCGTAAAGGGCTGAACAAATATTTTTAAGCCATTCCGACAATAATTATGTGGGAAATAACAAACAAAATGTTAACTGCCAAATTTCTATGAAAATACACCATGGTGTGGCCAGGCCATGGTTTTGGTTTTTGTGCTTAGAAAGGATCAGTTGAGGATATCATGAAATATGATCTCGATAGCTTAACCACAAAAATTACTAAAGTGCATCCAAAGGTCAAAATGGTATGGTCAGAATCGGATGCCCGCAGAAGGGTTAAGAATAAATGAATAAAAAAATCAGTATTGCATTTGTTCTCGCAGAATAGTTGTATTTTCAGTGTTCCCAAAAGTATCGACTATTTAAAGTAGTAGTCAAACGCAGGCTTCATGCCAATCCTGCATCAGCTGTTGAAATTTGAAAAAAATTCCGATACATGTTTTATGCTTTTTAAAATAAGTCTTTTGAGTTTTCCGTAATTCTATTAGAAGGAGTTTTCAAAATGTTCTAACTTAAAGCAAACTTGAATTTTTTAGTTGGGATCTATTACTTAAAAATACATGTACCTTGAACTTTTCGCTTTAAGAATTTTATGTTAGCAATTGTATACATATACATACATATACATACCCTGCAAACAATTTCTCGATATAAATTTTTAGCGACAGTTTCTCGAAATAATCTCGATAATGCTTGCATTTTTTGCTTTGAAGAATTTGAAAATTTTCAAATGAAATTAAATATTTTTTTGTCAAACGAAAAGTTGTCATTACGTGAACGTGCGCGCATTCAAACCCGAGTTTGAGAGTTGTTGTGTTGTATTTATAATCGTTATTTGATTTGAATAATGAACTGGCCATGTGACAGTACTGTCAAGTATGCGTTTTATTTCAATTTTCAGAAGGAAAATAAGTTTTCGTTATGGTATCCAAAATGCTATTGAGAACAAGAAAAATGACACTATCGTAACGATATCGAGAATTTCGAAAATCTCGACATCGTTACGATATCTCGGATAAGAAAATTTCAGTAACGCAACGATATCGAGATTTTCGAAATTCTCGATATCGTTACGATAGTGTAATTTTTCTCGTTCTCGATATCATTTTAGACACTTTAGCAAGACTCGAAAACGAGAAAAATTCTCGCTTTAACGATATCGTTTCAATATCGTTTGGTTTGCTGGGTATATATATATATGTGTATGTATGTATATGTATATATGTGTATGTATATATATATATATGTATGTCTGTACATACATATGTACAATTTTATGCAACATGTATTAAAAATAATACGTAAAGATGAAAGTATAAAAATTGCGTTAAACTGGATTTTTTGGCATATCCCCCCCCTTCACGAAATCCTGGGGACGCCACTGGAGTGGGGCATAGTTGATGTTCATGTGCTGTTTACACAGCTGCATTACCTGTGCCGTATCTATGCACACTCACACGCACATATATAGCTATTTCAATAAATTCTGTTTTTCAATGCAAAATATAAAGCACAAGTTGCAAAAAAATAATCATAATATGCGCAAAGCGAGTATGGGGCGCGGCTGGGTGCGACCCTAAATGTGATTAACATTTGTGATACAACAAAAGAAAGAGGCTTCGTTGAGACGCTCAGCTGGCATAGAAACGAATCGAATCGAACGGAATTGAACGAAACGCATGTTGAAAGATAACAGCGACAGCAAAGACGGATGATGTAGAAATTTAAAAAATATGTGTAAAAATAAAATGGGTATGAAAAATGGGCATCAAAAATGCGTAACAATAAGTAGCGCGCACGTGCGACAGGACACACGCGTGCTGCATAACGCTGATTTATGCATGTTATTAATTTTTGGCAAATGTATAAAAATTCTATATAAAATGTTGAAACGGGATGTAGCAACACATTGGCCTAGCTGACAGTGGGCAATTGATTTTATTGATTTTTGTTGATTGGTTTTATGAATAATTTTTCAATATATTATCTATATTTTTTTATATTTATTTTTGTATGTATTTTTATATTATTATTATATTTATTATATTTTTTAAAATAATACATTTTGTATTTATTTTTTATATTTTTTTATATATGTGTTTGTTTTCATTCATACTTTTTTTTAATTTTATTATGTATTTTTCAAATAATTCATTCCTTAAATTTATAAATTTTTTAATTAATTTTTATATTTATGTTCTATATATATTTTTTGTATTAATTTGTATGTATTTGTTGTACTTATATATTTTATTTATTAATTTTTTATATATTTTTTATACACATACGTATGTGTATTTTTTGTGTTTTTATGTGTTTTTTTATTTTTGAATAAAACAAAATTTTTAAATAAGCAAAATTTTTAGTTTATTTAAATTTATATTTAGTTTTCGTATATTATTATAAATTTTTTAATGTCTTGTTTTGCATTTATTACTTATTTATTTTTTTGTTTTATACAAGGTGCGTCCCAAAGTAAACAGGACTTTTGCAATAGGGACGTTTCTGGTGGCGCCATCTATGTGTGAGGACATGCGTTGGAAAGGTACATCTTTCATTCACATACTGTCTAAATTTCATGACATTTGGTCTAGTAGACGCCGAAATATCCCGCTCAATGTGACAGTATGTTTTTTACCTTGGGTCGAGAATGTCGATCGAACAAAGAGCTAATATTAAGTTCTGTTTTAAACTTGGTAAAACTTTTACCGAAACGTTTAAATTGTTAAAGCAAGTTTATGGTGATGATTGTTTATCCCGTGGCCGTGTTAATGAGTGGTTGAATCGATTCAAGAATGGTCGTGAAGACTTGAATGACGACGAACACGTCGGCCAGTCGAAATTTGTGATTACTGACGATGCCATCAAAACTGTGCGTGATTTTATCAAAATGCAGCCAAAATCATCATTGGAATTGATGGAAATGGAATTGAACATCTCCAAAACATCAATTGATCGCATTTTAACCGAACATTTGGGTCTCCGTAAAGTGTGGTCTCGCTTCATTCCGCACACTTTAACCGACGACCAAAAAGCGCAGAGAATTGAGCACGCAAAAGACATCGTTCGGGAAGCCAGACGTGATCCAAATTTCTTGTTCAACATCGTAACCGGTGACGAAACGTGGTGCTTTCAATATGATCCCGAAACAAAGCGTCAAAGTGCCGAATGGAAGCACCCAGATGAGCTAAATCCGAAAAAAACCCGCCGTGAGAAGTCAAAAATCAAAACTCATCTCATTTGTTTCTACGATTCAAATGGAATAATTCATCGAGAGTTTGTTCCACCGGGAAAAACAATTAACGCTTTGTTTTATGTTGAAGTTTTGAAGCGTTTGGTGCATCGCATTCGTCGTATTCGGCCAGAATATCGCGAGGAAGGAAGTTGGCGTTTATTGCATGATAATGCACCGGCTCACAGAGCCCTAGTTACGACCGATTATTTGACCAAAAATCGCATTTTTACCATCAATCATTCACCGTATTCGCCTGATATGGCTCCCTGTGACTTCTACTTATTCGGTCAGTTGCATTTGCCGATGAAAGGAAACCGTTATAAGGACGTTGAGGACATCCAAAAGGCTTGTACCAACATTCTGAAGGCGATGCCGGCCGATGACCTAAAACACTCATTCCAAATGCTTTTGGACTGTGCAAAACGTTGTATCGAAGCAGAAGGAGAGTATTTTGAATAAATAAAAAGAATTATACAAAAATAATCATCCGTTTTCTTTATTTTATAAAAGTCCTGTTTACTTTGGGTTGCACCTTGTATATATATTATATATTATTTATTATATATATATATATATATATATTTTATATTAATATATATATATATATATTATATATTTTATATATTATGTATATATATATTTATATTTATTATTAACTTTGTTTTTAAATGTACATTTATTTTTTTCATTTTCATTAATTTCTTATATTCATGTTTTTTGTTTTTATATTAATACAATTTTTATTAAGTTTTTTATAGTTATTTATTTATTTGATACACACGTTTTATTTAACTAACTAACTTTTTTAATTTAACTTTTTTAATTAAATTTTATATTCAATTTTGTAGTCATTCGATCGCCCAATTGAGACAGTTTCTATTTTTGCATTATTTGCTTAGTTATTATTTGTTTAGTTTTTTATTTTTAAAATGCGCCTTTCAGAGGGTTTAAGTTGCACCTTAAGGCAACTTGTGATTTGTTGACCTACCATTCTTTTACCTTTTGTTGCTTTTACTATTTTCTGCAGCGACAACAGTGAGGCAATAAATTCTGCTTTGTGCCGCAAAATGCCCAACGAAATATGCATCCAAAATGTTGAGGGTGAACTGAGAAAAATATTTCATGCTTTTAGCTGAAAAGTGAATTTTCCTAACAGTTCACAATCATTTGATGGAGCTGTGCAGCTTTCAGCCAGCAATTTGGTGTAAACTTTGGTGGATTTAATGGACAATTTTTTACGCATATATAAAAAAATAAATAATAGAGAAGGCATTGAATTTGTTCTTACTTAATTCTGATACCAATGGATTTGTTTGTTTCAGTTTGTTCACAAATTTGCAAGTTTTAAGTTTTTTTTTAATATTTTCTAATGAATTTGTTAACATTTAGCAAATTAAATATGATGCATTACATTACTTCCAAAAACTTCTATTAAATAAACCTTTGAGTGATTTTGTTTTTTCTGTGTAGCAACATGCCAAATGCCGAGTTTAATTTCAACGAAAAAAATGCGAATAATTCAACAATGAACTTTCGGTAACAATTACTGTTTTTAGTGCTGAAAAGTTTGCAAGTGGTTTTGGTTTCCGCAGCGCGCGCTGTCGCCGCGCAACGTATCAAAGTTGCGGCGTCGAAATTTGTGAGTTTCGAATTTGGACGACTCACCTCGGGGCGCTCACATGCGGCCGACATCCACATCAACGGCAACTATGCAAATTTTTTGTTTGTAAAAAATAATAATTCATGTTAAATCAGTGAGAGGTTAAGAGTGGGAAAATAAGCAATGAAGTACGGTTGAGACTGAGTGGAGAGTGTGTGAAGGGGGCTAGGAATGCCTGGAAGGCTCTGGGCTGAAATATGAGCTTTATGAGCTAAGAGTTTAGAAGCTTGTAATGACCAGAAGAACTTGTTATTGAAATTTTGCGTATATGTATATAAATATTTAAAAAAATGCATGCCATAAAAAAAATTAAAAAATTTAAAAAAATTAACAAAAGGTGTGTAACAAATCTTTGCCTTATAAAAGTGTTTCAAGAAATATGAAAGAATTATTAAAAAAAATATAGAAATATCAAAACTTCATATTATAAAATAATACAAAAATCAACACAATCATAAAAATATAAAAAGCATTAAAATTAAAAAAAAAAACAAATGAAATAAAATTTTAAAAAAATTATGAAAATATCAAGAAGTATTATAACTTTTTAATTTAAAAAATTCATAAAAAAATTAACAATATGAAAAAATTCCTAAATATTATGAAACAGTTAAGAAAAAATCGTATTACAAAAAAATAAAAAATATTCAAAGTTATAACAATCTCACAAACTTGTATAAGAAAATGACTAAAAAAATGCATTACCAAGGATGTAAAAATGTTAAAACTGCATTTTATAAAAATGTAAAAAATAATGAAAACTAGAAAAATATTAAAAATTCACATTCTAAAAAATATTAAAAAGCTAAACAAATATAAAAATTTCATATAATATTATGTTAAATTAATTAATTAATGTTAAAAAAAATTAATTTAAAAAAAATATTAAAAATCATATAAATTTTAAAAATAATAAAAATTAATATTATAAAATAATTATGCAATTTTAAATTCATATAATAAAATTTATAAAAAACATTTGAACAAAAATATAAAAATGTCAAAAAATCATATTATGTAAAAATGTAAAAAAATTATTTTAACAACTTGTGAAAGTATCAAAATTTCATAAAATAAGAAAATTTCATTAAAATAAATTATAAAAGCATCATAGTTCACATTATACAAAAATATTAAAAATCTATATATACATATACATACAAGTATATAAATGAATCGTGGTTCGTTCGGCTGCTTAGAACTTGAAAACAACTCGACCAACTTGGATACTTCCTTCGGCGGGTTTGTTTGAAATTGTTACGTGAAGGTTTAGGAAAAAAGAAAAGTCGGGAAAACGGGGCGTGGCACCACAAGAATAAATTTTTAGACAATAACTTTGGAACCATAAGTTACACATCAAATACATTTGGTACTGTTAAATACTTATCTCGTGCAACGGACTCGAGTACAGAAAAACGCGTGTGCTTAGTTTCGCAGTTTGAACAGAAAGAAAGGAACTTTATTCCGGAAGTGAAATATGACATTGACATGACTGAGCGTTTAAGATAGATATCAAGATAAAGATAACGACAAGACTTAAAGCTGTGTTTAGTTATTCAAGCAGCATATAAATTATTTAAACTGTATTTCAACACTTTCCCTGAATAACTAATACAATTTCTATGTATATCTATGGGTCTCCATTTTAAAAGGTGTTAAGTGTTTAAAATCTATGTTTCAAAATTTCTTCACGTTGCTTATACATTATTTCAATTTTAGTTAAATTCAAATTCAAAAGGTTACAAATTGTTTAAATTCACTTATGGTTTTAAATGCAGTTGTTTAAATATCGAAATTAGTTCAAACCAAGTTCATTCGTGAAATTGGCTTGTTTTATAGAATTCAGGCCCTTCGTCAAAATGTCGGCCACCATTTTGTCCGTTGCTTTATACATAAGCACTAGTTGACCACTTTCTAGTTTCTCACGAATGAACTTGTTTTTAATATCCACATGCTTTGTTCGTGGTGAATAAGAATTATTTATACAAATATGTATGGCGCTTTTGTTGTCACAGTAAAGTGTGATCATTTTCGGTGCATTCGATGACAATTCGCCTTCTAGTCGCCTTAGCCAGACCGACTCTTGTACTGCAGCTACTATCGACATGTACTCCGCCTCGGTAGATGACAATGCAATGGTTTTTTGACGTTTTGTAGCCCATGAAACGGCACCTCCTTGGTACGTGAAAACATATCCAGTTGTGGATCGTCTATCGTCTACATCACCTGCCCAATCAGCATCACAGAAACCTGTAAGTTCCGTGTTGTTTTTGCAATAAACGATGCCCTTGTCAATGGTGCCGCTCAGGTATCTCATTACTCGCTTGACAGCTACCCAGTGGGCTTTCCCTGGATTAGTGCTAAATCTGCTGAGTAGGTTGACTGCGAAGCAAATGTCCGGACGTGTGACCTGCGAAATAAATAACAAAGAACCCACGGCTTCTAAGTATGGCACACTTGACATTTCAGCTGCATCCTCTTCATTTTTCGGGCTCATGTCTACACTCAATTTTTGATTGATGTCGACTGGAGCGCTGACTGGGTTGCACTCAGCCATCCCAAATCTTTTTAGCACGTCACCTATGTATTGAGATTGGTCTATTTTAATACAATTCTTTTGTTTGTCGCGAGTGAGCCGCATGCCCAATATGTTCGACGCCTCGCCTAAGTCTTTCATTTTAAAATTTTTTGAGAGCTCTGAACCTAGCAGCTCAATATGTTCGGGATCTTTTGCGAAAATCAGTACATCGTCCACATAAATCGCGACAAATAACATTCGTTGTGTACAGTAATATATGCACTGATCAACTTCGCAACGCTTTAACTTTAACCCAAGCAGGACTTCATTAAGTTTATCGTTCCACACACGACTAGATTGTTTCAAGCCGTAAATGGATTTATTTAATTTACAGACTTTTCCTGAACCGTCATTGAAACCACTTGGCTGTTCCATATATATCGTTTCCTTAAGTTCTCCATTAAGAAACGCGGTGACTGCATCCATATGCCGGATCATTAAGTCGTGCTTCACCGCCAAGGCAATCAAAAAGCGTATCGATGTGTATCTGACGACCGGAGCAAATGTCTCCTCATAATCGATACCTCTTTGCTGTGTAAAGCCTTTCGCGACAAGCCTTGCCTTTCGACGTGTTTTGCCACCGGTGCTGTCTGTTTTCGTCTTAAACACCCACTTACACTTAACAGCACTTTTTCCAGCAGGCAACTCTGAAAGAATCCACGTTTGGTTTTGCATATGCGAATCGATTTCGTTTTGCATGGCTACCCTCCATTCAGCAGCTTCAGGCGATGCAAGTGCTTCTCTCTCATTTTGCGGATCACATAATTGTATTCGACCAGCACACATGTTATAATGGTTTTGATGAATTTGTTTTATGCGTTCAGATCTTCGTAGTATATTTTCGTCAATAGGGGCGTCTTTAACTGTAACACGAGTTACATCGTCATCTTCTTGTAACTGACAGGAATCTTCACTTACACTGTCTTCATTGGCACTCACTACAGTGCTTTCGCTTTTAATTGCTTCTGTTGGCAATATTGTGCTTCCATCTTCCCCTAAATTGACAACCGATGATTGAACGTCTCCACTACAGTTATTAACTTCATATACTAAAGAGGGTGGTGCACTAGCGCAACCTTCACTTTCGCTTTCTAAAAAGACTACATCACGGCTGATGAGTATTTTTTTTGTATCAGGGTTGAAGATGCGATAGGCTTTTGAATCAACACTATAACCGACCATTATTCCTTCAATAGATTTGGCATCCAGTTTCGAGCGCTTTTCCTTCGGGATGTGAACCATCGCCTTGCAACCGAAAACGCGAATATGCTTCAAGTTTGGTTTTTTGCCCGACCAAACCTCTTCAGGACAACATTTAACGTTTCTGCACCTTATACGATTCAGCAAGTATGCAGCTGCGACTGCTGCTTCAGCCATGCACCTTATTCGTTCAACAATAGTACGATTCATGCGTTCGGCAACGCCATTCTGCTCTGGAGTATAGGGTGCAGTTTTTTGATGCACTATGCCAAATTTTATTAAAAGGTTTTCAAAGTTTGAGTTTATGATTCTTTACCGTTGTCCGAACGGAGCACTTTGATTTTTCGTGAACACTGTGTTTCAACCATATTTTTAAATTTTACAAATTCTTCAAACACGTCTGATTTTCGTTTTATCGGCGTAGCAAACACTTTTCGTGAATAATCATCTACAAATGTAAGTATATAACGCGCACCGGAGAAGGATTTTGTCGCTAATGGACCCATCACATCAGTGTGAATTATGTCTAAAATGTTTTTTGCACGCGTTCCAATTTCTTTAAACGGCAGCCGAGATTGTTTACCTTTTATACAAGTGACACATTTCATATTATGTTTTGATTTGAGATCGATTCCGATGGAAGAATTCTTAACGCGCCACAAATTTTCATCAGAAATGTGACCTAGTCGTCGATGCCAAAGATCAAAGTAATTTCCCGCCGTAAAAGCTTTATTATTTTGTTTTGTTTCTTTTACTTGGCCATCCAGACAGTACAAATCGTTGACGGCACTCGCGGTGGCAATTAGTTCACGCTTGTTATTAAAAATTTGACATGTATCGCTTTCAAAAACAACGCGGTTCCCGTTTTTTGTCATTTGTCTTACTGAGAGCAAATTAACGCACAAATCTGGCACAAACTCTACACTTTTTACAACAACTTCTGTGTTTTTATTATTTGTTGTGTTTAACACCATCGCTACGTCACCGCTGCATTCCACTGGAATCTTACTGTTATTCGCAACCACAATTTCACTTTTTGACGTAACTCTTATGTTCGTTAAAATTCTTTTGTTGTTGGTCATGTGGACCGTCGCGCCCGAATCTACGATCCAATTGTCACAGAGTTGATTATTTGCAAATAGAGATGCGAATAGAACTTGTTGTGATTTCTTATGTTGATTCGCATTTTTACGACTTTTATTTGGGCAATTTCTAGCATAATGCCCTAGTTCTTTACACGAGTGACAACGAAATTTTTGATTTTTAATTTTAGGGACATTATTGGAATACAACGCGTTATTCTCACTACTTTTAGAGTCAAACTTTGCATCCTGTAACAACAAGTTTTTCACAACGTCAGTGTTTAAAACTGTTTTAGAGTTTTCTACTGCTAACACTAATGCCCGAAATTCACTCGGCAAACCAGCCAACATTAAAGATGCGGTCACTTCGTCGTCTATTTTTAAGCCAGCGTTATTGACTTTCAAAGACGTCATGACCATTGCATTGACATACTCTTGCACAGAATCGAAATCAGATAGCTTAAATTGAACTAACTGCCGCAATAACTCGACTTTTCTTGTTAGGCCACTATCCTCGTACGCAAGTGTTAATGCTTCCCATGCTTCTTTAGCTGTTTGAGCAGTCGCTATATGCGAGAAGTTACTGGGTTCAACCATCAAAGTTATTTCTGCTAGCGCGCGTTGGTCAGACTCCGCATCTAATTCACTTGATTTTTCATTTATCCCGCTCTCAACTATCTTCCAACACTTTTTTATTATCAAATACGACTTGGCGTGTCTTTTCCAAATGTCAAAGTTTTCTCGGCCATGCAGTTTTTCGAAGGGTATTACTTGCGAGGACGACGCCATTTATGATTTTTAGTGTGTGTAATTCTTTAATATTGCAAGAATCTCGAATAGTCGCGGTAAATGTTCCCGATTTTATATCTCGCACTAACGATGCTCTGTTAAACGCACTGTATTTATGGTGTCAAAGGCCCATAACCTGTTAAATACTTATCTCGTGCAGCGGACTCGAGTACAGAAAAACGCGTGTGCTTAGTTTCGCAGTTTGAACAGAAAGAAAGGAACTTTATTCCGGAAGTGAAATATGACATTGACATGACTGAGCGTTTAAGATAGATATCAAGATAAAGATAACGACAAGACTTAAAGCTGTGTTTAGTTATTCAAGCAGCATATAAATTATTTAAACTGTATTTCAACAGGTACGAACTTATTATTTAATCATTTCCTTCGATAGAGTTAATGGGACGGGTATTGAACGAGGGGGTGTGGCACCGCCCATACAACTAAAATCTTTTAAATGGAATAGCTTCGGAATTGTAAGCCGCACAGCATTGAAAATTGGTGTACCGTTGTCTCATAGATGTGTCATTCTACTGTTTTTATGGGCGTTGGACAAGGGGCGTGGCACATTTTTTGATCCAAATATTCTGCTGAACTATAGGTCGCACAGCAATGAAATTAAGTACGAACCTACCATTTATTCATATCTTTCGACAGAGGGAATGATGAGGGTATTGATCAAGGGGGCGTGGCACTGCCCATACAAGCCAAATTTATAATAGAGAATATCTTTGAAATTGTAAGTCACACAACATTGAAATTTAGTGCCCCGTCGTCCCATAGATGGGTCATTCTACTGGTAAGATTTTATAAGCGTTGGACAAGGGGCGTGGCACATTTGTTGTGACCCAAATATTTTGCTGAACTGTAAGTCGCTCAGCAATGACACTTAGTACGAACCTACCATTTTCTCCTTCGACAGAGGGCATTGTGCGGGTATTGACTAAGGGGGCGTGGCTCTGCCAATATAATTAAAATTAATTTCTTTACTAAAACTTAGCAGCAACATTGCTTAGTTGAGGGCCTCGAATGCGTTAATCAGTAGCTCCCTTCTCTTCCTTTAGTTGGTTTTCTTCGTCAATTTGCATCGCCATAGATTCGCCATTCATTCATTCATTATAAGAAAACAACAACTGTCGTGCAGGACGAAGTTCGCCGGGTCAGCTAGTTTACAAATATTTTAAAGGCATTACAAATTTATATTATAAAAATTGATTTTAAAAATGATTTAACAAAAATTTAAAAACATTAAAAATTAAAATTATGAACAAATATTGAAAATAATTATGAGTTAAAAATTATAAAAATTTCAAGAATTCGTATTATGAAACAATAAAAAAAATCAGTAGAGAAAATAAAAATATTAAAATTCATATCAAAAAAATATTAAAAATTCATAAAAATTCTAAAAATATTCAACAATATTATATATTAAACAATATTATGAAAATATCAAAAAATCAGATTATGAAAAAAATATAGAAACTTATTTAAAATTTATAAAAATGCCAAAAATTCATATTATGAAATAATAAAAAAAATGCATTAAAGAAAATAAAAATATTAAAATTACATAATGTAGAAATAATTCATTTAATAAACCAAAAATTCCTGTAACAAAAAATATTGAAAGTTTATTAAAAAAAAATATAAAAAATTCATATAATAACAAGATATTAAAAATTTATTATAAAAATTTAGAAAATGTCAGAACTTCTTATTATTAATCAATAACAAAATTTATTAACAAGATTATAAATTTACCAAAAATTCATTACATGAAAAATATGAAAAATCATATAAATTTTCAAAATATTATAAATATAAGTTCATATTACAAATATTTATAAAAAATACTTAAACCAATATATAAATATATCAATAACTCATGTTATGCAAAAATATATTAAATGAATTTTAAAAAATTCTAAAAATATCCAAATTTCGTATTAAAAAAATAGTAAAAACACTTGAAAAATTTATACATAAATTAAAAATTAATGTTAACAAATAAGTATTAAACAAATTATTGAAATGCTTCACAAATGAGGAAAATTCATGTTCAGGTCTGCCGATGCACATTTTTTAAATTCATTGTTGGGGGTATCAATCAGTTTATAGATTTTCCTTCATATTTATATATTTTACACATACATAAATAATAATTTTTTATGTGTGTATAATGCCTGCTAAACAGTAGATAAGTCGCGCGCACTCACATGTTGAAATCGATTGAGCGAATTCCTCACACCTAACCCTACGCGTGCTGTGCTTATTTTTGGACGCCACTAGGCCACTGCCAATTGCCTGGCAACGGCCCGGTCGGGTATTAGCCGAAATGCTCGGCCATATCAACGATAGGTTATGGTGCTTTATGGCGATTGCGTGCGCACCATTTGCGGTTAGTCCCCATAATTCATGTCATACAGACGATCTCCATCTCCATCACTGACTCCGATGTCGCTTCCCGCTTCCCGCTTCCCGCTCCGCCAATGTCCAATCATCCATCCACTTCTGGCCACTCCAGCCAGCAACAGCTTAAAATTGCCAAACTCACATTTACGAAAGCATTTCTCTAGGTCCCCGTGTGGGTGTGTGTGTATCGATGTGCATGCGTTGCTGCGTATTTCATTCTTTCGATATTTTTTATTTATTTATATGCTTTCGCTTCAACTTTTCTCCCGGCTGCCATGCTGTCAGCCTTCCGTTGCACTTGGCCTCTGGCCCATGTGGCGCTTAGCCGGGCAAAGTGCCACATCTTTCTGCTGCTTGGCTGCCGCTGTCTGGTCGACATCCCTTTTTTCTCTCTGTGCCAACAGATGTCATTTAATTGAAATTTGGTCATGTTAGGCTGGTAGTTTCGGACAGTGTGCGCCATATTGTTGTGATTTCTTCGGTATGAATTCATGGCAGCAGTGGCGCCGTGTGTGTCTATTATGGATGCGCTTACATGTATGTGTGTGTGTGTGTGTGATTGTCGTTGCTGTGCCGCAGCGGAAGTATTTGCGGAGAAGGAAAATATTATTGTTTGCAAACTTTGGCTTATTGTGGCAACAAACGCAACGACAGCGACAGCGGCAGCGAAAACGTGCTCAAGCGCCGCGCACAAAATTCAATTTGGGTTACTTTTGCTGAATAATGACATTTTATAGGATTCTTGCTTCATTTTCTTATATAATAAATAATAATAAATCTTTATTTGTTTAATTTTTCAATTTTTTTGTTTGCGTGTTCTTTTTGCTGCGGCGGTTAATGTGCACAAAACTATGCAACGTACAAAACTTAAAGTAGAGGAACACATACACATCAAGATTATTGCACAATACGAGATATTTTTTTTAAGTATTAAAAGTAGAAATACAAAATTTAAAAAAAATCTTAAGCAGCTTAAATTCCTAAATGCTTAGCTATTGTTGTATCGTAATGTTTCTATCTGGTTGTGTCAAACTCAAGGGGCCATTTAAACCGAGTCTGATGAAGGAATAGTGAAGTGAGAGAGGGTGTAAAGGGCGAAAAGGGTGAGTTAGGAACCCAATGGATTGCATTGCTGCCCAAAGCTTTGAGTTTCTGCGTTTCTTTACATGTGTAATTTTTTTGAAGTATTCTTTGCGGCTGACAATTGAAGGTTAGCATATTATTTGGTTGGCTGTTGGTTAGTTGTGTAATTAACAAATTTCTTATCATTTTAACTTGCCTGATTTTCAGTCTCTATTGGCTTTAATAAGAAGTTGGAAGTACCTTGTAATTTATGGTTCAATAAACTTGTTTGAATTCAGTTTCTATTGGTTTTAGTTATAAATTGGACAACACTAACCATACATCTTGGAATTTAGTGTTCAATAAACTTGTTTGATTTTCGGTTTCCATTTGTTTCAAGTATTAAATTGGTCAATACTAACCTTATACCTTGTAATTTAGTGTTCAGTAAACTTGCTTGATTTGCAGTTTTTATTGGTTAAGTTTCTATAGGTTAGCACTGACCATGTAATTTTATCTTCAATAAACTTGTTTGATTTTCTGTTTCTATTGATTTCAGTTTCTTGATCTATTTGTAGGTTTAGCACCAATTAATAATTCAGTTAATAATTGACTTAAGTTAAACATGAGTCAGCACTAACTTGCCTTGTTATTTGTTCTTTAGTGGATATTTTAGTGGATATTTTATTTATTCATTCAGTCTACCGATATTTAAATCTTACAGACTATACAACAAATCTTAAGCTACATACATAAAACTAATTAAAGAGAGTAAAAAGGTTTAATTTAAAGCCATTCTCAGGCAAGCCAAAATCCAAAAGATGGGCAAAACTATTACATAGTCAGTTTAGTCTAAAATTATTTGATGTGCAGTTTTTGTTAATTTAAGTTAAGAGTTATAAATTGGTCAGCACTAACTACATATTTGCAAAAGTAAGAAAAAACCTCAAAGTTGAACTCTGCAGGAATTTTTTTAATCAAATTGGTTTATTGCAAATCTTTTTATTTCGCTTTTACCAAAATTTCTTTATTTTGAGATATTTACCTTGTTATTTGTTCTTCAGTCAGTTTCTTCAGTCAGTCAGTTTAATTTTAATAATTAATAATAATTGACTGGCACGACAGCCCGCTTACGCGAGATTAAGGCCTAGCTTCCCGCAACCACCCGTGTTGTGCGTGTGAATTTGTACGCGGGTGGAAGGGACCTACAGTTTTATATGCCGGTTCCGAACGGCAGGTTGGGAGCTTTTTCATAAGCAATTTTTACTCTCAGAGGTTTGCCATTTCCAGCTGAGAGGACAGGCACCGAAAGAGAAAACGAGTTTTCCCGTTATTTTTTTTAGGTGTTATTACAGGCAGTGGGCCTAATGAATAAAAATGAAGCAATTGCTAGTAAGCAATTGCTGACTAGCAAAAGCAATTGCTTAGAAAGCAATTGCTTGAACCAAAAAGCAATTGCTTTTTTTTTATGAATAACAATTTAAGTCATTGCTGCTCTTGCTATCCAGTTTAAGCGTTTGCTAGATCGTTGCTAGGCAACACATACGAGCATGTGTCAACGGTTGCTTTGATTAGAAATGTGCAAATCAGTTACAGCAAAAACTGTTAGATTTACTGTGACACAAAAAGAAGCGTATTATGTATACTATATTCGCATTTGCGTTTATTAACGCGAACGTGAACGTACTGAAGAGTTTTGAAGTACATGATAAATGTCCGAATTTTTAAAAATTCGACTGTCATGCACGGAGCCCGGCCACTGGCAATCCACACTTGTAAATACTTCGTTTTCATTACAAGTAGCCTGCACGTTTACGCTTGTAAATCCCTTTCTGTTGACGTACTCGTTACCAAATGCTTCTAATTTCGGAACTCTCACATGTGTGCAGTCTATCACACCGATACAATTTGGAAAAGAGTATACTTCCCTCCATCCATTTTTAGCTACAATCATTTCTGCAGCAGACTTCGGAAATTTAATCCACACGTGCGCTTTTTTCAAAATTTCAGTCATTACCAAATTAAAAGTTTTGCACACAGTTGTTTGATGAATTCCAAGCTCTTCTGCTACGCTATTCTGATAGCCTGGATCGGAAACTCTCCGCAGAAACACTTTCATCTTTTCAAACGCTGTTAACGCACCACCTCGTTTTTCGCCTGTATTTTCCAAAAAATATGTAGCCAACCACTCGACATTTTGACGATTGAAGCGATATAGCTTTCGGAAGTCTTCAGTTTTGCATTCCTTTCGCCCATTATAGTGCTTTTTCTTGCGAATCGTCAAAAACTGCGACATTGTTACGTGCGAGAGCAAAGAAAACCGAACACAGACTAATTTCAGCAAAAGTTAGCATGGGGTTCAGCAGACTTAAAAAATCGTAAGCAATTGCTACCTAGAAAAAGCAATCGCTTGTTTTATTCATTCTAAATTTAGCAATTGCTTAAAAAATTAGCAATTACTAGACAAATTTAGCATTTACTGCAAATTTAAGCAATTGCTTACAAAAGAAGCAATTGCTTAAATTTTTATTCATACAAATTTAAGTAAAAGGCCAGAAATCTTAAGAAAAAGCAATTGCTTATAGTTTATTCATTAGGCCCAGTATTTGAACCTGAGGTTGCTGCCTTCGACTCGCGGTCCAACGCACTAACCAACTGAGCCACGGCGGCTGTTGAGTCAAATTTGAGTTAAATTTATAAGGTTGAGTTCTACAGTGATTTTGTTGTTTATTAAATTTGATTATTTAAAAACCAATATAAGATTGAAGACCACGATTTTTTGTGTCCAACTGAAATGATTGAAATTACCACTTTTTGTGTCCAACTGAACTGGTCACCAGTCATTGTTGAGGCTCTTTAACTGCGTTTAACGTTGGCCACATTTGGCTGCCTTCACATCTCGTTGTTATTTCGTCAACATTTGCTTGCAGCAGTGGTCACTTCCAGTGCTGTTCAGATTAGTTGATTTGCAGGTAATGATGTGAAAATTCAACTTTATTATCAAAGACTCGAAGCGAGCTGGTAAATGCTAAGAAATGCAAAGAATTTTTCGCAGCACCATGGCCCATAATGTGGCTTGACAGTGCGTCAGTCCATTGCTGTGCCAAATGAGGACGCAAACAAAAATTACAAAACAACAACAAAGAACAACAGGAGTGAGACAAAAATTAGCTGAAAAAGCAAAACAGGCGCACAGCTCGAGGGCGACATTAAAATTCAGCGATCTCATTAGCTGCAAGTTCAAGTGGCGGCATTAAAGTTACTTGCTTGTTATGCGGTCGAGTGAAACGCTTTAAGACACTCGGCCAATTAGTGCGCCAAATGTGAAGAAATTAGGCGAGCTAAGGCTCGGGGCGCGTCGCTTGGCTGTGTGCCAGAACACAACTGGAAGAGGGGAGGCAAGGAGGAGTGAAGAAGCGAAGGGCGAGTGCCAAAAGTGGTGGAATGAGTTTGAATTTAATTTGACAGCGACTGTAGGTGTCACATTTCAGGCCAGTACCAAAAAATATTTGGCAAAATAACAAACTCGAAGCCATACCAAATGCCAATGAATGAATGTGTGCAAAGGGCGCAGAAACTGGCAGCCAAGAGCCACACTCTTAGTCACAATTCACATAAAGCAGTGAGTGAGGCAAAGCGAGCGCATACGAAGGACGTGTGGCGTGGCGCTGGTGTCCATCAATGTCGCAAATTGAGTGGGCTTTTAGCGGCAATAATTCACAGGTTGCCATTTGTCACACACAAACACTGACTTTCACACATATATAGAATGTAATAAATATAAGAGAAATGCTGAATGAATGAGAAAGGAATGCAAGATTTTATTGAAATTTGCGACAAGAGTGTCTTTTGGTGTTGGCGCAAAATTGCTTTCAAAGTAACCGCAACAAAGTGAGAGCTTTTCAATATTGAAATCACACAAGTTGACAGGCCGAAAATGTGGCCAGCGAAGCTGCAGCTACCACGGCGAACACCCAAGGTCACAATCGACGGCCAGTGGGTGGGGACGCGCAGAGACATGGACACACAGCTGCCAAGTGGGAATGGAGTGCGAGGGCGCTGGTGCCAAGCGCTCCGCTCCGCTCGAGCGTTGAAATGTCTGCTCCGAAATTGATGAAACAAATTTGAATAATCCTGCGCTTATTTCAACCATGAATGGAATATAAATAAATTAGGTTTATGGAACTTTTAAGTGCACAACAACAACAACACGAACACGAACTATGGGAAGAGCGTAGAGCAACAACACACACCAGTTAGTGCCATTAATCAGAGCAACGCACGTCCGGCAATCGGACTATTTCCACTTGACTCCAATCAGCGGCGGTCGAGCAACTCGGTGACTGAGCGAGAGGTCGTGCATTGAGTGTTGAGCATGGAGTCTGCAGAAATGTATATGAGTGCGTCATTAACTTGAAAAAGGAAGTGAAAAGTACAAATTCAGATTTCATCTTTGCGCTGTGAAATATGTCCGCGTAAGTATGTGCGTCGCATAAGCACACACAGGCAAACATAAGTTGACAAGTTGATAAGATAAGCCAGAAGGGATCGCAAAGGTCCCTGGCGCGGCCGCCTAAGCCGTAACCAGGCCCCAGCTAATGGCTTTTATGTGTTGCTGCGCTGCGCATAGCCCAGTGCTGCCTACAACTTATCCACTCGCCGCTCGCTGTTTGTCGACATAGCTCGCTGAATGACTATTCGTCGCGCTGTTGTACATATTGCACATCTATGAGGCTGCCCAAGTGACGCTTCCTGTATTGCTGCGTCTCGCTGTTGTAGGGTTTTTCAACGCCGATGTCTGCCTGTCGGTTTGGTTCTTCCGCTGACGTGTACTGCTAACTGTTCAGCAGCTCTTTAAGCCATATTCGAAAGGGGTGTTCATATATTTTTTCAGAATTTCTATGCGGAGTTGAATGTGTTTTCAGCTCTTCATTGAACTCTTTCCCCATTCTCTCTTTTTCACTGCTTGCATCTAAGTATTCTAGAAATCGCTCCTAACCAGCTTTACGTTTTTTTTTAGTGCGTCTTTGAGTTCATTTTCTGTGATTCAGATAAACTTTGTGTCCATTGTCAGCTCGTTTTTTACCCCACATCCCAACTTTTTTATTCATTTTCGAATACAAGCCTTGAATGCAATGAAATATCCTGGGTGCATCTTTTCATCTTTCCACTTTCTCACTATGCAACTCTTCTATTTATCTTTGAGTGAGTTCCCCACGACAGCTTCCCAAACATTTTATTAATCTTTTAGCGCATTTCATTTATTAATTTTTATGTTGAAGCGCTTTTTCCATCCAAATTTCCAGCTCTTCTATCAATACTCGAATAAGTTCTTTGCTTCTCATAGAGAAGTGAGGAAGTAGAATATTAAATATCTTCCTTCTATCCATCTTCAAGTACTCACTTCCTCACTGCTCAGCTCATCTATCCATCCTTGAACTCTTTTTCCCGACAGCTTCCTAAACGTTTTATTCATCTTTGAGCGCATTTTCCACGAACATACCAGCTCTTCTTTCCATTCTTAAGCGCATTTTCCATCCAGATTTCATCATTTTTCGAATAAGTTTCTTACTTCTTTAGATCTTCCAACTAATATCTTCGAATCAGTTTTTTGCTCCTCTCATAGAAGCGAGTACAATAACAAATCTTCTATCTTCACAAATATCTTCTATCCAACTCCAAGCACTCACTTTCTCACTGCTTAGCTCTTCTATCCATCCTTGAGCTCGTTTTCGGTCAGCTTCTCGGACCTTCTACTCTTTTTCACCTTGTTTTTAGTAAGATTTTAACCCAAAGCTCCTCTTCGACCAACCTTCTGGCAATGTCCTAGTCCTGGCTATCTCTAATCGTGTTTACCGTCAGCTTTCCAAACCTTATATTCATCGTTGAGCTCGTTTTTCATGAGTCTTTCCAATCGTTCCCTCAGTTTCCCATATCTTCTATTCACCCATCTAGATTTTCCTTATCTTGCCCATCTTTCCATACATTGTATCCGTTTCTAAACATTCACTTCCCATTACTCAGCCTTTCTATTCACTCTTGAGCGTAATTTCAGTCAGCTTTCTTTTCATCTTTGAGCCTGTTTTCTTTTCATTCTACTTTGGCAAGTTTTCCATGCCCGTTTCCTCAGCGCTTCTATGAAACTTCAAGTGCTTTCCTTTTCTCTGATTCTCTCACACATTTTCTATCAATCTTTGCAAGCACTTCTCCCTTTTTTTCTAGCTTTTCTATTCACCTTCAAGCGAACTCTTCTCTACTACTCGGCCCTTCTAAGCGAGTATTTTCCTCAGCTTTAACTTCAAGGCTTTTCTTGCCACTGCTTCTCTCTCACGTGCTCCTTTCATCTTTCAACCTTCTTCTTTCATACCGTTCTTTCTAATCTTTTTATCCATCTATGAACGCGTTCATTGCCACTATTCGGCCCGTCTATCTATCATTGTCTGTATTCTTCCTCCTGTTTCCCACTTTTTCGATTTAGTTATCTTTAAAAACAATTCATTCTCATTTTGACAAAGGAGAAAAAGTAATGTTCTTACCCTGTCCCACCTCCTTCCTACTTACCTCTCAGTTCACCCAACCATTTGAAAATCACTCTGGTTCTGCTGTCCCTTTTCTGCTTTCATGCATTATTCATTCCTACTTGACTCATTTGTCTGACTGCAAAATTTCACCAATATTGCCGCTTTGCCACTTTCCATTTATTTAGTAGCAAAAATATGATTTGTTTATTTGTTGTTTGCCTCATTCTCTGCTCATATAGTATATTACCGACTTAACGCTTAACCCAAAACTACATACAAATTGGTTCCTAGTGTAGCTCATACACAAACAGCATACAAATCTTTTATACTTTTTAATATAAAAAATCAGATATTTAATTTTTTTAAATAATTCCTACACAACGTGCACAGCGTGTTGCAAAAAGATTTTCATTATTTTCCCCTTTTACAGACATAGCATCGATATCTTTTTTTCTTCGTCCATAAGGTTGCACTCCATTGAGAGCGAAAACCCAGCAGTGTTGCCAACACTGAACAATGCAAGTTTTGAGTTTTAATTTATAAGCCTAATTTTCATTTCCCCCGCTTTGCCAAATACTTTCAATATAGCAAGGAAAATAAAAAATGCGGGTGATGAGGGTTAATGAATATTGCTGAATACGGCTGCGATAATGTGCCGACCATAAGTTTAATAGTCTGACAATTTGGTGGGCTTTATTGAGTAGTGCTAATATGCGTTCTATTTATTTATTATTTGCTGTTTGTTGTTTATTAATGTCTGTCGAAAACAAATCCATTTTAATAACCTCAGACCCGAACCATACATAATTTATTTGCAATGGTGGGTTTAAGCCGGAAATAGAAATTGTTCTTATCTACGTTGTGTGTGTGAGTGTTGTTGTTGTAATGGTAATATTGAAAAGGAAATTTTTGGGTCTAAAGTAAAATATGAAATGAGGGAAATGAGTTGAAGGGATTAGGAGGAAGTAAATGAAATTTTGGGTTTTGTTATGTCATTTTAATACGTTCACGATAATCTATGCGTTAAACATTAATGGGTTTTGTTGTACATAGCTGAACAGCAATTTGTTGCCACACTTGAGTGATTTTCGCTCAACACAGGGGCTTGTAATTTTTATGTTCACGAGTGAACTTGACATAATGTAAGAATTTGTTTAAATTGATTTAAAATTGTTAGAAAGGTTAGAAGGAAGTTTTAATTGCCTATGTACATAGATTCAACTGTGCACGGTGGCGTATGAGTAACATTGATTTCATGTATCATGCATGAAGTGCGTATAAGTTGATGTTTCCTTTCAAACGGAAGCATATGCTTCATTTATGCTTGCTGCACACATTTCCACATATGGTTTTCAAACAAATATTTCAACCTCCAGCTGCCAGCGTAACCCACTGAAATCTCTGCAGTGCTGTGGTTGCTGCGGTAAGCCAACGCATTCACTACAGTTTGAGTTATGTATAGTTGTATAGTTGCCTGGCGCTGCTGTTTAGCCAAACATACAAACAAGTAATGTAACAGGTTTACGGTTATTGGGTGTATAACCCACTCGGTGTTTAGAAGGGAGAATGGGTAGGGTTGGGTTAAAGTGGCATACACAGGCACTTGGATGGATTTGTCACCTGCTGGCATTCACAGAGGACGCTCACTGTGGGTAATAATGACTTTAAGTGAAGGTGTTAGGTTTAATAATTAACTTAACTGGCCATAACAAACCGCTAGCGGGTTAGGGTTTGCCGCAAAAGTTCTCTGCAGGCGTCTCTGTTTTGTGTGCGCCTTCTCCAGTTGGTCACACTAAAAAATGATGGCCCACCGAAGACACGGTCTCCCTCTTCGCTGTCGACCTCAAATTATTGCATCGAACACCTTTTTCGCTGAAGCTTCGTGATCATACCGAAGACATGGCCAAATAAGCGTAGCCGCTGGATGTTGATTCGCTTTGCTACAGCTATGTCCTTTAAACAATTCATACAGCTCGTTGTTGGTTCGTATTCGATAATCGTCATCCTTAAAACGAATACATAAATTGTTGAATTCATTCATTCATTCACTCATTCCTTCATTAATTCATTCAATTATTCCTTTTGTCACTCATTCCTTCATTAATTCATTCACTTATTCCTTCTGTCACTGATTCCTTCATGTATTCCTTCTGTGACTCATTCCTTTGTTATTTCATTCAATCTATTCCTTGTGTCATTCATTCCTTCATTAATTCATTCACTTATTCCTTCTGTCATTGATTCCTTCATTAACTCATTCACATATTCCTTCTGTCATTCATTCTTCTATTAATTCATTCAGTTATTCCTTCATTCACGTATTCCTTGTGTCATTCATTCCTTCATTAATTCATTAAATCATTCCTTCTGTTACTTATTCTTTCATTAATTCATTCTTGTATTCCTTCTGTCACTCATTCCTCTATTATTTCTTTCACTCATTCCTTCATTCACTTATTCCTTGTGTCACTCATTCCTTCATTAATTCCTTCACTTGTTCCTTCATTTACTTATTCCTTCCGTCACTTTTTCCTTCATTAATTGGTTCACTTATTCCTTCTGTCACTTATTCCTTCATTAATTCATTCACTCATTTCTTCTGTCACTCATTTTTTCATTAATTCATTCACTTATTGCTTCTGTCATTCATGCGTTCGTTACGTCACTCACTCATTCCTTCATTAACTCGTTCACTCATTCCTTCTGTCACTCATTCATTCATTAATTCCTTCACTCATTCCTTCTGTCACTCATTCCTTTATTAATTCATTCTGCCATTCCTTCTGCCAGTCATTCCTCTATTCATTTATTCACTCATTCCTTCGTTCACGTATTCCTTCTGTCACTCATTCCTTTATTAAATCATTCACTTATTCCTTCTTTCACTCATTCTTTCATTAACTCGTTCACTTATTCCTTCTGTCACTCATTCCTTCATTCACTTATTCCTTCACTACTTCATTCATCTATTCCTTCTGTCACTCATTCCTTCATTAATTCGTTCACTCATTACTTCATTCACTGATTCCTTCAATCCTTCATTCAATCATTTACTCCCTTCATCAATTTAATGAACTTCAACTCGAATGTTTTCACTTCATTGCTTACCCCGTCGAACCTTTCACTGGCCATTCTACGCACCATTCAATTGTTCTTGTTTTTGCATATTTTGCAAATTTATTCATTTGTGGCATGCAAATACCAACGTCACGATAAAATTTATTTAAAAATTATCTATAATCATTTGAGCAAACAACGCAAACACTGAACCTTTTCACTCACAGCGCCCCAAAGTGAACTACCAATTTTGGTTTTGTGTGTGTGTGTGTGTGTGAGCGGCCTTTCAGCCATTCGAACATTTACTGTGAATGGCGCACAAAACAATAAAACACTTTGAATGCTGCCACCTTCATTAAGATTTTTATCGCAAATTGTGTATTTTTCAACTCGTTTCGTTGTGTTGACGTGCTGCTGAAAGTTAGTTTTTTTTGGTGCTATTTTTGCAATGTTTTGTTATTTTTGCATTTTTGTATTTTTGGCATTTCTTCATTATTTCCTTTTTGTATTATTATATATATTTTTTTGTATTTTTGGACTTTTTGCTATTTTCGATATTTTGTTCTTTTTTCTTTCTTGATTTTTGTTCACCTAATTTTCTTCTGTATTCCTTTTTTTTGGATAATTTCTTATAGTATTTCCTGTTATTGTTGTTGTTGTTATTTTGGTGCCCAGAATTGACCGTCTGTTACTACTTTGGCAAAATTTACATTGCCGCCTATAATACGAAGAAAAAAAAGGTCAAGTGCCAGGCAACAGTTAACGTTTTACTTGAGAACCTTCAAGCTTTTCGCTCAATCGGCGCTGACTGGCTGTTGCCGTTGCTCCGGGCCAACGTGGGCCACCTAATAATAACTAACAACACTTGTACAGGAAATGCTGCAACAACAAAATATAATAGCAGAGCAGCGAATGGAAGCAAAACAACAACAACAACAACAAGTGCCTGAAAATTTTTTATTTCGGTGTTTATTTCAGTGTTTGGACGTAAAAATAGTCAAGATTGCCATAAAAATAAGCAATTTTTTCTTCATACTTCATAGAGAAGAAAATAACAAAAAAAAAAGATAAATGTTGGCAAACAAAGTGGATGTACGATTGAGATGCATTAGGTGGCGGTTTGGTGGTTCATTGTCAATCAATGATGCGGCCAAAAATTGGATTGGATTGGAAAGTAGATAAGTGAGGGAAATTTTTTATTTCGGTAGACTCTAGTCATGAATTTGTTAAAAAAAATCAACAAATTTTAATTCAAGTATAATGAATTTTAAGTACAGAAAAATACTAAAATATATTTGATTTTAAAATTGCAAAAATGAATTGATCATATAAACAAACCAACTTCTGTCTGAATCTTTCATGAATCTTCTTCATGGTTCAATCTCTTTAGTGCTTAAAAAGCAGCATTCAGTTGATTGCTTTGCAGCATAAATTCTCTAAATTTCCAAGAAATTCTCAATTTCTTTCTTTTTAATCCAAAAATAATAAATTTATTGCAAACAACACACTACACTCGGCATAGGTTGCGTCTTGCAATTTTGTGTTTTTGGTTTTTTTCAGAGCAGATGCCATTAATCTTTTGCTTTTACCTTTGTCAAATGTAAATGGCACATCTTTATAAGATGCAATGAAGCGAAGACATGGCTGGCTACTTCTTGCCACAGATTTCCAATTTTTATGTTGTCCATTGCTGTGGTTTTCCTATGCTTGGAGTCAGATATTTGTGAAAGACGTTGACATGACGGCAGACATGGCTGTAATTGAAAAGATAAACATTACAAAATGCGATACATAAATCAGTTAAAAATCCAGGAATGTTTAAAGTTTTGCAACATTTTTTATCACTTTTGTTGTGACAAAAAAAATCATTTGTGAACATATCAGACGTCGAAGGTGTTGAATTAAGCAAATATTACTATATATTAAAAAACACTTTCTCGCTAGTCACTTTGTTAAATGAAATCAATGTATAGTATATTAGAAATTTATGTGTTCATTGATTGTGCTGTAAATTTAAATTTGAGAAAACTTTTCAGTTTAAAATAAAAACTCACTATAAAAGAAGGAAACCCATAGTCCAATAATAATGTTGTGCCAATTGTGACATAAAAGTGTAAAGTGAAATATTTTTATTCAGGCGACTTTGCTGCATTCTTATGTCAAAAGTATTTAATTCAATAGAAATATTTAAATTTCTGGAAAAGAAAAACAATGAAAGAGAAACCCGATAGCTGCTGCCAAGTTTCACTGGGAACTTGAAAATATCTATTCGTTTTTTATTTTTATTTGTAGGGAAATTTGCAGACATTTTAAAGAAATCTTAGAAATTTTTAAATATATAAATTCTAAAACTTTCAGACTGGTGACCAGAAAAATAGTTGTATTGTAGTGGAACTCTACAGCTTTCCAAAAATGTGCACAAAGTCTCTAATATTCAACAAAAAACCCAGTTAAATCGAAGTTGAAAGATTGATTTATAAAAACCCAACTTTTTCAATTGTTCAACTGCCCATAACTACTAAGGCGGCAGAGTTAACAACCTGAAATGTGACTTATTTCATATCTTTTCTATACTTTTATAAAAATGGTCTAAATTGTCTCAATATGCCACGAGAAACCCTATTAAATTGAAATTAAAGAGTGACCTTGACCTTTTCAAAATCATTTAATTGCCTGAAATGTGACTCATCTTATAGTTGTAGACTCATCTTTTGGTCAAAACAGTAGTCTTTCTAGCAATTAACTGCAGTTTATGTCAAAAAGACAAAATAATGTTACTCATACGCTCAGCTGAACAATGTAATTGCTTGAAACTTGTCTTTAAATTGCATAATTTTTCACAATTTTATAACCAAATGCTGCTTGCTTTATTCGTTTGCTTTATTTTTCGACTTCAAATTATGTATTACATAATTTTGTTAGCTGGAACTGCGGTACTCATACACTACAACTTGGCCCCAAGAACACTGTGCAAGTCCAAAATTTAGACATGGGGGGGACCTACTGGGTGAGTTTCCTATAGGTATACTGAGTTGAAATCCACCAGCCGCTTGGTAAGATTGGCTCTAGTTTATGAGAAATCCGACTTTGAAGTTTGGTAATTTTCGTCAAGTTGGTCGCTTAAGTCTTCGAACGTTTAAATGCTAATAGGTCCTAAATCGTTCAGAATATCGCTTTACTGTCTTCGGCAAGTTTGTAGATATTTTAACGACCAACACATTTGCTTAATACACCAATCCAAAAAAAAGACATTCAAACTGTGTTATTGCGATATGTGCATTTTTTTGCGCAGCGCAACGTGGCGTATGAGTATCAATTATGTGAGTGTTAACCCTTTACGGCTCAAGATCATCAAACTTAATGAAACCTGGTTGGATTGAAAGCTTTTTGTGAATAAAAAAACATTTGTTCCACGAGTTTTCAAAATGTTTATTATAAAGTGGATAAGTGGAACAAAATGCGGTTTGTGACATTTATGTCACATTGAGTTATAACGAGTACAACGTTGGATGAAGCACCTAGATCGGGGTTTAAAGGCTCCCTGTTATTTTTAGACCCTGTATCCACCTCAAAATTTTATACAAAGCCGCTGACGCCGCAAAGAACGAATATTTTGAACCCCCATTTCTTCGGCTTTTTGGGGTATACCTTTTCGGGTGATGCCTTGCCTTGGTAGAACAAATTTGTTCATCTACACACAAACTCGTTTCTAACGCTATACGCCCACAAGATTCATTCAGCTTATTTATTATTGGTCGAATTTTGTGAAGTCTGTCTGTTGGAAGCACGGAATTCGTTTTCAGGTTCCTTTTGAACTACATATAAACTAGTTTGTTCTGTAGTGTGCTCCATCAACTCTTCTGGAAACACTTAGTAGTAGTAAAAATTGAAAGGATGTAAGTTCAAAATCTCAGGGTCCAAGGAATCATGGAGCGTATAACGAAGGGTTTCTTCACATAATTGAAGATTTTGCTTCTTCCATAAAATTGTTGGCTTGCTGATAGATCTTGAGTATCGCCCTTTCTTAGTCTGTGAAGTTGAAGGGATGTTGTCGTCGCTTTCCAAGTCGTCGATAATATTCTCAATATTTACGCCATCTTCCTCATCATGTAAGGAGAACTCCATATCCTCAACTAAATCATTTTCGTTTCCAGTTCCCAAATCAAGGTTTTCCAGTGCATCCTCATCTTCGAACTGCTTCAATTACTTCATCAATTTTTTTGTTGCGGTAAGCCATTGCGATAACTATAAACCACAAAAAATCACCACGAAGAAATTTAATATGACATTCTTTCAACTGCATTCATCTGTTTTGTATTCATTTTGAATTTTTCTGATCATTATAACGGTTTGTAACAGAAATGTCACATTGCGCGGAACACAGCAAAAGTTACCTTTGTTCCGCAACGTGACAGAAATGTTACAAACAGTAATTTCTTGATTTCACAAAAACTATCAAATGTTTTTTATGAATTCGAGCACATTATTTAAAGAGAAAGTATTCACCTGTTGTTTCGCACAAAAATAGTAATGAAAAATCACTTTGAAATATTTTTTTTATAAATTCAAGCTTCACGACAATGCACTGTGATAACACTCAGGATTTCTGAACTTTAAATGAAAAATTTTACATTTTAACTTAACGGTTTCTATGTAGTATTTTTATATTACATGCACTACCGTATATAAGAGATAAAAAAAGAACAAAAACAGAGATTACTTGTTAACATTGCATTTTATTGCTATTTTAGTGGTTTGTTACAGATATGTCACATGGTGCCGTAAAGGGTTAATTATGATTAAATGACACTCCTACGCCACGTAGCGCTGCGCAAAAAAATGAACATATCGCAATTACACAATTTGAATGTATTTTTTTTGGATTGGTGTCTGAAGCAAATTTGTTGGTCGTTAAAATATCTACAAACTTGCCGAAGACAGTAAAGCGATATTCGAAACGATTTAGGACCTACTTAAGCGACAAACCCGACTAAAATAAGCAAACTTCAAAGACGGATTTCTCTTAAACTAGAGCCAATCCAGCCAAACGGCTAGTGGATCTCAACTCAGTATACCTATAGAAAACTCACCCAGTAGGTCCCCCCCATGTCTAAATTTTTGAGGGCAAATTTCACGCACAGTGGAATCAATAGAACCACAGGTTATTAAATAGTAACTAAAGTTGAATTTGATTATAAAAATCTATACTTTGTCATCTTATTAGAATCTCATTAGCACAGTTTGTTGAAAAGAGTAGAAATATGCCAGCTTGCAAGGACTCCGGTCTTGAGTCTTGACACTAAATGCTCATAATAAAAAAAAATCGTACACATTAAAAGGTCCAAATGCCGCCGCAATTACGAATTGATTGATTGATCCTTGATTTAGGCGCAAAAAAACCGACACGTATGTACGGCAAAAAGTTGCCGCGACAATATTCGCCATTATTAACTGCGCAGCGTAGAGTACATTAGCAGCGCTTAGTGCGCGACAGCCAGCAAAACGCATCAAAAAATACAAAAATATAAAACCACAAGAAATGATAAAAAAGAAGAAGAAGAAAGAGAAGCAACTTTACGAGTAAATTTGGCGGCGCAAAGTACTCGCCGCGGCGCCCAAATATACCGAATACTCGAATGTCTGTTATTATTTTTCATTTATGGCCCATATTATAAGCCTTATGACAGCCAACAAAAACAACAACAGCAACAACAAAAATGTCAAAACATAATAATTGGTGATAAAATCGAGTGCAGTTCGGAAACTGAAATGAAATAAAAATCAAACGAAACGAGAACGAGCGGCACAGCCACAAATATCCGCACAGCGAGCATTAGTAGCAATTTACGCATACACACACAGACCCTTATAACCTATACATAAGTATATATATGAATGTGTTGTATTTGTGCATATTTATGTATAGAGCAAGCGGCAGTTAGCAGCGTCCGTGCGTTATGGGCAACGCATTCGAGTTGGCACTTAATTGCAGCGCCACCACCAATCACGGCGGCTTCTGGGCGCGCGGGCAGTGTTGGCGATGGCAACGCCGTATTGGCATTGCGACCACAAACAAAAATGTGCGCCAGTCACAGCTGTGTGCCAGCGATGCGCAGCGGCAGGAAGTCAGCAGCTGGCAGCGACGCGTTGACGGGCGGATGCCAAGTGCCGTTTGCTGCGTGACCGAAATACTTAATAATGATTTTTATGCCTGAATATCCTTTCATTTGATACGCATAAATGTCAATGGGCGCGTATGTGTGGAGCTGGCGATCGCTGCGCGGCGCCAGAGCGGCAAACTTGTACCGAAAAGAAACAAAAATAGCCAATAATAGAACAAAAAAGCCAGCCAACACAAAGAAGCAATGTGCCATAAGCTACAACAAAAACGCGTCAAAAACTTTGTATACAAAAAAGCAGCGCCGGAAGTCTGAGGCTTTGACATGGGCTAGGAAATGTTTTTCTACGGTTCGCTAATTGTATAAAAAGTGCCACAGTGTGACGCGCACGCCGCCATTTCCGTCGCTGCTATTGTCGTCGTTGTTGTTGTTGTTGTTGTGGCGTGCGCGTGCGCGCGTGCGACTTATTGTGCGCGTCGGCAATACGCTGAATTTTGAAGCCCGAAAATATTACGTCATTTGCGCCTTATTAGAGGCCGTTGCGGCACGCTTTCCAACACACCAACACACGCACATATATGCGCACTCATACATATATGCCAATACACACACACACACACACACATAAGCCACCGCTGAATTTGTTATACCATAAAATTAATGTTAGTGACAATTTATTGCTCTAATGCGCTTCTCGCCGTAAAAGTAGCACAACGCACACTCCAACACACACACACACACTCGCACACATAGTCATTGCTCACACTCGCGCATCGGCGCCAGCTGCCTGCGAATAGCTTCATTTTCCACGCTAACACGGCCCTCATTTTGACTTACTTTCCAAAAGCAGCGTGCAATAATTTCTACGGTTTCCCTCTTTCTGTTTCATTTTCTTGTATTTGTTGATTTTTATTCTGTTCTCATTTTTTTTACATTATTTTTATTTCGTTTTCTACTCATGTGAGCGCTACGTGTCGTATGTGCTGCGGCCGCGAGTGAGCTTATGAATGTATGTATGTACATATGTATGCGTGTTCGTACATGTTCTCGCATGTGTGTGTTTCTTTAACTGTCTGTCAGTCTGTGTGTGTGTGTGTGTCTTACTCGTTCCAGTCCCCATTAAAGTTTCGCATCTTCACTCTGTCGTTCATTCTGTAAGGTGGATATTTTGTGTTCAACTCGTTGGGGTTGTTGTTTGCTTGTTATTTTTGTTATTGTTGTTGCTTTTAATAGCCAAAAGTTTTCAAATTTGTTGCTTGTTATTTGCATTAATTTTCTGTACATGTTTTTGGGCTATAAATGAATTTTAAATTTACCGCACACACGTTCAAAAAAGTTCAAAGTTTCTGTTTAATTTTAGTCTGGAAAATTATAAAGGAAGACATATAATTTGCTTGCTTTAAGTTGATATTATTCGTAATTATTGTATGATGATCAAGTTTCAAGTGCAAAGTATTTTAGAAATATTGAAAAAAGTTTTAGTGTAAATGCAGCTCATCGGTCAAGAGTTCTGCTGCTTTTTTCTGTTCGAAACAGGTCAGCTGTTTTGACGAAAATAGTGAAGTTGTTTTGTACCTTGCACTTTTACCTCTTCACTTTTACTGTTGTTTTACTTGAACTTTAGAGAAATCTGAGCAGATCTTGTGCTGCTTCTTAGCACATCAGTTGAGTTGCTGAGGTTTTAGATTGGGAGAGAACTTAATAGAGAGAGAGACAAATAGAGAGATAGATAGATATAAACAGAGACTGATAGAGATATAGATAGATATAAACACAGACAGATAGATAGATAGATAGAGAGATAGGTAGAAGAGAGATAGATAGATAGAGAGATAGGTAGAAGAGATAGGTAGAAGAGATAGGTAGAAGAGGTAGGTAGAGAGATAGGTAGAAGAGAGATAGGTAGAAGAGATAGGTAAAAGAGGTAGGTAGAGAGATAGTCAGATAGAGAGATAGATAGAGAGGGACATAGATAGAAAGATAGGAAGAGAGAGAGAAATATATAGAGAGATAGGGCGACAGATAGCGAGATAGATAGAGAGAGATAGATAGAGATAGATGAATATAGAGAGGTAAAGAGAGATATAGAGATAGAGAGGAAGATAGAGAAATAGATAGAGAGATATATAGAAAGATATGAAGACAGAGAGGTAGAGATATATAAATAAGTAGAGGGAGGTAAAGAGGCAGAGATAGATAGATAGAAAGAGATATATAGATAGACAGGCATATAGTAAGAGATAGTGAGAGAGAAAGCGATAGCTAGATAGATGGATAGGGGAGAGTGGGGCGAATCGTGACGCTTTTTTGTAAGCCCAATATTTTAAAAAGTGTGGGGCGAATCGTTACGCAGTATGGGGCGAATCGTTACACTCGCTTTTTTCAAATTTTGAGGCGCTGAAATCAAAATATGTATACACAAATAATATTTCAATTATTTATTTCATTTTTATTAAGAAAACGAATACATGTTTGATGGTTAAATTGACCAACATGCCAAAAGAAAGTGGTGGAAAAATATATGAAAAAATGAAAAAGGAAAAAAGTTGATTTTTAATCAGAATCTGACTCAACATCAGCATAATCAATCGCAGCGATGGCGCTTCGACGCTGGCTTATGCGTTTCGGTGCTGCCTCAGATGATTTAGCTACCTCTTTTGAAAAGTTGCAATAAAGTAATGAAAAATTTAAAAAAATCACGAAAATGATAAAAAACATATCATGACGAACAACACAGATGATTTTTCTACAAACACAAGCAATAACGCAGTCTTCAAAATTGCATCAGACGCTTAAATGCATAAAAAATGACCGTCACGATTCGCCCCATACGAAATGTAACGATTCGCCCCACTGTGACATGTTTGCTATGGAATGGCTTAGCAAAGACACGGTAACAATATTAGCGAATTTTCTTTTTTTGCGCGAAAGGCAACACAATAAAGATAAAAAAACATACACTTTCGATTGATCACAAAATTATTTAGCACTCAAAATTGAAAGATTGTAGACAACCAAATATGAATTTTACAAGTCACAAAACACGTCTTACCCTGCCAAGCGTCAGTTTTCTACTGAGAATTGGAATGTCACCGAAACAAATGAGCGGCTGAAGGTGACGAACATTTAGCTATGCGACATTTGATATATGGTGGCGTCATTTTTAAGATATCGCTCTGTAACGATTCGCCCCATGTAACGATTCGCCCCACTCTCCCCTATAGGTCGTTATTTAACATTTTTCAATTAAATCTCAATACAATAGCAACAACAACGCCTAAGGTCATCAGTCGATCTTTGAGACAGGCAAGACTGCACAACAGATCTGCCCGACTGGAAGCACACCAGAAGTCTGCTAAGCCTCAAGAAGGGCTCGTTCAGGGTTGTTGCCGGAATATTCACTGGTCACTGCATTCTTTGTGGCCACACCTGAAGAGACTTAATTGAGGCTGCGTCATCAGGAAAACGATTTCTGCCGAGATCTAGAGACGGAAAAACTATTGCCATATATGAGGTCGACACTAAGGGCCTAAGACACTTCTTAGATTGTTTGGAATGGTTTAAGACCTACTAATTCGAAGTAGCCCCTTCGATTCAGCGGCACCACAATGGGTCTAATTTGGCCTAAAGTGCGGTAGCGCCAAATCTACCTGCTCTACCTAAGGGTAGGTTAGACTACTGGGAGACTACCGAGTACTAATAAATCACTGCAATTCAAAGGCTTAGGAACAATGCCAAATTTCGTTTGAAGACTAAACTGAAACTACTACACTTCAAGTTCATGAAGCAGAAAGGGAGTTTAATGGGTCAGACGGGAACAAACAGCAACCCTTAAATGATTTATTATTGGAACCCACAAGGGAATTGAAAACGTGGAATACTCAAAAACACTTTGAGAATCTGCTCGTAGCTGTCAACATTATTTCAAACAGCATCAAAACAGCAGCGCCCAATTGAATGAGATCAGTAAAGGCTATAATAATTTTTTATTAGTTGACTCTGAGTAAATTTTTTCTAAAACAATGAAATGTATTTTACTCTTTGCACACACATACACACACACACACACAAATCAATTACACTAAATTGCTTCACTCGCCATTGAGTTCAATTACGCGCTTCTCTGCTTATCGCATCGCACTCGACACAAGTCGCACAACCGTTCCACTGCGACCAAAAGCAACGGGCGGCGCTTAAACTAACCTATAATTGTGCCAACTTTGTTAAGTGCAAAGAGCACAAAAACACACAAACTCTCGCATACACAGACACACACGCACGCACATTGGAAACGACACAGCCCATAGTGCAACAAACGAAAACTTGCAATGAAATTTTTCATATGATTTCTTTCTTATTGTGTGTGTGTGTGTGTGAATTAGAGTCCTGCACGAGTATGCATTTTTGCTATTCGAAAACATTCAAATGCTTTTGAATAGAATACTTCACTTCATCTCTGCGGACCGGTCCGAATGAATACGAGTACAGCTCGCTTCGAGTACGAGTAAGCTCCGAACATAAACGAGTAGACGTACACTATTTATTCATATTCGCTCGAAGCGGGAAAACGAGGACAAAAGCATTCGAAAAATAGTACACATTGCTTTGAATATATCGAATATACTCGTTTTATTATTCCTAAGATTTTTTATAAATATTTATGTTATATATAAATATTTATTTATTTGTTATGCTACTTTCTTCAATAATTTCCATTTTGCGTATGGAACACATGGAAAAGTGGCATACTGCGCATACAAATATTCGATGAAACTGTTGATCTTCGAATACTTCGCCAAGTTCTCGATTACCGAATACGAGCACTGCAGTTTTCGCTTCTAACCGAATACGAGCACTGCAGTGTTCGCTATTCACCGAATATGAATAGAAACGAGAAGCGACGCACAGTGTTGCGAGTTCATATAGCGGAGTGACAAAAATATAAGGAGTGGTCGTACATAAATGAAATTTGGTATACAGTTATTGTATGAGTAAAGAACCTACTGTACTGAAATCGGATCAAAACTTCGACTACCTCCCATACAAACGGATTTCAAAAAACTTCATATTAACAATGCAAATTATCTAAGTTCATAAAAGCTACATTCAAAATATTTGTATTTTAATATACATTTATTTATGAATGTGTATAGTATAAAGATAAAATGCGCTTTTTTCAAAAGTCATTGAAAATAAAATCTCGATAATTTGCTCTACAGCTGCTCAGAAGTTGCTCTTAAAGGGTTAAAATCTTAGACTGACCCCCACTAATTTTTCTTCCTGAATATTTCTTTCGAACATACCTACCCCCTGTCTCCAACATTTAATAAGGCTCCCATACAAAATCATCGTTTTTAAAAAGTGGGCTCCCGCTGCTCTCAGGTTGGTCCCAGACGTACCATATGTAAGGCTGACCCCCATTTATTTTCCCTTCCGAATATTTTTTCTATACACACCTAACCGCTACATCCAACTCTTAAGGTGGCTGCCATACAAAACTAGTCAATTTCAATGGAACTGGCTCCACACTTGTAAATGTAGTCAAATAAGCGAGGAAACATCGTATCTGCGAAACTACTGAATCGATTTGAATGATTTATTCAACAATCGTCAACATTCCTGAATGTCAAAAATACAAAATTAATTAAATTTAAAAAATTCACCACCAGAGGGCGCCTCCTATACAAGTGAAGTAGTAATGTTGTCAACTTTTGGTTCTGTACGAAAAAAAATCCAAGTGTACAGTCGAAACTCCATTAACCCCTCTGTTTCGAATATAATAGTAATCGTAATTGATTTTCCGAAGCTATCTTCAACAAATTTTTCCATCAGCAGCAGAGCATTATTTGACAGATTGCTATTGGCATTCAACTAAACGGTGAAAATATCGCGAATTTGCACTCAAGTCTTCACCGAAAAATGCCAATAACTTGCATTCGCGCAAATATGCGCAGCTAAAAATTGTATAGCATAATGTACATACTTGCCAAAACAAAATATCAAAAAATCTCGAAAGCGATTTTTGATTTTTTTTTTAAATCGGTTTTAAAGTTCGAACTCACGTTTTATTCACTCGTTTTCTTTACTTAATTTTCATTATAACGGTACCGCTCAGAGGTGAGAGTAATCAGTAAAATTTTGATCTTGCCAGATCAAGATTATGTGAAACTTACGATAATAGTAACTTTTAGGGACCTGCTCATAATTTATTTTGAAATATTCAACCTCAAAGTCAAAGCATAAATTTGCTGTTTGTACACAATTTTTTTTCAACGCTGGAAGAGCGTACTTTAAGAGCTCATAACTTCTATGTTATCCAATATTTTTTCGTAAAACTTCGGATTTCTCTTAATTGAAGTATTTCCAACAAAACCTCATACTCAGATTTTTGTGGTTAGAACATTGCATTTTGGCATTTTTGTCACGACTCGCAACACTGTGCGACGCTCGCTGGTTCTCGTTTCTCTTGTAGCCGCCAAAATGAATATATTCATGCAGGACTTTAGTGTGAATTGTACGTATGTATGTACGTGTATGTGTGTGTAGTGTAGTGTTTGGTATGTGTGCCATTTAGAAAGTTGTCTAATTACTGTACGTTCTAAGGAAAAAGTAGTGGCAAAAGTTTGACGTTGAGATTTTTATCTCGAGGTGTTTGGCTCAATTAAAGGTTTTTCGTGTGCTCCTTCCTCCCTCCATCCAACAATGCTTGCTCTGGGTATATTTGTGTTTGTGTGTGTGTGTGGGCGTATGGCGCTTAGCACAAGGTCAAAGTTGTTGCTTTTTGTTGCTTTAATTGTTGTTGTTGTTCGATTGCATACCACTTGCGAGCGTGTATTTTGTCCATTAGGGACCGGTACAGTTCAGCAACAATAAATATGATTTCGCTTTAGGCAAAGTTTTTGGGGCCCCGGTCGACTGAAGTTGGCAAATTGTGGGAGGAACGCACACAAAAAAACAAACGCACGCAAACGAGACATGAAAACGGAATATTAACTAAGTGCAGCGCACAGTGTCGCGAGTAGGGACAAAAATCAAAAAAATGAATTTCGTAAATGTAGAAAAATAAGTTTGTAGTACTGAAGTAAATACCACAAATTACTAAAATGTGAAAACGGATTTAAAAAATATCAATTTATATACCGATGGCAGGTCACCAAACTTGCACTTTGTGAAGGTGGGTGACTTGGGTAGAAATTATTGCAATTTGTTGAATGCAAGTTCGAGGTCTCTTATTGAAAAATTTCCCATGGAACCTTATGTTAAGTAAATATATTCTATAAATATACTATTTTTGCAACTCTGTGGAAGCTTTCCCTCTTTTGTTCTGCTTTCCATATTCCTTGTACCGTTACTTAAAGAAACGTCAATTCGTAGGAATAAAAGTGCAGTGTCATCAAACTTTAGAAAAACTTTAAAAAAATACTCCTTATCACTCCCTCGAGATTTTACAGTGTGATATAGCTGAAAGTATGTATTAATAGAAACCATGGACTTTAGCTGCACAAACTTGCACGTTTTTAAGAAATTCAACATTTTCAGTGGCGTATGCAGTCAAAAATAGGGTCCTTTTTGCAACATGGCTGCTGTTGCCACTGCTGCGTTTCGCTTGAGCTATACATTTTTGTTTGTAATAATATGCAAACACCACTTGATTTTGAAAAATTACAAAAAAAAGGTAGATTCGATGGAAGGCTTCGGTAATACTGGATGGCTTGCCATCGAATCAAGGCAACTTTCGGAAAGAAGCAAAACTGGTTAATGTCTTCAGAACCAATTATAGCAGTTAATAGGAAAATTAAAAGTAAACATGAAAACCGAAACTCTGATATTATGCAATTTAAAAAAATTTAATTTAAAATTTTGTCAAAAATAGATGTAGAGGGTTAAATTTGCATAATTCAACATCGGAAACCGATTGTCCTAGCAGTACAGATTAACAAATTGTAATTTTTAATGAAAATATATGCTATACTGAATTAAATAAGAGATGTTATTATTTTCTATTTGGGTTTGAAATTACTTAGATGCGCATAAGTATGAACAGATATTTGTAGATTTTTCAAAATGTCTTTTTTTTATAACAAGCGTTTTTGTAAGTTGATCGAAAAAATTTTTGGCATATGTGTTTATATTGATGATATGATATGCTGTACCAAATTTCATCATATATCTTTTATAGTTTTCGAGATACTGTCAACTTAGTATTTGGTTTGTATGGGAGGTGGGCGTGTCCGTGGGGCGATTGAAGTAATTTTTTGTGTATTAACTTATTTTTATAACAAAATCATATGTAAAAAATTTTATTGCCGTACGACTATTCCTTCTATTTTTGTCCTTCGCTACTATGAACTCGCGATACTGTGCAGCGGGGCAAAGTGACGTGGGCGGCGCGGCGCATACTTAAACACTTGCAGATATATGGTTATATCTGGCTATATTTATGATCTATGCGTCTGTTTTGCCGCCGGCGCTTTTCACCAAGTCAATAAAATAAAGGCCAACGTACGCGTTTATATGCTCGACTATGGCTTTAAATGTTAATGTCTGTTTTTTATTTGCTTGCAGATACATAGACATAAGTTGGACAATATGCTTGGCGCTGTAAGGGGCAAGTAATAACATTTTATTAATTGCTTATAATAGAAAAAATACAATTTGATGAAAACGAATAAAAGAAAGAAATAATGTGACAATAACGAAAAACTAAATAAAAGGATATAGAATGAAACAACTCAAAATAAAATTAAAAAAATAAAATAAAATAAAATAAAGTAAAATAGAATAGATTAAAATAAAATAAAGTAAAATAAAATAAAATAAAATAAAATAATAAAAATAAAATAAAATGAAGTAAAATAAAATAAAATAAAATAAAATAAAATAAAATAAAATAAAATAAAATAAAATAAAATAAAATAAAATAAAATCAAATCAAATCAAATCAAATCAAATCAAATCAAATCAAATCAAATCAAATCAAATCAAATCAAATCAAATCAAATCAAATCAAATCAAATCAAATCAAATCAAATCAAATCAAATCAAATCAAATCAAATCAAATCAAATCAAATCAAATCAAATCAAATCAAATCAAATCAAATCAAATCAAATCAAATCAAATCAAATCAAATCAAATCAAATCAAATCAAATCAAATCAAATCAAATCAAATCAAATCAAATCAAATCAAATCAAATCAAATCAAATCAAATCAAATCAAATCAAATCAAATCAAATCAAATCAAATCAAATCAAATCAAATCAAATCAAATCAAATCAAATCAAATCAAATCAAATCAAATCAAATCAAATCAAATCAAATCAAATCAAATCAAATCAAATCAAATCAAATCAAATCAAATCAAATCAAATCAAATCAAATCAAATCAAATCAAATCAAATCAAATCAAATCAAATCAAATCAAATCAAATCAAATCAAATCAAATCAAATCAAATCAAATCAAATCAAATCAAATCAAATCAAATCAAATCAAATCAAATCAAATCAAATCAAATCAAATCAAATCAAATCAAATCAAATCAAATCAAATCAAATCAAATCAAATCAAATCAAATCAAATCAAATCAAATCAAATCAAATCAAATCAAATCAAATCAAATCAAATCAAATCAAATCAAATCAAATCAAATCAAATCAAATCAAATCAAATCAAATCAAATCAAATCAAATCAAATCAAATCAAATCAAATCAAATCAAATCAAATCAAATCAAATCAAATCAAATCAAATCAAATCAAATCAAATCAAATCAAATCAAATCAAATCAAATCAAATCAAATCAAATCAAATCAAATCAAATCAAATCAAATCAAATCAAATCAAATCAAATCAAATCAAATCAAATCAAATCAAATCAAATCAAATCAAATCAAATCAAATCAAATCAAATCAAATCAAATCAAATCAAATCAAATCAAATCAAATCAAATCAAATCAAATCAAATCAAATCAAATCAAATCAAATCAAATCAAATCAAATCAAATCAAATCAAATCAAATCAAATCAAATCAAATCAAATCAAATCAAATCAAATCAAATCAAATCAAATCAAATCAAATCAAATCAAATCAAATCAAATCAAATCAAATCAAATCAAATCAAATCAAATCAAATCAAATCAAATCAAATCAAATCAAATCAAATCAAATCAAATCAAATCAAATCAAATCAAATCAAATCAAATCAAATCAAATCAAATCAAATCAAATCAAATCAAATCAAATCAAATCAAATCAAATCAAATCAAATCAAATCAAATCAAATCAAATCAAATCAAATCAAATCAAATCAAATCAAATCAAATCAAATCAAATCAAATCAAATCAAATCAAATCAAATCAAATCAAATCAAATCAAATCAAATCAAATCAAATCAAATCAAATCAAATCAAATCAAATCAAATCAAATCAAATCAAATCAAATCAAATCAAATCAAATCAAATCAAATCAAATCAAATCAAATCAAATCAAATCAAATCAAATCAAATCAAATCAAATCAAATCAAATCAAATCAAATCAAATCAAATCAAATCAAATCAAATCAAATCAAATCAAATCAAATCAAATCAAATCAAATCAAATCAAATCAAATCAAATCAAATCAAATCAAATCAAATCAAATCAAATCAAATCAAATCAAATCAAATCAAATCAAATCAAATCAAATCAAATCAAATCAAATCAAATCAAATCAAATCAAATCAAATCAAATCAAATCAAATCAAATCAAATCAAATCAAATCAAATCAAATCAAATCAAATCAAATCAAATCAAATCAAATCAAATCAAATCAAATCAAATCAAATCAAATCAAATCAAATCAAATCAAATCAAATCAAATCAAATCAAATCAAATCAAATCAAATCAAATCAAATCAAATCAAATCAAATCAAATCAAATCAAATCAAATCAAATCAAATCAAATCAAATCAAATCAAATCAAATCAAATCAAATCAAATCAAATCAAATCAAATCAAATCAAATCAAATCAAATCAAATCAAATCAAATCAAATCAAATCAAATCAAATCAAATCAAATCAAATCAAATCAAATCAAATCAAATCAAATCAAATCAAATCAAATCAAATCAAATCAAATCAAATCAAATCAAATCAAATCAAATCAAATCAAATCAAATCAAATCAAATCAAATCAAATCAAATCAAATCAAATCAAATCAAATCAAATCAAATCAAATCAAATCAAATCAAATCAAATCAAATCAAATCAAATCAAATCAAATCAAATCAAATCAAATCAAATCAAATCAAATCAAATCAAATCAAATCAAATCAAATCAAATCAAATCAAATCAAATCAAATCAAATCAAATCAAATCAAATCAAATCAAATCAAATCAAATCAAATCAAATCAAATCAAATCAAATCAAATCAAATCAAATCAAATCAAATCAAATCAAATCAAATCAAATCAAATCAAATCAAATCAAATCAAATCAAATCAAATCAAATCAAATCAAATCAAATCAAATCAAATCAAATCAAATCAAATCAAATCAAATCAAATCAAATCAAATCAAATCAAATCAAATCAAATCAAATCAAATCAAATCAAATCAAATCAAATCAAATCAAATCAAATCAAATCAAATCAAATCAAATCAAATCAAATCAAATCAAATCAAATCAAATCAAATCAAATCAAATCAAATCAAATCAAATCAAATCAAATCAAATCAAATCAAATCAAATCAAATCAAATCAAATCAAATCAAATCAAATCAAATCAAATCAAATCAAATCAAATCAAATCAAATCAAATCAAATCAAATCAAATCAAATCAAATCAAATCAAATCAAATCAAATCAAATCAAATCAAATCAAATCAAATCAAATCAAATCAAATCAAATCAAATCAAATCAAATCAAATCAAATCAAATCAAATCAAATCAAATCAAATCAAATCAAATCAAATCAAATCAAATCAAATCAAATCAAATCAAATCAAATCAAATCAAATCAAATCAAATCAAATCAAATCAAATCAAATCAAATCAAATCAAATCAAATCAAATCAAATCAAATCAAATCAAATCAAATCAAATCAAATCAAATCAAATCAAATCAAATCAAATCAAATCAAATCAAATCAAATCAAATCAAATCAAATCAAATCAAATCAAATCAAATCAAATCAAATCAAATCAAATCAAATCAAATCAAATCAAATCAAATCAAATCAAATCAAATCAAATCAAATCAAATCAAATCAAATCAAATCAAATCAAATCAAATCAAATCAAATCAAATCAAATCAAATCAAATCAAATCAAATCAAATCAAATCAAATCAAATCAAATCAAATCAAATCAAATCAAATCAAATCAAATCAAATCAAATCAAATCAAATCAAATCAAATCAAATCAAATCAAATCAAATCAAATCAAATCAAATCAAATCAAATCAAATCAAATCAAATCAAATCAAATCAAATCAAATCAAATCAAATCAAATCAAATCAAATCAAATCAAATCAAATCAAATCAAATCAAATCAAATCAAATCAAATCAAATCAAATCAAATCAAATCAAATCAAATCAAATCAAATCAAATCAAATCAAATCAAATCAAATCAAATCAAATCAAATCAAATCAAATCAAATCAAATCAAATCAAATCAAATCAAATCAAATCAAATCAAATCAAATCAAATCAAATCAAATCAAATCAAATCAAATCAAATCAAATCAAATAAAATCAAATCAAATCAAATCAAATCAAATCAAATCAAATTGTTCAGATGTACTGTGGTGTGTTTAGTTCCCCCTATTTTCTTCTCCACGGCTTCGGCCATTCGTATCGTTTAATGTTTATTGTATTTTCTGTTACTCGTGATTCGTATGCCGTATAATAAACATCATAAAACCCGACCCCCGGCCTTTTCATTTATCCGCTCCGCCGCGAACCGAAATTTACATGGTCCTTCGAGCCATCGCGAACTCGCGACGCGATATTAGTAAACAATTATCAACTACAAACAGTGATACGATTTTCAACATTACAAAATACAAAACAATTCACAAAAACTAAAAACTAAAGTGAAAGTGAACACAAAAACTAGGAAAAAAATTCACACAAAAACAATTACAAACAGTGACGGACAATCAAAGATGCGAAAACTAAAGTGAAAAATACATTAATAAACAAAGAGTGACAACACAACACACTGTGAAACAAACTAAAAAAGTGGAACCGCAAATATTAAAACAGTGCACGAATATCAAATATTAAAAACAAAAAAGTGCAAAACCCTGAACAGTGCAGCGACACATAAAAGAAGGGCAGCAGAACACGTAACAACAACAAACACACTCAACAAACACAACAACAAAATACACACCCACAACGCAGAGAAAAAAAGAAACAGAGAAGAACAGCACAAACACACAACAGCAGCACAGCACAGCAGCGGACACACAGGAGGAAATCCCCAATCTCGGGCACGGGGCCCAAAACAGATAAGCGAGACATTTATATTATCTAAATATAACCCTTACTCACTAACAAATATATTTCCCCCAAATATATACCAACTCCCCAAAAATCCAGAGTCAAATTTTAATTTCTGGTACCCCGCCACTGCTCGCTTATCGTGCATATTTCCCCAAGTACAAAACAGCGCAGTGCAGTAAGCAATCCCGCTACTGCACATAATTCGGCGCTTTGTACATTTTCGCCGTCTCTTCTGTGCAACCTTCGCTGCCGAAGCAGCAAAATCTCCGCTGCAGCCAGCACCCAAATACGCACCTAGTGCAGTAAATAGGCACGCAGCATTCTCCCGCTGCATTCCCACTCACCCACTTGCACGCATTTTCGCGTTTTGTTTTGTGCGATATTCGCAAGCACTGAGCAGCGAGCACTCCCGCTGCTGCTTCTAAGTGCAATTGCACATTCGCACTTCTGCCTAAGCAATTTCCACACTCTCGCTGGCAGAAGTAAACAAACGCAAATACAGTGGGACGAGTAGCCTGTTTTCGCAGCACATTGAACAATTTTCTGAGACTTAGACAATTTTCAATAGTGCTGCACATACACATTCACTGCACAGCTGTTATCAAACCAAATGAATACAGTGGGACAAAAACACCCCACCTGTACTCAAAATTTTGTAATCATTCACTAAATAAGAATTAATTATTTTTACCCACAAACACAAATACACTAATATACATATATTATCAAACACTGACTATTTACAAACAAACATATTCACGTTTGCACACAAATAAAGACACATTCACATACGCATTTGACTATATATTAAAAAATTTTGTTGTTTATTAATAACTTCCCCAATTCTTGTTTAAATATTTTTAGTTTATTCCCAATATATATATACCAATCTCTCGACGCGTTTACACACAGTTGTAAACTTCTATCCTCAACAGAAATACAAATTCGTATTGAAATTTTTTACACTTTCGTGTATATTTCTCCAATTCTGAATTATCGTTCGCGCGGACGCGGTAATACTTCCGGTTTATTCTCCATAAACCTTATATTTATATTCAAACGAATTTCAAAGCACTTTCGAGCTTTTTTAAGCCATTAACATGCCTGTTGAGCGATCCCCTAAGCGTCAAATAAACAAAACGGAGTCTCCTTCTCCAAGATGTTCAAAGTCGACTGAGGCACATTTGACAGTTCCTGTCACTCGCGAGGCACTCAAAACTCGCTCCAAGCCTCCTAGTCCCAAAGCAACCGATCCCAGTGTTGCCACATTTGGTTTTGAGTCCGAGAGACTCGTGCAATTATGCACACAATTTGCATCGGCTCCCATTGAGGATTTGACCACATCACTGGTCCAAATTAAGCAGAAAAATCTGCAAGCCCAATGGGAGAGGCTAATGCGCGCACATCAGGCAGTCTTCCTTGCTGAGGACAACAGCCAGCCCGACGGTTTTAAAGAGTCGGCTAGGCAAAAGATCGACGCCTGCACAGACCAATACGAGTTGTGCATGGCAAAAATGTTGGACATCATTAAGATGCTCCAACCTCAGTCCCCCCAGCCTGCTACGCATATGGAACCGGTTCAACCCCTAGAACCAGCAAATACTTCCTACATTTGCCTCCAAGTTCCTCCTTGCGACACCGAAACATTCTTCGGGGGCTATGAGCAGTGGCCGTCCTTTCGGGACATGTTTACTGCGGTATACATTAACCACCCCCAGCTCACTCCAGCCCAAAAATTGTATCACCTCCGATACAAAACGCAAGGCCAAGCCGGTGCTATTGTTAAACAATACGCATTAACCGATGCAAATTTCGCACTCGCGTGGGAAGCTCTTAGATCCCGCTATGAGAACAAACGCATCCTCGTTGACAACCAAATTCGATCTCTATTGAATATCACTCCTGCCCACACCGAAAATAGTGAGGCCCTACAGCGGATCCAGAATTCTGTAAACAATTGTCTGTCTATTCTCAAGTCTCAGGCCGTAGACACTGACTGTCTATTCTCAAGTCTCAGGCCGTAGACACTGACAATTGGGATCCGCTGCTGGTATATATATGCTCTACCAAATTGCCTGAAGCAACCTTAGCCTTATGGGAGCAGTCATTGACATCCCGGAAGGATCTGCCCCCCTGGTCACAAATGAATGAGTTTCTGACCTGCAGATACGAGGTAGTGGAACGGCTGAATTTCTTTCGGCCTCCCAAGTCGAAACCACAATCCTCATCTTCCAATGTCCCCAAAAATCGGCCCCTCAATTTTCACACTGAAGTGAAAAAGGACTTCGCGTGCAAACTCTGCAACGCAAATCATTCCGTACGGACTTGTCAAAGCTTTAAAAGACTCACCCCCCAGAGTCGATTAACATATGTGAAGAAGCATAAGATCTGTGTAAATTGTCTTGCTACATCTCACCTAATTCAGGACTGTACAAGCAATTTCACATGCGCATATTGCCAGAAAAAGCACCATTCCTTGCTTCATCTCCCCAAAGGCAATGCGCAACCCCCTCACGCCCCCAATCGATCACCTTCGACCACTTCTCTGGTCTCAACGGTTATCCAACAACCGAGCAACAACTCCACCACTCATTCTCTCCTTTCCGATGCGCGACCCAGCACATCTTCAAGGCAAAGTACGCTCCCAGTACCAGCCCTTCACTCACATAATGGCACCCAATCTCTTCTGCCTACGGCACTGGTGTCCATTAACCACTTAGGAAAGTTGTTCAGAGTTCGAGCGTTGATCGATCAAGGCTCTCAGTGCACCTTCATTTCCTCGAAGGTCCAGAGACGCCTAAAATTGCCAATCGAGAAATCTAACCTCCAGATCTCGGGCATGGGCGGACAGATTGTGAAAACCGCCAACCATGTATGCTTCTTGACATTGGCAGTCCCCAAAACGAGCACAAACCTCCCCGTGCAAGCAATCGTGCTTCAGAAGCTAACTGAATTGCTCCCCCCGTCCAAAATAAACCCCCCCAATTTGAACGATTTTGCCACGCTAGATCTCGCAGATCCAAAGCCCTTCGAGGCAGCGCAGATCGATATAGTGATTGGCAGTGATCTCATCCCGCAGATCATGCTCGAAGGTTTCCACCGAAATGTATGTGGCAGCTTACTTGCTCAACTTACAGTATTCGGTTGGATATTAAGCGGTCCAGTACCCCTGTTATCACCTTTGACAAATGTCGCCGCGGTGCCAAGTCACCATACGCACACTGGTCCCGCCCTTCGAAAAAACCTTCCTACTCCAAAGGAAGCCCTTTCTGATGTGAGTGCCGCCCTCAATCCCGTAGGGTTTCCACCCAAGGAAATAAAGGCAAATCACGCGGAACCCACCATCCCTGCACACTCAAATTCAAAATGGCAAACACCCCCATTCGTTGCCAAACGTTTCGCCCCCCGCAGGATGGCTATCGCCCCCAATGAGACCGCGAAAAAGGGTACAACACAAGCGTTGGCTCAGCGCCACGCGTCAATATGCACAGCAACCGATGGAAACTGCAGCCCCCTCGCATTTCCACATTGCACCCCCCCATACACTAAACCTCGCGCGCACCCATCCCGGGTCCGAGGCAGTCGCCATTCCCGTGCGACCTGCTACAAGCGCCTTTACTCCTCCGACGGTAACTCAAGCGAACCCCAGCGTTTGACGAACCGCTTACACCCCCCACAAACGATGTCAAAATTATCATCACTCACAACTGACATCTCTTTTGCAGATCCGGCGCTAGCGAAGACCCCAGCAGTTGCCCCCCAAACTGCCCTGCACGTCCGCACGGAGCATCGACAGCAAAGAGGCCCTCAGCGCACTCCCCAGCGCTACGGCATCGCGGATCGGCGGCAACCCCCCAGCCGTCAGCTCATCCTACAGCCAGGCAGCCGCGCATCACCGCCAAATCATGACCAGCCATCCGTCCGGCACCCCCACAAAATATAATTGCAATCTGCAATGGCGGGCGCGATGTTCAGATGTACTGTGGTGTGTTTAGTGATCCGTCGATACCATCACCAATCCCAATCTTTCCTTCTCCTCTTGTACTTATGTTCCCCCTATTTTCTTCTCCACGGCTTCGGCCATTCGTATCGTTTAATGTTTATTGTATTTTCTGTTACTCGTGATTCGTATGCCGTATAATAAACATCATAAAACCCGACCCCCGGCCTTTTCATTTATCCGCTCCGCCGCGAACCGAAATTTACACAAATCAAATCAAATCAAATCAAATCAAATCAAATCAAATCAAATCAAATCAAATCAAATCAAATCAAATCAAATCAAATCAAATCAAATCAAATCAAATCAAATCAAATCAAATCAAATCAAATCAAATCAAATCAAATCAAATCAAATCAAATCAAATCAAATCAAATCAAATCAAATCAAATCAAATCAAATCAAATCAAATCAAATCAAATCAAATCAAATCAAATCAAATCAAATCAAATCAAATCAAATCAAATCAAATCAAATCAAATCAAATCAAATCAAATCAAATCAAATCAAATCAAATCAAATCAAATCAAATCAAATCAAATCAAATCAAATCAAATCAAATCAAATCAAATCAAATCAAATCAAATCAAATCAAATCAAATCAAATCAAATCAAATCAAATCAAATCAAATCAAATCAAATCAAATCAAATCAAATCAAATCAAATCAAATCAAATCAAATCAAATCGAATCAAATCAAATCAAATCAAATCAAATCAAATCAAATCAAATCAAATCAAATCAAATCGAATCAAATATTTTAATATAATATAATAAAAAATAAAATAAAATAAAATAAATTAAAATAAAAAAAATTAATTTAAATCTAAAAGAAAATAACAATACAAAACAAAATAAAAATACAAACTAACCTAAACAAACTAAAACCTCCTTCAGCTCCTTCACATTGTTAGTGTATATTTTCTGTGTGTTTTTTCCTCCCTTCCTTCCTCGCTCTACTATGAGACAATATGACCGTAACTGTTCGTCTAAGCTCAACAGCGGAAAATGTAATTTCCATGTTTGGCAGCGGCATTCCGTTGTGGCAGATTGATTTGCCATTAGTGTCACTGCGGTTAGATTTACCTCTGGCCAGCTTTCGCATTATGTCCTTTTGTATGGCGTTTTAATAGTTGAGCATCTTACCACATACTACTAAAGTATATACTCGATATTTACGTGTGTGTGCGTGCCATGTATCATCTACAGTGCGAGAAGGCATTTGCGGTGCTCTGTGTGCTTGGTGGGTGCGGTCGACAGTTGAGTGTTGGCTGGCTGCAGGCGGTGCCATATTTTTCCAATAGCTGGTGGCAAATGCCACACCAAAGTTACTTCGGAGCGTGCAATTGAGTGCTGTAATTTATTGCATTACGTCTGCCATGCATGCAGATGCTTGACTTAAGCTCTACTGGCATTTAAAGTTATCTAAGAAAATATGATAAATTTTTGTATTATATAAAATGAGAAAGAGCCAAAGGATTTATGGCAATGTTTTTGAGAATTAAATTACAAAGTTATTATATAAAAATGCTTTTGAATTCAGTGCTAGTGGCTCAAACAAACTTAAGCTGATACAAGTTGTCAAGTCGGGCGGTTTGCTTTCGCTTTCAACTCTTTTGTGTTGTTTGAATAGAGTTTTCTGGTAAACTTGTTAAAGGATTGTGTTGCCTTTGACTTTGTCTGAAGTATTATGATGCAAAGAATATTATTTTAATATTGTTGTAATAGAGAAAACTTTTTGGAAATTGCTTTGTGTGAAAAAGACAATCTGAGAACTGAGAAACTTTTAATTAAAATGGGAAATGATGCAGTAGGAAACTCTGAAGAAAAAATGGTTTTAATTAGTTTTATTGATGTGAAATTAAATTTGAATTAAAAAATAGTATTTTCAGACTTAATTTATTCTAGTTAATATAGAGAAGGTGAACTGAGTATTTCAGAAACTATATCAAAGTCTATAAAGTCGCAGTTGATGGCTTTCCATTTATGCAGACGAAGCTTTGGAGCTTGTCAAATATTTCTCACGTTTAAGTAATGGGTCCATTGAGAACTCCGATATTATTCAATCTTAGGATTTCCTTTTTGAAATCTGATTACTGAGTTATTAGATGACTGATAGATTTTCACCGCAATCGACGAATCATTAAGTCTGTTATGCTCTCTTTGAAATCTGATTACTGAGTTGTTGGCTGACTGATAAGTTTCGTTGAGTCCATTGTGAACTTTGCCATTATTCTGTCTTACTTTCCACTCCTTGAAGTCTGGCCACAGGGTTATAGTCCTTAAATATTGAACAAATTGTTGGCAGTTTTCCCATACGTCTAGCTGCTTCTTGTTTAAGTCTTTGACACTTTAGAACTGCCACTCTTTGCGCCTTCTTCGTTCATCCCCAATTCTATATCCAAAGTTAAACAATTTTACACCAACTTTCTACACACATTTTGTGCTGCACCCCACCGAAAACGAATTTCAGTTGTGCGCAACGTGAATATTTCAAATTAGCTTTTAACCTGACCCAATATTGATGAAAGGCGAAATGTAGCGAAAATGGCTTTTGCTCCAAAGTCACAAAGTGTGAAGATAAACTTGCCAGCCAATATGCGACATCTACTTACAAATATTTATACATGTGTTTTCAACGTTGTTGCCGGTCTTGTTCTTGTTTTTGTTCGATGTGCTGTGCCATAATGTTGTTATGGGTTTTGTTGTTTTTATTACATTAAGTTATCTAAAGAGCGTCTTAAATCGTTCCGGCGCTGCTGTTGTTGTTGTTATTGTTGTCAAGGCTGCTATTTTATTGTTATTAGTTGTTGCTGGCATTGCCGACAGCACAACGAAAGTACACCAGCAGCTGTTGCCAACTGCAATACTTTTTAAACATCAATAAGTTTTTTCTCCAATGAAACTTGCCCGAAAACACCCGAACAACAAAAGGAGCACATTCACACACACACACACACACACGCCACACACTCACCAATATACAATTCGTAGACTGCATGCTGTGAGGGTTTAAGGGAAGTGTAGTTTTTTTAAATATTCAGTTAAGGCACTCCAAAGTTCCCAACAACAAGAACAATCATGGCAACGACTCCTTACTTTGGGCGTCTGCAACACATGCTACGATGTCATTGTGTGTGTGTGCGTGTGGGTGTTTGTTGCTGTATTTAGCATTGTTCCTGCTGCCACTGCTGTATTTAGCACTGCCAACTGCATTGATTTCTGCAAATTCCCACACAAAGTTCGATGCATCGACAAAATTTGGGAAACTCTCGCATGCGGTTTTTGCGGCCAAAGTGATTGGTTTAATATTGAGTTGGTGGAATTTTTCATTTTGCATTTCGTTTGCTCGATTTGGGGAATTAATGCCACTCAACGAATATGGACAACTCATTGCTTTAAGAGATGCAGCTGGCCACAAAAACTGGTGGGACCGGAACTAATTAAAACTGAAAGTGAAAGTAAAAGTAAAACTAAAATTCAGACTAGAAATAGAACTGAGACTTATAGCCTATTTCCACCGAGCGCTTAAATGCATTTAAGGGCTTTGTTAAGCTTGAGAACTGTCAAGCGTTTCCACCAAAACTGAGTTAAATGCAACAGCTGGTTTTTATTTACATTTTTAGTTGGTCAAGCCAAATTCTGCATTTATTTCTGGGCAGCCACCGCTTACCCATCGCCGCCATCTCCTTGTACACGTATGTATGGTTTCTTGTAGCCCTTCTACTGCAAGAAAACCAATTCGCTTTCCTTCTCAACAGTCTAGGAATGTCTGCGTTTTCATATTTGTGAAAACTTATTTCATTTGTCAATGTTTATTTCATTTATAAAAGTTGTCAGCTGATTGATACCAGAGCTGTCTGAATTTTTAATGTCAAGAGGGTTAGTGAGAAGTTTCACGTTTTTGATTTTCTCTTTCAGCATTTATTATAATAATTATTTATTATTTGCCAATAATTATTGGCAAATAATAGAAGTTTTGACTTTGATTATGACAGACGATATGTATTTTTGCGAAAAATGCAGTAAAAAGTAATTGTCTTCGCAAAAAATCTACCACACCGAACGCAATTCGAATCCCCTCTTTTGTTTGTGTTCGTACGGCTCTTGCAGCGCCGAAAAGCATGCTATCAAAATTTGTACATTTGTCAAAATTGCTCCAGCTTTTAACATAACATATTCTGTTAGACGTCTGTAAAGGGCAAAACTGAGTTAACTTAGTTTTGAAAGTGAGTTAACTCACTTTGATACTTTGATACAAAAACAATTGCATGGGAATTAGAGCATTTAAATGCGATGTTAAATGCATTTAAGCGTTAAATGCATTTAAGGCCCGGTGGAAAGAGGCTATAAGACTAAGACTAATAGTATATTTTTAGTTGGCTTGACCAACTAAAAATGTAAATAAAAACCAGCTGTTGCATTTAACTCAGTTTTGGTGGAAACGCTTGACAGCTCTCAAGCTTAACAGAGCCCTTAAATGCATTTAAGCGCTCGGTGGAAATAGGCTGTAAGACAGAGTGAGACTGAGACTACGACTAAAACTCAGACTATGACTAGGACTGAAACTAGCACTGGAACTGGAACTAGGACTAGGACTAAACTGAAACAAAAAATGAAACTAGACTCAATTTTTTTTAATTGTAATTGTCATAAATCCAATGAGAACTATATCTAACTAAATTATTAAAAAATGTTTCCAATTGCTTCCTTTTGTCATAGTTCGGGCCATGCCCCACTGCTTCTTTTCCACCTCTACTTCTCGCTCTCCCCCCACGTTCCTCTTCTGTATATACTTTTCATTCTCTCGTTCCCACATTCTCTGCTCTATTGCCACCTGTTGCTCGTTCGCTGTCACGCGAAACTTTATCTCTTTCGCCGATTTGTCGCTTCCATTCACTCGAATTAAAATGTCTTCACCGTTAAGCAACAATTTAAACGCTCAAATTGTCAACTCGAAGCGGCAGTTTACCGTTCTTTAATGGCTTTCAAACAATGCGCCGCAAAAAAGTTTCCCATTTGAACAATGGACTCGCAGTAAAATGACAAATGCGCTGCGCCGCGACTGCAAATGTGGCGCCAATACTTTCAGCCTCTTGTGTCGCTCTTCAATGTTGCTTATTGTATAAAATCATTTATTTTGCAGCTGAAATATAAACGAGAAAAACTTGAGCATTCTTCGGCCATAAATCATGAGACACACAATCAGATTATGTGCCGAGGCTTTACTGAAAAATAAATTAAATTGCCTACTGTCAACATGGCAGCCAAAGGCGTTCGTCAGCCGACAGCTATTAAGCGTTTCGGTTCGCTTTCGCCCATTAAGAGCGCCAGAGCCAACAAGTGCGCAAGGTGGCAACGCTGGCAACAAATTTTTCAGTTATTAACCGACAACGGAGTGGGGACGCGAATTATGGCTGCGCGCCGTACACCTTTGCGTCGCTTTAGTTCGGCACGGGGGGGGAGAGTGACAGTGAAGTGAAGTAAATAAATTAATTAGGCAGTGCGTGATGAGGATTAGGCGAGGACAACAGGCGTTTTGTTGCGGCTCGAAGCAACTTTACGTTTTTATTATCAGCGCAAAACGTCTGAAGTTGCAGAAAAGTTGCGCGACGCGTGATGGGACTTGCTGCAAGTTTTAGGGTAATAATTTGGCCATAAACAGTGTTGCCGTTTAAGCAATGTTGATGCGTATTTTCGGACACATTTCAATAAGTACTTGGGGGCGTTAAGAGACAGCAAGAATAGGAAACAGTTAAGATTACCACCTGCTTTCTTTTCTAAATTTCATGCTTACAGAACGGAACTGGTTGAACAAAAAGTTTGCTTTACCTTCAAAATGTCTTTGGAGACATTCGCAAACAAATCCTTAAACGTTAAACCAACACAAGAGATACGTGTAAAACGTATCTGCAGCATTAAACCTAATTTTATTCATCCGTTCAACGTCTGCAATTTGTTGTTCAACTTCTCCATAACTAACGTCACTTTTCTTTCAAACCATTGCATTGAGTTTGTCCTCCAAGAAAAGCTATAAAACGCCATAAAACGCGATAACCATTGCAGTTTCTCACCTTTGTGAGGTACTCGTGGAAAATTCGCTTAAAGTCTTAGCGCCCATAAGCCCCATTCGTACTCGGCTTGGTGATTAATGATTGAGGCACTAAAGACGGCAGCCCACTCTTGGAACAAATTATCGGCACAGTCTCTCAGCTTAATTCACTCGACAGCAAAGTGTAGACATAAATTTCTGGGTTCGACTCGTAATCGGTTATGCTCAGTCCGGAGCGATGCGGACAACTGGCAGCCGTGCGCGCATGTTTACGCACTTTGCCAGTGGAGTAGAAAGTTTTTATCACTCGAAATTATGCAAATGTAATGAGCCATTTGCATGAAACGCCGCGCACCTCACAACCGTCGCGCAGCCCGAAAACGAAATACATAACTTTCCACCTTTAATGGCCGCAGCGCCTTCAAGAGCGACGAGTGCGCGCCGAAAGTGGCTAATATTGATTGCCGGAACATGCTGCACATTTTTCAGGCGCAACAACAAAAAAACAAAAATATTGTAATTAACCAAATTAACCCTTTTGCTGTGGGTGACGCGCGTGCGGCCAAAGCGAAATTTATGCGCCCGGCAAATCTTCTCGAGCACAATGAAACAAATGCAAAAGCAATCAACGTGCGTAAAGCCGTTTTCCAGCCATCCGACCAGTTGGCCACGCGCCCCCGCAAGTATGCTACGGTGTCGGCAGCGGCGGCCGGGTCGCGCAATTGCACGGCGCGCGCAAATTGAAAAAGGCGCCACGCTTTGTTTTCGCCGCTTTTTTGTTATTGCGCACATTTTCCCAACTTTAATCAAAGCAAGTGATTCAATTCGCGTTTTCAAAAGAACCGCTGCCGCTGCCATATTGTGGATCTTTGTATCTTTTTGTTGGCTTTGTTGCGGCCGCCGTCGACAAGGGTGGCCGCCGTTGTTGCTGTTCCTGTTGCTGTCGATGTTCGCCCATTTGTGCCTGCGAGATGTGTTGGTTCGCTGAATCGACAACGAGCGCCCAGTCAATTTGAGTGGAGCAAAGTGTTGCGGCAACGGCAGCGAGCGCGCAAAAAACTAAGCTAATTAGTTAATAAAAGAATTTCCTTTTGTTCGGCTAAATAACTTCTTTTTGTTTGTTGTTATTGTTGGAACAACAGCGGCAAATTGGAACAGAATAGCAAAAACCAGCAACGTCGAAAGGATGCGGCAATGGTCACTGTTTGCCTAGTCGTAGTGCCAGTCTACAATTTAACGGTAATAAAGGACTTTAAAATGGCCGACTGACATGTCGTGTCACTGCGAACAGTGTGCAAATTGATGCAATTTCCCAGTAGAAATGGGCGGTAACTAAAAATTATACGGTTGCGTGGGTTTCTATTGGTCGATTTTATTTTAAGCTTCTGAGATCAACACTTTTTTCTAGAACTGATTGTTGCAGGTAATAAAAACATTTAAGTCATTGATGCCAGAATCCACCTGCAGCGCCAAAAGTAGGTTTCCATATAAAAGAAGGGATTGTGTTGTGCGTTTGGTAGAATGGAAAGAAATTTATTCACTAAGTGCAGTTTAATTATAGCAAAAGGATCAATAAAAAACTGTATTGTAAATAGCAAACGTGATTAAAATCATCAAGTGGGAAAATGAGGCCAGCTTTAGTTAACACAAGTGGTGTCCTGGACATTCTATTAAGTTCAAAGTCAGATTGTCCCCGTAGAGACTCACATTTTTAGATTTAATATTCACTTTGACCTATCAGATTCAGATTATTACAATTCAAGTTCGGAATTTAACTTTAGGATTCAGATTTTTTCCTCTCTGATTCAGATTTTCACCTTTCTGGCTTAGAATTCAATTTTCTGATTCAAATTTTCAGTATTCTGATTCAAATTATTACAATTCAGGTTCAAAATTCAACTTTCAGATTCTGATTTTCACCTCTCTGATTCAGATTTTCAAATTTTCACACTTCAGGTTTAGATTTTAACTTTTTGATTCCGATTATCAATTTCTGATTCAGATTTTCACCTTTCTGATTCAGATTCTCACATTTGACGTTCAGAATTCAACGTTCAGTTTCAGATTGCAAATATTCTGATACAGAATTACACCTTCTTGATTCAGATTTCCACCTTTTAGAATACAATTGTCACACTTCAGTTTCAGAATATAACTTTCTGATTCAGACTTCCAGTTTGTGATTCAGATTATCACATATCAGGTTCAGAATTCAACTTCGAGATTCAGGTTTCTAATATTCTTATACAGAATTTCATCTTCTTGATTCAGATTTCTACCTTTTATACTATAATTTTCAAACTTCAGGTTCAGAATTCAACTTTCTGATTCAAAATTCAACTTTCTGGTTCAGATTACTACCTTTAAGATTTAGATTTCAGAGTTCAGGTTCAGAATTCAACTTTCTAATTCAAAATTTCAGTTTTTGATTTTTTAGATTTTTTCTTTCTTGATTCAGAGTTCAACTTTCAGATTCGGATTTCCAGTATTCTAGTACAGATTTTCACCTTTCTGATTCAGATTTCTACCTTCTTGATTCAGATTTCAACATTCAGATTCAGATTTCCAATATTCTGATTCAGAATACCACCTTTTTGATTCATATTTCTACCTTAATGATTCAGATTTCAACTTTCAGATTCAAATTTCCAGTATTCTGATACAGATTTTCACCTTTCTGATTAAGATTTTTACCTTATTGAATTAGATTTCAACTTTCAGATACGGATTTCCAGTATTCTAGTACAGATTTTCACCTTTCTGATTCAGATTTCTACCTTCTTGATTCAGATTTCAACTTTCAGATTCAGATTTCCAATATTCTGATTCAGAATACCACCTTTTTGATTCATATTTCTTCCTTAATGATTCAGATTTCAACTTTCAGATTCAAATTTCCAGTATTCTGATACAGATTTTCACCTTTCTGATTCAGATTTTTACCTTATTGATTCAGATTTCAACTTTCAGATACGGATTTCTAGTATTCTAGTACAGATTTTCACCTTTCTGATTCAGATTTCTACCTTCTTGATTCAGATTTCAACATTCAGATTCAGATTTCCAAAATTCTGATTCAGAATACCACCTTTTTGATTCATATTTCTACCTTAATGATTCAGATTTCAACTTTCAGATCCAAAATTCAACTTTCTGGTTCAGATTACTACCTTTAAGATTTCGATTTCAGAGTTCAGGTTCAGAATTCAACTTTCTAATTCAAAATTCCAGTTTTTGATTTTTTAGATTTTTTTCTTTCTTGATTCAGAGTTCAACTTTCAGATTCGGATTTCCAGTATTCAGATTTTCACCTTTCTGATTCAGATTTTTACCTTATTGATTCAGATTTCAACTTTCAGATACGGATTTCCAGTATTCTAGTACAGATTGTCACCTTTCTGATTCAGATTTCTACCTTCTTGATTCAGATTTCAACTTTCAGATGATTCAGATTTTCAATATTCTGATTCAGAATACCACCTTTTTGATTCATATTTCTACCTTAATGATTCAGATTTCAACTTTCAGATTCAAATTCCCAGTATTCTGGTTCAGATTTCCACCTTTCTGAGTCAGATTTCAACAGATTTCAGGTTCAGAATTTAACTTTCACCTTCAGATTCCCAGCTTTATGATTCAGATTTTGACCTTCTTGATTCATATTTTTACATTATTTATTCACATTTATACCGTCATAGTCATTTTTCTTACATTTTGCTTTCTCTTTTAAAATTCAAATTTCCATCTTCCATAGTCAAATTCTCACTTCTCCATATGTAAAGCTTCAACTCTTCAGCTCCAAATATTCACCGCCTCAGATGTCTGCAGAATCATCTGAATGGCAAATTTTTCAACATTGCAGTACAATGAACTTTTAAAAAATGTCTTTTGCATTGTATTCCACTGTGTTGTTATTTTGGCACACTGTAGCCATGTTTTCGGCAGCGCAACCCTTTCACTGCTCATCATCGTTGGCTTTTGTTGGCGTTTGTTGGGGCATACATGAATTAATAATAAAATTCTCTTGGGTCTGTAATTTTTCTTGCCAAATAATTTTTTAATGACCAACGAAAGCCAGTGTCGGTCTCATGGCGTTGTGCGTGCGAAATTTCGTGGGAGAGCGCAACACAGATAGAGAGAGACGCGGCAACCTAAAAACCATGTAAAAATAAATGAATGGAAATAAAAAAGTTTTGCATAATCGCCATCGCCTGCCTACTCGATAAAATTTAATTAGAAACAATTAAGTGTTTAAAAATTGAACAGCTTGATAAGCTGAACCAAGGGGGCCAACAGGCAGGCAGCCGGGCCGAGAGAAGGTCGACCAACTGGCTCCTTCTCTGAGACAGTGCTGCTGGTAATTGAACCGGCTTGACTTTGCGGTTCTAAGCGCATTTCTGAAATATTCAAACTGCGGTTACTTTGTGTGACATGAAACGGTCACCAAATGAAACGAAAGCTAATAAGGAAGCTTTCGGGTCCAAGGCAAGGGGGCGCACAAAAAAAATTATCACGTACTTTTGCACTTAGTGAATGAACGAAAGGCAGTGCGCGACAAGCTTTCTACTCCAAAAAAAGATCACAAAAAATTATTGATTAGAAAATTCAAATATTTATGCAAATTTTTATTTGAAAAGCCAATCGACTTCACTGTTTTTAGGGAGCTAATGATGAAATTTGGAATGAATGACTTTTTGGGTCCAAAATCCCATAGACTGCACGGTCCCATAGACCCTTTAGCTCTCCGTTTCACATAACAGAGAGCAATAATAAATCTAAGCGAAAGTGTGGGCCACCGTTCTCTGAAGCTTATCCCAACCTAACCTAAACATTTTTAATGGAAAAATTGTTGGTGTATTGAAAAAAGGACTCAAACTTTTGCAATTTCATATTTATTCAATTTTTTTGTCACAAAATATTGAATTTTTTTGTTACTCAAAAAGCTAAAAATCAATCTCCGAAAATACATTTTAATCGAGTTTCTTTGGTTGTGATTTTATTGATATTTTTGTTTCAACAACTAAACAAAACTAAAGCAAAATGAGGCAAAGTTTTGAAAAGCAACACAAACCTTGCAAATTTCATCTTTATTTAATTTTTCTGTTTTTTGTTTTTTTTTGTTACTCAAAAAACCCAAAATCAGAGTTCGAAAATACATTTGAATCGAATTTCTTTGGTTGTCATTTTATTGATATTTTTGTTTCAACAACTAAAAAAAACTAAAGCAAAACTAGGCAAAGTTTTGAAAAGCAACTCAGACCTTTCAAATTTCATATTTATTTAATGTTTCTGTTTTTTTACTGTGTTACTCAAAAAAGCCAAAAATCAAACTTCGTAAATACATTATAAGCGAGTTTCTTTGGTTGGCATTTTATTGATATATTTTTTTTTCAACAAATAAACAAAAGTAAAACGAAGTGAGTTAAAGTTTTCGCACATCCAGCTGTCATGTTGTTGTTGTTGTTTTTGGCCAGCTGCACTCCAAAGTTGCACCAAAGCCAATTTAGATCACCAGCCAAACTATTTGTTTTACTTTTGGCCAACTTTTCGACAAGCGTACATGTACACTATACGTTTTGATAGTAAAAATACCAAAAATACCAAAACGAAAACTTACGCCAAAAACAGAAAAAACAAAAACAACGCCACTATTCGAAACAGCAAAAAGTGGGGCAAATAAAGTTGTCACTGCTGCGGCAACGCCACTTCACCTGTGTGCGAGTGTCAGGAATGCCAAGCTCGGCCATATTTCATGTCGCATTAGAGCGAATTCGACTAAAAAACAACAACAAAAACAAAAACACCCAGACAAAACTTTGACGTTGGCATATTTTAAATAAATGCTAAAACGTTTTTGCGGTTTTGGATTTTATTTTATTCACACAAATTAAATCGAATAAATTTGCGCGGTTAACCAGCCAATGAAACCACATTAGGTGCTTTTAATTGCGGATAGTGTGTATGTGTGTGTGTGTGTGTGCGGGTGTAAGTTTAGATGGCCGGAACTGTGTGCGTGTGTGTGTGAGTGAGAGAGTGAATGAGGGTACTTTCTGGGTCGAGGGGGGTTGTAAGATTATTGAAAGTCTCTTCAAAGCAGTAAAGGAGTATTTAGCACTTCAGGCAGGCAGTGCGAGAGATTTGGCTCAAAGCTTATTGAAAAAGCTAAAGAAAGGATCACTGAAAGTCTCTGCAAAGCAGTGAATGGGTATTCACCACTTCAGTTGGCAGAGACTTGGCTCACAGCTTATTGAAAAAGCTGGAGAAAATATCACTGAAAGTCCCTTCAAAGCAGTAGAGGAGTATTCAGCAGGCAGCCAGCGGCGGAGACTTGGCTCTCAACTTATCGAGCTCAGCTCAGAGTAAGAAATGTCATTCTCTCTCTTCTCATAGCGATCACCTCTGCTGAATTTCAATGTCAAGTTTTCTCAAATGTTAAGAAAACCCATCTAATATCACTTTTTTATTAATCAACAACCCGTAACTAATGACAGATTTTGCCACATTATCAAATTTTCCGCTCTTACTTGAGTGCCTTTTCTTTCAATTTGCTCTCGATGGACACATTTTTCGGTTAAATGTAGGGGAATGTTACCGGCTGTGGGCCATCACCGGTTGTGGGCCAGCCTTTGTAGTTTTTGTCATTAATAAAATATGACAGATCTGAGTATGAGGCTATGTGTACATTGACAATAGACAGTATTAGTGCAAACACCGAAGTAAAAGGACGCATCTGATCCGCAGCTACAACAAAACAAAAAAAATTGACGAAGAAATTTTCAAGAAAGTAATTTCTGAAGATTTTGCGAGTGTGATCAAGCGAAGTGAAATATTGCAAAGAGGTGAGTGTTATGCATTTTTATGCAGTATTTGCGTTAAATGTTTTCGATTTTATATCGAGTTTGCTCAAAATGTTTCGCCACGAGAATTTTGCCAGTCACTTAAAGGATGGCTGCCGTTACCGGTTGTGGGCCACCTTTTGTAATCGGTTGTGGGCCACCATGTTTTTTGCTTGAAAATTATTGCAAATCGTGTTTTTGACTTCCTTGTCAAGGCGGTTCCCAGAGTATAATTAAATGACTGATTAAATGGCACTCATACGCCACGTTGCGCTGCGCAAAAAAATGCACATATCGCAATTACACAGTTTGAATGTATTTTTTTTTATTGGTGTCTTCAGCAAATTTGTTGGTCGTTAAAATATCTACAAACTTGCCGAAGACAGTAAAGCGATATTCGGAACGATTTACGACCTATTAGCATTTAAACGTTCAAAGACTTAAGCGACGAACTCGACTAAAATGAGCAAATTTCAAAGACGGATTTCTCTTAAACTAGAGCCAATCCAGCCAAACGGCTGGTGGATCTCAACTCAGTATACCTATAGAAAAGTCGCTCAGTATGTCCCCCCCATGTCTGAATTTTCGACTTGCACAGTTTAATTTGAAAAAGTCAAATTTTCTTGATGTTTTCCGCCACTAGAGGCTTCATTGATATATAAATTTTGATAATACATATTTCTTTACTGGTTTTTCTTCATACTTTCGCATTTGAAGTGGATTTTTCAGGGTGGCCTACAACCGGTTACAAAATTGTTTTTGGCCAAAAACAAGCTGTTTACAAAATTTGTTAAAAAAATTTTTGTTTTGAAAAATTATAGAAAAATTGTTTTTTTTGGTTACCTACTGCCTCTAGCTTTCCATTAGTACCCACAAGTCCGAAAAATTTATACTTGAATGCAAGTTACGGGCAAAAAACGAAACCCGGCCCACAACCGGTTACATTCCCCTAGTGTAACTTTACATAGTTTTTACTTGTAACTTGCCAACGGATATTTATTGCAAGCCATTATTTGCTACTGACTGACTAACTCACCAGCTGACTTTTTGTGTTCTCTCTGGTTCTATTCGCTTTTGTCAAATGGCATTGGTGCAAAAATTTCAGCTCGGTTGAATTTTAAACGTCAATGTGTCGCCTGTGTCTGGTCCACTATGCAAATTTATCCATAGACCGACCGGCATTGACACTAAGCAAGCGCCAGTTGACTTCAAAAACGACAAACACTCACACACACATACATATATGAAGACATTTGTGCACAGCCAATTCGCCGATTGCATATTCAAACAGCACACACACACACTTGCGCCACAACATCTCCTCCTTACACATACATACAATATATATCGATATATGTATTTGTGTGTGTGAGTGTGGACGACCGCGTTCAATAGCGCATTGACAATGTGGTGCAAACTGTTAAATGTGTGCGTGTGTGTTCATATTTATTTGCGTTCAAATTCACTCATTCATGAGTGGGCGGTGCGGCTGTTCAGGCGGATTGCGCGCAACTCCAATGCATTCCACCCCCCCGCCCACTGCCGAAATATTTGAAATATTGTGAAATTTCGGTTCGAATCGCATTTAAGTTCGGCCAGTTGTCACGCCACATGCTGCCAAATATTTCGCATTACTTGAGCCACTAAATATGCGTGCACCTGTAGTGGTGCGTGTCGGTGTGTTTGTGTGTATTCATGAAATAAAAGATTTTCCCTACTTGTGTTAAAGTTCCAAACGAAATTTTTTAGAGCGAAGCTTTGCGAAAACCCCCCACCCCACCTCCTGCAGCACAGCGTAGTTATTCAGCTCTCACTTGAAATTGGACATTAGTGAAAATTTATAGCTCGATTTGGCCATTTTGTCGATTGCCTCGTTTTCCCTTCTTTGTCGTCGTTGGCTTAAGTTTAGCAATGTCTTTGATTTGTGGTTGAATTTTAAATTTGAATAGCAGTAAAAAAATTGTTTGAGCTGAAAAATATCAGCATTGAGCTGATAAAGGCTCAGCTGTGTAATTTCTGCATCGGTTTTCAGTTGATTTTATTTCGATTATTTGAATAAGCCTAACAGACACAGGGGAAAGGGGAAGGGACATTTAAACGTCTGTTTCTTCTTTGAGCATCAGATAAGTTAAATTTACTCAGTAACTTCTCTCCGATTGTCCTATCTGGTCTAAGAGATGACGTTACTCCTGGAGATGAAAGTCTTTCAGGCGTAGAAAAGTTGGATTTACTCGGTGCTAAACCCGTTCTTTCATTTTGAACCCAGTAACTATACTCAAATTGTCCTATCTGGTCCTAGAAATGACTTTACTCTTGGAGATTAAAGTTTCTCAGACGTAGAGAAGTTAAATTTTTTCAGTGCTAAATCCTTCCTTTCATTTTGAGGCCAGTTACTATTCCCAGATTGTCCTATCTGGTATAAGAAATGACTTTACTCTTGGGGATCTGCGTTATTCTTCTAAGAGATGCTTCTGTTCGTCTTTCTGTCTTTTGTTCCTCAACTGCTCTTTGACGGAATGCTCTTCATAAAGAAGAAATTTTTCTTACTAAGAGCAGAACTAAGACCAAAATCATAACTGAGACTGTTCGACAGCAAAAACAAAGCAACAATTGAGTAATTGAGTTTTCAAAACCAAAAGCCACGGTTCATCTCAAAGTTTTATCATAGAATTTTGTCTAACGTGAAGATGACATAAAATGGGAGACTTAAGAGACAACTGAGGTGAGGTTTCTACCTTAGTTTTCAACCGAATTTAGCATGAAATGAAAATTGGAAGAAATGGGAGACTGAGTTCACAGATTAAGCCAAACTCGAGGTTCATTGTTTTGTCTCTCAAAATGTATGTTCAAGTTGGGCTGAAATGGGAGACTGACACAAAACTATGGTTTTCGAATCAAAGCCAAGGTTCAACGCTAAGTCTTGTTGCAGAGTTCTGTCTGAAGTTTAGATGAGTTGAAATGGGAGACTGAGGAGACTGAAGGTTCAGTCAAAGTTAGTCTTGAACAGAGTTTAGTAATAAATGAAAGAGTGGGTTCTCGGATTATGCAAAGCTGATCTTCTATAGCTTAGGTTTGTTCCAAAAATTTTTATGAAATGGCCATAGACAGAAAAGAGAGAAGAGAGTACCAAACAGAGTTCTCATATTAAGCCAAAGCCAAGGTCCATTACTAAGTCTTGTTCCAAGGTTTTGTCTTGTCTAAAAAGGAGGAAGGAAATCATAGATTAAACCAAATTTGAGTAAATCAAACCAGGATCCTACACTACATAAGTCTTGCTTAAGAATTTTGCCTAAAGTGGAGAAGAACTGCAATGGGAGATGCAACTTAAAATTTTGCTTAAAAATTTTGGCTTAAGTGGAGATAAACTGAAATGGGAGACTAAAAAGATAATTGAAATCTCAGCTTTAAGTCTAGTTCAAGGATTATGTACATAAATTTTGTGTTAATGATGAGCTGAAGTGGGAGACTGGAAAACAATTTAGAACTCAGATTAATTCAAGGCGATAAAATTTTATATAAAACGGAGATTAGCTGAAAAGAATCTTAGATAAAACACAGCTGAAGGGATTCTTACATAAAACGTAGATAAGCTGAAGAGCTGATTGAAATTAAAAACTGAGCACAAAATTGAAACCAAGCCCCAAATCCCAAACTGTGTAACATTATTTCATGTTACTTAATAAGTATCACCATCGCCCACTTCCGTCTTGAGTAGCAAATATTGTATTTTTGTCCAACCACTTAAAGCTAAACCCATAGTGTCAACAACTTTTTCTTTCCATCAAGACAAACCATCAAACTAAATGAAATCAAAAATGGATTTTCATGCTTTTCACTTCATTTAAATCATGGCACAAGGCACGACAATATGCCTTAATGTAAACAGTTGCCAATTACTTGGGAGTAAACAATTTTTAGCCTCGCTGTGGCTCTTTTCTGTCGCTTATTGGTTGCACTCGGCGAATTTCAGTCTCAATGGAGACGAAAACATGAAAATTAAACCGAATCCTGGCCGGCGGCTAACCCACACACAAAAATTCAGCCCACACAAATACCAACGCACACACACGCACCCACGCACACACACGCACCCACGCACACACACACACACAAAGTGCGCGCCCCTACCCAACCAACAAACAGCGTTGACCTTTTTTAAGTGCGGCAAAATTGCAATGCGACGATCGTTTTGCCAGCCGAAGCGCAACGCATTGCCGCCGCAAAAAAGAATGAATTCCATAATAATAATTTCCAGCACATTCTGCGCAACCCACCTTAATTGCAAAATTGTATATCAATTTCCATTTTCTGTGGCCCAAAGGCAAACGAAAGGAATCGTTTATGCCGACATACGAACCGATGTAGTTTTTGAGATCTTAATTACGCTGTGCAACATGGTCGTACAACATTTATGATTGATTTCCATTGGCTGTGCCGAGGCGTCATAAATCATCATCGCCGTGGCAGACGAAAGCGTAATACGCCTGTCGAGATACGAGTCCTTGTTGTCCTTGCGTTGCGTATATTCAAAGCGCATTGTGGGTCACTTGTCATGGCGCTGATGTGTGAAGATTAAAATTAATGTTTTAAAGGCGAAGTCGATGTGAACTTGAAGCATCTATGGGTGGTGTTTTTATACATTGTCAGGACTTTCAATTGTCTGTCTTTTACTCTGACATTATGTCCTGTACATTATATTACAATTTTATTGACCTTTCCTGTATTTATTTATTTGCCTGTTATTCAATCTATTTACTTGTTCCTAATACAACTCAATTTTCAGGGCTTCTAAATTCCATTGAAGAGGTTTTTAGTCTGTTTCAATCATATGTCCCGCAATGACATTGCTTTAATGTTCTTTGAACAGTCTTCAAGATTACAATTTGTCTATCTATACGTTACAAATATTTCAGGCTATTCGCTTACATTTTGATCCATTCATTTTTAGAACTTTTCCCTTTTTATTCGTTGACCCATTGCTGTTCTATGCATTTGTTTTTCAATCGATCTTTTTCGTTCATTGAACTTCAATCTGTATCACTAATTGCCTCTTTGTTTATTCAGAATGTTTTAGAATGTTCAGAATGGGATCTTTTTCTTCATTGAACTTCAATCTGTATCACTATTTGTCTCTTTGTTTGTTAAGATTGTTTGGGATTACTTTTCTTATCTTTTAATACATCTAGGACTTCGCTCTTATCAGTTCTCGGCCTATCACTTTTTAATCTGTTCTATGTATCTGTCTCTAAATGTCTAATATTTTCCTTCAATCGGTATCACTATTTGTCTTTTGTTGTATTTGAAATGTTTGGGATCACTTTGCATATCTTCTAATACATCCAGGACTTATCTCTGTTCATTTCTCGGCCTACCAGTTGAAAATATGTTCCATGCATCTGACTTTCAATGGGGTCTTTTCGTACATTGGACTTCAATCTGTATCACTATTTATCTCTTTGTTTATTAAAAAAGTTTTAGTCACTTTGCTTATCTTCTTATACATCCAGGACTTCTCTCTGTAAATGGGAACTTTTTCTTCATTGAACTTCAATCTGTTTCACTATTTGTCTTTTTTTTTATAAGGAATGTTTCAGACCCTTTGCTAATCTTTTGATACATCAAGGACTTCACTCTATTTATTTCTCGGCCTATCAGTTTTTAATTTGTTCGATGCATCCGTTTTTCAATGGGATCTTTTTCGTTCATTGAACTTCAATCTGTATCACTATTTGTCTCTTTGTTTATTCAGAATGTTTTTGATCACTTCGTTTATCTTTTAATACATCCAGGACTTCTCTCTGTCCATTTCTCGACCTACCAGTTTTAAATATGTTCCATGTATCTGTCTTTCAATGGGGTCTTTTCGTTCATTGAACTTCAATCTGTCTAACTATTTGTCTCTCTGTCTATCCAGGACGTCGCTCTTTTCATCTATCGACCTACTAGTTTTAAAATGCATTCTATGCATCTCTCTGTAAATGGGATCGTTTAGCTACATTAGATCTGTATCACCATTTGTCTATCCACCAATTGGGATTGTTTCGATTCATTTGTTTTTTTTCTTGATCCATTCGTTCCCAAAACGCTTTGTCTATTGGTCCTTTCTTCTATTTAAAAATGGGGTCTTTACATTCTTTTGTCTTCGTTCGTCTGTCTATTGTAGTTGTTTCATTTGATTTGCTTACTTTTTGATCCATTCTCACAACTCCTCTCTGTTCATTCATTGACCCAACAGTTTTCATTTCATTCGAAGCACCTGCCTGAAAATGGTATATTTTTAAGCTATTCTGACCACAATCTGTAAAAATATTTCCCTATCTATAGGAACCATTTGCTTGTCTCCTAATACACACAATTTTCCTGGCCGTTTCGAGCCATTTAATTACTTCTTATTTCTCAACTCGCTGCATCTATCTGTCTTAACATAGACACAGCTGTTTGGATACATTTACTTGTCATATGATCCATTCGTCCTACTGGTCTTCTATCCATCCATCTATCCAGTCATCTATCCATCCATCATCTATTCACCTCTACATAAATTTTTAATACGATGGTTCACATGTCTATTTCATTAATCCATCTTTCAGTTTGTCTTCTTCTTTTATTTTTCTTTTTTTATTCCTTTTCGAAAGTATGGGGCGTGGCACATCTGCACACAATCAATTGCAATCGCTGACAATTTTTTCTTATGCCCATTACATTGTTTTGTTGCAGCCTTGGTGCTTTCAACAGAGACGTTCGCGACTCGAAAACGGAAACGGAAACACGTGATAATTGTGATTGTGATTGAGTTGAAGGATAATTGTATTTATCAAACACAATGAAACGTACATTATGTCTGGTAATTTATCATGGCGTCCCGCAACAGAATCGGAGTGGGGGCCGCTAACTCACGTTTGAGTGTCTGTATGTGTGTGTGTGTGTGAAATTGTATACATTGTGTTCATTGTTGTTGTTGTGCTTTGCGCCATATTTATAAGTGCTAGTCGGGCTTTTGTTATCACACATCGGAGCTAATTATTTAATGCCAGCGAAGCCGTTGTGCAACTGTTGCATATTTTGGCTTACAAATGATTGGACGGTGTGTGTGTGTGTGCGAAAGCAGGGAATGGTTAGAAATAATTGCAGTTATTTACGCAGCTTGCGGGCGGAGTTTGTGCGGATTTGTTAAAGTTTTTATAGCTATAATTTATTGGATGCGGGGCGTAGTTGTGGGCTTGTAAGTGATATCAATTTACATAAAAGGATTTTCAGTTGAAAATGCTTTGGTTGAAAAAGTTTCCCAGGACATGAGGTGTACACGAATAAATTTTAAGTGTAGGAGCGAGAGCGAATCAAGTGAGCGAAGCAATTAAATTAATAATACATTGAAAACAGTGGGCGCACACAGGATTTCATTTGGGGGGAAAGGGGTTCTGTACACAACTTTTGACAACATTGACCGCAAATGAAACACGTCCGCTTCGGTTAAAATTTACAGTCGTAGTAGTTTTTATGGAAACAAATATACTGGAATTGGAAACAATGGAAGTAGGGTTTTAGAATTTTAATTTCACTTGAACAGGGTTTCCGAATACAAGGAAATTTCCTGGGGACAGGGTGACCAAACACCTATTTCAAACCATGTCTGCAACACACAATTTTTGTAACAAACAAACCGATTTTTAAAGGTGTTTTAAGGTACTTTACAGTAAATTTTTCCTTTGTGTTTGATGGGATTGACAGCGAATCAACTACCACGAGTTGCTCACCTAAGGCCAAACTCTCAATTCGGAACTGCACTTTCAGTAATTGAACCCTCTGAAGAAAGAAAGCGAGTAATAAGAGAGGAATTGTATTCGATCAGCACAGTGCCAGGATACACACATCCATAGAAGCTCTGGAAACTAAATTGGTTGGTTCTTATGCATCAATCTTATATGGACCTGAACCTGGCACCAAGTGATTACCACTTGCTGCTGTCTATGGCGAATGATTTTTTTGGTGAAAACTTTGCCTCAAGAGAAGATCGTGAAATTCTCTAGTTCCAGTTTTGTGCCAATAAAGACAGAAAACATAATAAAAGAATTACCAGAAGCTGGAAACAACTGTCCAGAGGTGGGAAACTTTGGACCATAGAAAAAGGAATAGTGTTCTATTAAAGACGAGGATTTCTAACAGAGAAACATGATGGATTTTGTTACCTGGAAGCAACTGCGGGAAATAGTGTTCTCTTAAATACGAAGATTTCTAACAGAGAATCATAATAGAATCACCTGGAAACTACTGTCCAGAAGCGGGAAATTTCGGCCCATAGAAAAAGGAATAGTGTTCTATTAAAGACGAGGATTTCTAACAGAGAAACATATTGGATTTTGTTACCTGGAAGCAACTGCGGGAAACTTTGGCCCATAGAAAAAGAAATAGTGTTCAATGAAATACGAAGGTATCTACCAGAGAAACGTAATGAAGTTAGCTACTTGAAAGCAACTTTCCAGAAGCGGGAAACTTTGGACCATAGAAAAAATGAAAATACGAGGGTTTCTACCAGAGAAACATAATGAATTTAGTTACCTGGAAGCAACTGTCTAGAAGCAAGAAAGTTTAGCCCATCGAAAAAAGAATTGTGTTCCATCAAAGACGAGGGTTTCTACCAGAGAAACATAACGAAATTAACTGGAAGGAATTCTGATCCATCAAAGACGAGGATTTCTACCAGAGATACATATTTAATTTAACTGGAAGCAACTGTCCAGAAGCGGGAAACTTTGGCCCATGGAAAAACGAAAAGACGAGGGTTTCTAGTAGAGAAACATAATAAAATTACTTACCTGGAAACAATCATACAGAATCGGCAAACTTTGGGCCATCGAAAAAGGAATTGTGTTCCCTTAGGAACCACACACATCGATAGTGAAGTGACACGCCTCAAGTTTCGGTTGCAGTTTGGTTGGGAGATTCTTATGCTTCCACCTTGAAGTCTGGACTTTATACCAAGTGATGACTGTCTGCTCCTGTCTATGGAAAATTATTCTGTGGATAAAATAATTGCCTCAAGAGAAGCTTGTGGAAATTAACTATTACGATTTTAACGATTTTTAGCTGCTTTCCACCAGAGAGACGAGGAAATTGCCTTTAAAATGCAGAATTTTTATTATTCCAAACATCTCATGAGTCTTTGTTTTTTATTCCCCAAAATAAATGCCCCAAAATATATTGAACTGTTATTTTTAATTAAAAATTAAACCAAAATGCGTGACTACGTGATGGTTTTGGCAGTTTCTGGCTGTGTTAAAGTATCTTTTGTGCTTTTCACTACGTTGGCCGCAACGCTGTTTTCGATTTAATTGTTGCGCACCAGCAACGTACAGCACTCTCACTCACATACACTCACACACACACACACACACAATGCTGACCAAACAAAAACCCACCTTATTTATGAAAGCATGTAGAGTGGACGCAAATAATTGCAACTTAATGTTAACAACTCTATCTAAATTTTCGGCTGGTAATTTCCATTAATTCGCCATTCGCCGCAACGGCAAAGTGCACATTCCACTAAATTCAAATATAAATTTGGCGCTGAGTGTAAATTATTAATTTTATGGCCAACAACAATCGACGTTGGGGTCATGTTTTTGGGCATTAATAATGCCGTTTCTTTTGATGTTATTTGCAAATTATTGTCGAATAAAAATTACATTTACATATTTTAGTATAGCACCTAAATTATTTAATTTGTTAAATGCACAAAAAACAAAGGTTTGGTATGTTTAGGTTTTCACTCGAGCGGAATTAAAAAATGCAAGCAATCTTTTATTTGTGCAGAATTGTGTTGCTTCAGGTGGGTTGTGAAATGTTTTTCGTAATTGGCAGTGAACTAGCAAACAAATGCTTTACACGCTTAAGACTAGGCCACACCCTCCTAACACACTTATATCTCATAAAACGAGAGTTACAATCGCAATGCTTTTTCTGCAATACTAGTACTTTAACAATTCAACATATTTTAGTAGACTGCCCTTCCCTCACCTCCCTCCATGCATCTATATTTCAAACTTCCTGCCCATACAACATCCTCTCCAATCCATCCCACCACAATGTAGAATTAATTCATAAGTTTTTAAAAAAGTTAAAAATTGAAAATGTATTTTAATTAAAACTTAAGCCGATAGCCCTGGCAGCTAGCGCTTCCATAATTAATTATAATGTTTATTGTAATTAATTTTAAATAAAATAAAAAAAAATAAAAAAATAAAATAAAAAAAGATTATTTGCTGTAATTTGTAATGAAAAATTTACAATTTAATTACTGTCAAGTTCAGTGAAATTGATTAATGCAAATTGCTCTAAAGTCGCTCTCAACTTTTCCACCTTTGACTTCAAGTTTGAGATCTTTCAAAAACCTACTTCTAGTATACAAAATATTTTAAGGTTGCTCTACAAACCCGAAGCCCTATCCACGAGATTGCAATCAGCATCCAATAATTTTTGTTGTTATGTTGCTCATGTTTCATTTTCCGCTACTTTGCGCATACATAACTAACTTCACTATACAACCAATACAAATGCCAAACATGCACAGAGACCCAAATTCCTTGCGCAAATATTGACTTGCTCGGCGCGTGTCCCCGTTGCCGCTTTGCACCGAACATGGACTCGTTGCCATAATGGATTCTTTATTGATGTCGATTTTTTGCGTTCGCCATGCTCTCGTTGCTCGACCATTATTGGTGCGACTTATTGCTGTCAAAGTTCTTAAAGTGCTGCGCATAGTTGCGAATGATTTATTTCGCTTGAGTCGGGTTTGGTCGTCAGCTTCGACATGGACATCGCTTCCATGTTTAGCAGCAGGCAGCCTCCTTTGCATGTACGCCGACACGTCGACTGGCCGTCGATTGGGTCGAATTGAATTGATTCGAATTGAATTGAATCGAATTGAATGGAATTGAATTAGATGAATTTAGCGACTCGGCCACTGTAGCATTGCATTGCGCCACTTGTTGGTATTTATTTTAAGAATTGAATCATGGCTGTGACAAGCGAGTAATGCGTGCAAATAATAAATGAATTTGTGCGACTCAATCTATCACAACTGCCCAACGAAAATGGCGCCAACATAATGAAATATGAATGCCAAGCAAACGGCCAACAAAAGCCAACGTTTCCCAGCGGCAAAGCTGGCAAGAGCACACACGACTATGTGCGAGTGTGTGTTCAGTATGTGTGTGTGTGTGTGTTACTTTAATAATAATAACAAATAACACATTCGCTGTAACAAAATACATGCATAATGACAACTATAATGTAACCAGCAACCGACCCAGCAGATCCAACAGACGGCGCGCCATTTTGATATGCACAACACCTGTGACTGCGCGCGCGTGTGTGTGTGTGTGTGTGTGTGTGTGTGTGTTTGTGTGTGCCGGTATGCGTGCATATACGTAATGTTATTTATACGCATACATTATGCAGCAGGCATTCATCAATGATTTTGCAATCTACGTGCTAAGCACATACACACCCACACACAAACATGAAGACACACACACACACACATATATGTATCTAAGTATAGTTTAATGGAAGAAAATGTCACTTGCTGGGAAAATAATTTCTTTAGTGCGCCAAAAAATGTCATAAAACGAAATGAGCAAACTACGAAAGCAGCTCAAAGCCACAACGTACAAAGCAGCCATGAAACATTAAAGTGTGAGAAGCGAAAATAATGCGTGCAATTCGGAATTAGTTGAAGTGAAATTTTGGGCAGAATTAAGAATAATTGTGAAGAGAAGTTAAAAATCCTGACTATGATATAGTTTAACGGTGTCATGGAGAAAAGCATTTCAGGTTTGATAAGACAATCACTATTGGGACTGAAAAGTATTACTTATTTCATAGTTTTTCTACCAGTTAATTTTGAATTTAATTTTAAACCTTTGCTTTAAATTTTACTATCACCTTGAAAAATAGTGAAACTGAACTCTGAGCTGAAACTGTAGTAGACTCAACATAAGCAGAAACTTTTAAACTTGACTTAAAACCTTAACCCTCTAGTACCCAAGTTTTTAATCTTGTTGAAAAAATTACCAGTGATAGTTTTGTGGTGGAGAAGCAATGTCTGTTCGGGGAAAAAAATTGCATGTCAATAGGAGGCGTGATAGAGGGTGTAGAAAGTAGAAGGCCTACAGGCCTGCTTGGGAAACTAAGCCAAAAAAAATTCCATATGTAAATGTTTTTTTTTAATTTAAATTTTTATTTTTTTTTTAAATATATGTAAACATAAATAACGTGTAACAGTTTCAGTTCTGCGTGCAATTGACAATAAATAAAAAGGGGTAGGGCTAAGGCGAGCGATAATGTGTCGTCGGGTAGTTTATACACTGCTTTTGGGGGGTGTGGAAACTAGGAAAACTAAAAAAATCGCCATTGGTATATATATATGACGGTTATTATTATTTTTTAATGCCTTGTTATCTTTTCACACAGATGTCGACAAATCTACTCCATGAAATAAAGGACTTGGGGAGACTAGTTCTCTCATCTACCCCCACGGACTACGCCTTAGTATAAATTTTTGCAGTGACATGATCTCTCTTACATTGCGGTGTATCAAAATTTCGGTTCAAATACAAAAATAATGCTTAAATAGCGAAAAAATATCATCAATGACCGTAATTTATTTACGCTTTGCATCCCAAGCAGGCCTACAGACACTCTAGGGTTTGGGTTAGGTAGGAGGAGTGTAATAACTTTTTTCATAATTTTTTTTAATTTTCTCAAAGAACACATTAACAGCTACTCACCAAGAATTCTTTTAGTTTTATTGAGGCTCACAATTTATTTAAAAAAATTTTTGTTTCTCACACAATTTCAAAAATAATTATTTGCTTACTTTCTCACGAAACTTCAACTTTGTCTTACAATTACTGCTGTTGTGCATGTGCCAGCGTTATCTGACAACATTTATTTTATAAAATGGAGATTCCCCTTTCCATACGTGTAAAACCAGCTAAAAAAATCATAAGGTGTAATTTACAGAATTTTTTTAAGCTTAGGATGTCTACAGGCTTTCTTGGGAACTAGATGGTTAATTAATGTTTTTCGAGGCTTTCACATCGATTTTATTTAGGTTAAAAAAATTAACAAAATATGTTAAAAGTTGTACCAAAATCTTTTTCTACCTAAGATTGTCTTAACTTTTGAAATATGCTCTCGAAATTTTCTTCAAAAGCGAAATAATTTTGAAAAAATTCATTGCTACATTTTCCAGTTTTGTGTGTACCGAATATTTTGTGTTGCCTTCAAATTTTACTATCACTTTGAAAAGTAATCAAACTTAACTCTGAACTGACACTGAACTGAAGTCAACATGAGCAGAAATTTCTACACTTTACTTTATGTTTTGCTAGAAAATTTCACCAAAATCTTTTCCTACCTAAGATTGCCTGAATCTTTGAAATCTGTTCTCGAAAATTTCGTCAAATCATCGTCAACTCATTCATACCTTTTCGAGTTTTGTTTGTACCAGGAAATTTAATGTGGTTTTGATATTCTATCTATAGCTTCAAATTTTACTAACACTTACTTTGGAAAATAATGAAACTGAACTCTAAACTGAAATTGAATTGAAGTCAACATGAGCAGAAACTTCTAAGCTTGATTTAAGTGCCTCAATGGAAAATTCGACCAAAATCTTTTCCTACATAAGATCGTCTGAACCTTTAAAATCTGCTCTCGCAAATTTCGTCAAATCATCGTCAACTCATTCATATCTTTTCCAGTTTTGTTTGTAGCAGAATATTATGTGTTGTCTAGCTTCAAATTTTACAATCAAATCAACAGAAGCAGTAAACTTGACTTAAATGCCTCAATGAATGTTTTTCAAGATTTCCACAACGGTTCGATTTAGTATCAAATGGAACATTAAAAAGTTCTGCCGAAATGTTTTTCTACATAAGATTGTCTGAACTTTTGAAATATGCTCTCGAAAATTTCTTCACCCTCATTCATACAATTTCGAGTTTTGCTTGTACAAGAATATTATGTGTTGTCTAGCTTCACATTTTACTATCACTTTGAAAAAATATTAAACTGAACTGAAACCAACAGGAGCAATAAACTTGATTTAAGCGCATTAAGTGAATGTTTTTCAAGACTTTTACAACGACTCTATTTAGTATTCAATGAAAAAAAAAGTACGTAAAAAGCTCTACCAAAATGTTTTCATACTAAAGATTGTCTGAACCTTTGAAATCTGCTCCCGAAATTTTCATCAAATGCGATTTAAATTTTAAAAAACTCCTTCATACGAGTACCTTTTAGGAGCCATGAACGCAGAAATTTCACTGAAGATAATTTTTTTCAAGTTCATTAAAAAAGTATGAAAAGAAAAATGCATTGATCCAATGCACAAATCATGTTTTTAATTTATTAAATAATCATCATCAATGATATGAACTAATGAATTGTTTATACTATCCAGTTTTGGGTGCTAAAAGATCAATGTTGACCATAGAAATATCAACAAATAATCAAATCGTTTCAGTTTGCACTTCTATAAAATTTCGTAGAAGCTTTAACACAAACACTCAAATGTCCTGGGGAGCATATTTTGAACAAGAACTGAATCACACAACTTGTTCCGTTCAGTATTCAACACAATATTTAGAAGACATTAATCTGATTGGTCCACAGATGTGATTGTCCCAGTCTTCTCATTAGCGATCACAAAAGTTCTAACTGGTCACAGTGGTCCTCAACTCTACTTAATACTTAAGTGCCTGTATGAACTTTTTCAAGACATTTTCCAGCAAAATTCAAATACCAAATCGAAGAAGCTTGAATGCACAAAGATTCAAATGTCCTTATCACACAACTTGTCCTTTCAATACTCATAAATGTTTAGCAGACATTATTCTAATGGGTGCAGAGAGGCGACTGTCCCGGTTTTGTGACGAGTCACAATAGAGGTCACAAGAGTTCAAAGAAGAAAGAGTCGCAGTCTATAAAACACTTTTATAAGTCAAGTTTTTCTTTTCATTTTCAAGCTCAGAGTAAATTTTTTTGTAGCACAATAAATTTTTAGGCATCCCCATAGTTCCAACTGGTGCCAATGCACAGTGATTCGTTCCATAGACAAAATTAAAAAAATCTATTGTCTCAGAAATTAACGATTTTGATGTAATTTGAAAGGTAAAACTAAGAAACCCCCAAAAAAATCTCTGCAAAAAATTAAATAGTGTGTGTGCAAAAGCGGCTCAAAGTTGAAACTATTTTCGCAAAAAAATTTAAACACATAGTTTCTGTTTTTTAGTCTATTGAGTAAAAAAAAATTGTAAAAATACATGGTTACCAAGAAGTTGCTAACACTTTCAATATAGATTAAGAAATGATGTGGCCATTCTCGCTTTTAATGTTTTCTCAAAATTTGCAAAGCTGAGGCTTTTACATCACTTTTAATTCAAAGTATTTTTCTAAATTAAAAATCTGAAAATTAGCAAAATTTAGAGGAAAATATCTAAAAAGTATGTTCCTGGATTTTTTATTTTAAGCAGCATTCTTTCTTTGTCGGATAATGTAATTACATCCTCGGATATCTTCCGATCTCAGAAAATAATTCTATTTGAAAAGTGGTCTAAACACCTATTTTTCGACAAAATTTATTTTTTCATCCCTAAAAGTATGCAATCAGCATGAAAATTTGAGAAAGCTGCAAAAAGCAAAACTTCCGTCTATTATTATCGTTTTTATTGCAAACCTAAAGGATCCTAAGACAATTTCTGTTACTCTTTGCAATTGTCAATGTTGGCGTTACCGATTAAATGCAAAATCTCCAAAATCTAGCCAACACACTCCTTGCTATAGCTTACCAAAAATGTCGAAAACTGCAAATTTAAGTCTCAGACATTGCCAAACTACAAAAGTTTAAGAAAAAAATGGACATTTCAATTCAGCAGACCATGATTAACTGGTATACCAAGTTTTATGAAGAACAGACCACTCCTTCTAATTTTGTCCCGCTGGTTTTGGGCTCAAAAGTTGTGTACGAAATCCCACCTTTCCCCCCCAAAAATGAAATTATTTTCCTGAAAATATTTTTCCGCTTATTTCCAGCAATCATTCAACTCAAAGTAAATTTTTGCCATCAAGTAAATATTTTGCCCTAACATGAAATTTTCCCCCCAATTAAATCTTTCAAATATGAAAAGTTTACAAACGATTTCTGATTTTGAAGTTTGACTCTAAACGACACGTTTCAGTCCATGCTGACAGCCTTCACTTTTGCTGCCGTAATTAATTGCAAAGAATTGCAAATTGCAAGTTGAAAAAGTTTCGTTTGGTTTGCAGCCAACAAGTCAACAACAGCCTCCAGCCACCAGCCGCCAGTTGACGGAGCGTAGCTTCATAACTTTGTTGCTTTGCTTTTTCGCTTTTTGGCGCACACGTAAGTCACTTTTGGCCACCTTGTCCAAGGCGCAGCGCGTCGGTTGGCCGCAGCGGTAATTTGACGACAACGAATACGATGCGGCCGCCTCTATTTGGGGTAAAATTAATTATCCGATGTCAAAATATATTCAACTTATCACACATAATACGAACTTATGACAGTGACAAGTTAATTGCATATTAATTGCACGTAAATAACTTATTTAATATATGGGCGTGCGCAACCAATTAGACACGCCGACAGTGCGGCACTGTGACGCCGCCGCGTTCTGGGCATTCGCAATAATTGCGGGGAAGTGCAGTTGGCAAATGTGTCACCGTGCTTCCAACTGCCAACTCAAAACCCCTACAAGTCTTTATTTATATATAAATATATACATATATATATATATATTTATATGTGTGTATATTTTTGTATGTGTGTTTGTGTGAGCGCGTGGGCATAAAATGAAATCGAGTTGGGCCAGCCCGGCACTTGACAATTTCTCATTATAACAACAAACGACAGCGGCGCATATTCCAGCCAACGTAATTTACTTGTTTACGTTTACGGCACCAAAAGACTATTAATCTAATGAACGTTGTGTGGTTAGTGCGTTGTGATTAAGATTTCAATTACATGGTGGACAAAGTGGCGTTGGTTGAAAGCGTTGCCAAGTCACTGAAGCTATTAGTTAGTGCCGTATATATGTTTCAGAGATTTCCAAGTCTCGTCTTAAATACGGCAATTATATTCTAATTACTTGAATTAATTTTTGAACTAATGACTTTTGCAACTTAATAGGGTATCAAATGTCTATGAGATATTATTCGGCTTTTGTTTGGCAAAAAAAAAATTTTAAATAATTAATTAGTGTAAATAATTGACTTTGAAACACTTAAAAGTAAAACTGTGACTGTCACTGGCAAAAATATTTACTGAGTCTTATTATTTTGAGGAGAATACATTTGTGTAAGTGTAACAACTTAATGAATGTGGAAGCCATTAAATTACCCTTTAAATGACCAAATTACTTCCTAAGTACTTAAGTTATTATTAAACTCTTAGTAGCAGTATAATCTAAACACTTCTAATACTTGAAAAGTTTTATATTTCATGTGATTAAATAAAGATTTTAAAGACCAAATTACCACTTAAATGCTTCAAGTACTACCAAACTTAGGAACAGTATAAGAATAGAAAATTCTATATGTAACAATTTATGTTTCTTCTGTTATTTAATATTTTTTACCGCTTAAGTACCTCAAATACTACTAAAGTTTACGCAAAAGTTGGAAATAATATGTTTGACAAGGTACTTAATTACCAAAAACAACTAAAGCCATAATATATTTATTTTGGCCATTAAATTACCGCTCAAGTAAATTTCAATTACCACTTAATTACTACTAAAGTTCACGCAAAAGTAGCAACTAATATGTTTGATAAGGTACTTCGTTACTAAAAACAGTTAAAGCCATAATATATTTATTTTGGTCATTAAATTACCGCTCAAGTAAATTTGAATTACCACTTAAGTACCTCAAATACTACTAAAGTTCACGCAAGAGTAGCAAATAATATGTTTGGCAGAAATTACAAAAAAATTTATTTATTTGGGTAATTTAATTGCTGCTTGAGTACTTGAAGTACTATTAAATTATAGGTTTAAGTGCAAAAAATATTTTAAAAAAGTTATTTCGTCTTATGAAAACGCAGTTAAGGTAGTAAAATATTTATTTTTAACTAAATTACTGCTTAAGTACTTCAAGTACTGCTCAATCAAAAACAGCTCTACTATTGAAAATGAGATAATGTCTCTTCAGTTATTTTGTGTTATTTAAAAGCAGCTTAAGCAACTAAATACTTATTTTACTGTTCAAATTACTGCTTAAGTACCTCAAATAACACTGAAGTTTGTGCAAAAGTATTAGTAACCGATAAGTGTACCAAATCATATGTTAAACAAGTGATTTAATGGTATAAAAAAGGTTAAAAGAATCAAATATTTATTTGAGTGAGTAAATTACGGCCTAAGTACTTCAAGAAGATTCTTTGTTTAACAAGTTATTCCTTCTTTAAAAAAGTGAAAGCAATAATTTATTGATTTTAGTGAGCTAATTACCTTTAAAATACTTTCAGTACTATGAAATTAAAGCCAGTACTTTCAAAAGAAATCTAATGTTTCTCCAATTACACAGGGCAACAAATTTCGACTTTTGGTCGGCTTTTCTGGGTTTGACATCAGTTCTAGGGTAATTAAGGAGCGCTGATTTCGAATCCGCAAACCGTTTTTAAAACTTAGTTTCCGTTTTCGCAAAAAATGGGCGTGTCACTTTTTCGGATTTTCCCTGACTTTTTTCACGTTTTCAATTGTAATTTCTAAACCAATAGACCGGTTGATATGATTTTCACTTTGTGTCATTTACAACACCTCACGGCTTCTTTTCCAATGTAATTTATTTGTATAAGTTTTAAAAATCCGCGGCAATTGGACCTCAAAGTCGGAAAATATGGAATTTCAAGGCGTTTTCTTAGATGGTCAAAAACCTACACATTTTTTGTAAATCAATTAACGAGTTAGGTGTATAATGAAAGCCGACACATCAAGCAATACAACACAGCCAAATTATTTGGCGGAATACACATTCGCATCGAAATAATAGCAAAAATGTACCATAGTCATTTTCATCTTTTTTGATACTTCTTCCTTAAAAAATTAGGGGCCTCAAAATATGCTCTTTTATATGTTCCATTAAGCAGCCGCCGTGGCTCAGTTGGTTAGTGCGTTGGACCGCGAGTCGAAGGCAGCAGGTTCAAATACTGCCTGTAATAACACCTAAAAAAAAAAAATAACGGGAAAACTCATTTTCTCTTTCGGTGGCTGTCCTCTCAGCTGGAAATGGCAAACCTCTGAGAGTAAAAATTGCTTATGAAAAAGCTCCCAACCTGCCGTTCGGAACCGGCATAAAACTGTAGGTCCCTTCAACCCGCGTACAAATTCACACGCACAACACGGGTGGTTGCGGGAAGCTAGGCCTTAGTCTCGCGTAAGCGGGCTGTCGTGCCAGTCAATTATTAATTAAATATGTTCCATTTATAGTCTGAAATACAAGCAAAAAACAAAAATATTTTGAATTGCTCGAAACAAAAAACAAATTAAAAACTTTGCATATTTTGAGGCTCTTATTTTTTTAAGGAATAAGTATGAAAAAACATTAAAATGACTATGGTACATTCTTGCTATTATTTCGATGAGAATGGAAACCACACCAAATAATTTGGCTGTGTTGTATTATTTGATGTTTCCGCTTTTATTCAACACCTAACTCGTTAATTGATTTACGAAAAATGTGCATGATTTTCAACATTAAATAAAACGCCATGAAATTCCATATTTTCCGACTTTGAGGTCCAATTGCCGCGGATTTTTAAAACTTATACAAATAAATTACATTGGAAAAGAAGCCGTGAGGTGTTGTAAATGACACAAAGTGAAAATCATATCAACCGGTCTATTGGTTTAGAAATTACAATTGAAAACGTGAAAAAAGTCAGGGAAAATCCGTAAAAGTGACACGCCCATTTTTTGCGAAAACGGAAACTAAGTTTTAAAAACGGTTTGCGGATTCGAAATCAGCGCTCTCTAATTACCCTAGAACTGATGTCAAACCCAGAAAAGCCATTTTGCTGTTGATCAGTGTTATTTATTGATATTTAAAGGCAGTTATATCAATCAGATATTTACTTTTGTGATTAAATTACCACTTAAGTACTTCAAGTACTATTGAGTCATAGGCAGTAGTAATGTAACAGCAAATATAATGTTTGATAAGCTGTTTCATTGTCATTAAATGACAACTATTGAAGTACTATAGGTATTACTAAAGATTGGCCAAGAGTATTGCAATATCTAATAGTCAGTTTTTATGATATTTTTTTGTTTAATTTTTTATTTTTAACCTAAGAAATAATCATTTGAGTAAAATTTTGTTTGCATGCAGCCAACATGTCTAATTAATTTTACATTTTAGTGGCTTAATTACATTTAATTACAGCAAATACTATGTAAATTACTACCTAATTACTATCTACATCTAATATGTCTTTTTTAAATACCATTTGAAAAGACTAATTACATTTAAGAACAGCATATATTCTGGAAATTACTTCATTAGCACTTTCTGCATCTAATATATTTTACTAATGTTACGGTAATGACTATAATTTACAGCAAATACTCTTGAAATAATTAGTTCAGTATTATCTACTTCTAATATGCCCATTAGTGTAACATTTGAATGGTTTAGTTACATCTAATTACATCAAATACTACTCAATTACTCTGGTAGTCACAATATCAGTATCAGCTACATCTAAAACGCCTTATTAATTAAACAATTGAAGAGCTTAGGTACCTCTAATTACATCAAATACCACTCCAATACTTTGGAAATTACTACTAAATTGCTACATTTGTTGAAAAAATTAAAAGTAATCATTTTTAAAGACATTTAGCTGGTTGAATTACTATTTAAATACTTTAAATATTAGTGAAGTACTTTAAAAATGATTTTCTAAGTGTCAAATACCACTTAATTATCTGGAAATGACTTATAAATTAAAACACTAATTGAAAATGTTGATAATAACAATTATAAAGGGCATTTAGTTGGTTGAATTACTACTCAAATACTTTAAATACTAGCGAAGAACTTTAGTAATAGGTTTATAAGTATCAAATACCATTGAAATACTCTATAAATTACTACTAAAGTACTACATTTTTGAAAATGCTTGATTTAACAATAATAAAGGACATTTAGTTGGTTGAATTACTATCTAAATACTTCAAATACTGGCGAAGAACTTTAGTAATGATTTTCTAAGTATCAAATACCACTTAATTACTCTGAAAATTACTAGTAAAGTAAAACATTAATAGAAAATTTAAAAAATAACAATTATAAAGGACATTTAGTTAGTTGAATTACTACTTAAATACTGGTGAAGTACTCTAGTAATGGCTTTCCAAGTATTATTTGTACAGCACTTAAGAAAGTCATTTGGACATAACTGAAAATAATAAAATGTCAAAAGCTGTCTTTCACAATTATTACTACTGTCAGTATGTTAGTAATTTATTTACGAGTAATGAAGTACCAATAACATTACTTATGGCTAAATTTTGCCTGCTATATTTCAAACGTTACTACAAAATTATTTGTTTACCATGTGTCACAAACAACATTAAAAAAAAACAGTTTGTGAGCAAACTGTCATTTATAGAACAAACTGAGCGATAATTGAAGTAATTAAAAGTCCGCCATTACACTTTAATTGAACTGAAGAAATTTATGTTTTTTCCAAAAGCATTTTGCATGTTTTCTCAAAGTTTGAACAATTGTAATTACAACTATTTGCATGCATTAAAGAAACTTTCCGTCTGTGTAATTACAAAACATACCCTAAAGTAATTAAAGAGTAATGCTGCATGCCAGCAACTGGCTTTGGCAGCATCTGTCGCCGTCTTACCAGAGTAAATTTGAGTTTTTCTCTGTTGTTAAAACATTCAAAACCAGAACTCAAACCTAATGTTGCCAGCGGTACATGAAACATTGACATATTGAGACAGTCTGCGCGTGGGTGCGTTGCTCTCTGTAAAATTAATTTATTTATTATGATCTCTGCCATATTAATTTTTTGTGTAAATTTGCGCAATCTTGTGTTCAATATGCAAATTGAAGCTTCCAGGTGGATCTGCGTGACCGTGTAAACGGATTGGCCACAATTTGCAGTCGCCAAGTTTTTGCGCTGATGTGCGATTTTTAATCCGAACACATTCTGCGGCACAGACGGCATTTCTTTACGTTGCGCATATTGCATGTTTCACAAAAAAAGGGGCAACTCTACAAGAGAGGGGGCAACTCCACAAGGCCAACCGAAAAGCGCGCATACTGCGAGCCACGTTGCGACCGTCAATAATTCAAATAATCGCTTTAAAGTGGCGTGCAATTTTTTTGCCGCTTCGTTTGTGTTTCCGCCGCACGGCCAGACACCGCTCACGACGTTCTAAGCGTTCGGCAGCGGCAGCGGCGGCGCTTTTCAAGGACACGACGCACTCAACTCGAGGACGAGGCTGCTTGACTTTCGCTTTGCTGCTTGCTGTTCATTTTTTTATTTTGCATTTTTTGTTGTTGCTGCACAAGTCCTTTCATCAACGAGGGTCGCAGGCGTTACCTGAATTGCGGCACGGTTCCGTTGTTTACGTTCGCCAGCAATGCTTTTCTTTTTCATTGCCACTGCCACTGCGTCTTCGTCGTTTATCTGATAAACGGCCGCATCGCATGAGTTATAATGCGTTTAGGCTGTTCGATGCCACTTGCTGCCGAAAATCCGCACGTTTCATTAAAATTTTACAATTTACTTGCCGCATCTGTATTTCGCTAACCTCACTTTTCGTGAGCCAATTGCGCGTGCTGCAAATTTCGCGCATAATTTTGGTTTGGCGGTTTTTCCGTTCGGCTAGTTGCAATTTACTTACGGTCGTCGATTAAATTGGGCGCAAAATGAAGTCAAGCCAAGTGGATTAAGTCGCAGGACACGTGCGTCAGTGGATGTCATCATTAAGCGGAAAGCGCAAATCTTTGCGGTTTTTTGAAGAAAGTGAATGTTTTGGGCTGATAAAAGTGATTTAAGAGTTGAAAGAAATTGACGGTGTTGACCAAATCGGGGTCGCGAAGAGTCAAGGACTGACAATCGGAAACTTATTTCTGGACAATCTAACTACATAGAATGGGAGATTCTGTCAACTTAGACTCCAACTAAACTAATGAGCATAAAATGTTAACTGCAAGTTTTTCTAGAAGAAGGGCCCAATCAGTTGTAGGGATGTGATCAGAGAAGAGCAAGCATGGACCAGGACACTGTAAGTTGAAGCATTGATATTTTTTTACTATTTGCTATTCATTTGAAAACCATTGTTTGAGCGTAAACAGTGTTGCCAGATCAGGAGATTTCGTCCTAGATTTAGGAGATTCTTAGTCTTTTAGGAGAATTTTTTGGAGGAAGAATTGTTTTAGAGAAAGTTTGGGATATTTATATTTTATGTTAGGAGATTTTGCGGATCCATAGTGGATTTTTGGGAGATTTTTGGATAACGAAGTATGATGTATTGGGAACACTGGCAACAAAATATATTTTGGCAACTATTTGAATAGTCAAAGCACCCCATTGTGTTAAAAATGTTTAAGCTTACAAAATTTAAGCTCGTTCTATCCCGTTCTCACTTATTGCTGTCACAATGAAATCCAAAATCTGCCAAAAATGGCACTTTTTGTTTAATTCATTTGTTATATGATTTGTTGCTGTTAAGTTGCAATAGGTTGCATTAAAAAAAAATTATATGTATATATTTTTATTTTTTATGAGAAGTTTAATTCCTGTTAAATGCGGCAAATTACATAAAAAAATTCGATTTTTTAAACTTTTGGCAGGAAATTTCAGAATTTTTTTAAGATTTAGGAGAAAGTCATTTCAGGTATCTGGCAACACTGAGCGTAAATGGCACGCAGAAGGGGTATTTAAGAGAGCAGAGACTTCAGTCAGCTGGTAGAAGGGGCCAATTTTTTATAGAGATGTGATCAGGAGTGATCATGGGCCCAGAAGGTGCAAGAATTCTCAGCAGATGCAGATGAGTTCTAAAAGGGCAATTAAAAGGTTAAGAGCAAACACTTTTTAAGAACTTTATTGGACCCTAGAAAGTTATATATAGAATAAGTTTTAGTTCAGCTTATAGTATAACAACTTACCAATACACTCAAAGCAATCAGATTCTGTTTTATAAATTTCTCATCTCTGCTAATTGCACAGAAATCAGCGCCGCAACAACTTAACTTCACAATTCTTTGCACACGATTTGATAGGATTGACAGCAGAAACCTTTTTAGGGACTCTATTCGACTCTAGAAGTTATATATAGAATAACCTTATTTGAAGGACTTTAATGGACCCTAGAACGTAAAGTATAGAATAAGCTTTAGTTCAGCTTATAGTACAACAACCCACCAATACATCCAAAGAAATTAGCTTCACTAAAGTTGACTTCATAAATTTCGCATCTCTGCTAATTGCACAGAAAACCGGCCTTCACCGTCACAGCAACTTAACCTCACAATCACTCGCACACAATCTGAAAGGGTTGACAGAAGAAATTTGTCGAAGGACATTATTGGATACTAGAAAGTTGTAAATACCAACCCACCGATACATCCAAAGCAATTAGCTTCATTAGAGTCTGGTTAATAAATTTCGCATCTCTGCTAATTGCACAGAAATCTGCACACACAGCAGCAACCTAACCTCGCTTTTTCAACTTGTATGCGTTATTTGCGGTTGCTGCCTCTGCTACATATTCTTACATTACATTCACACAGCACAGTGGTTTGTGACGAGAGTTGGGCGTGTTGGCACAAAGCGACCAGTTAATTGACCCCGTTGTACTTTTTGTATTGTTGCCATTATACGAATGGCATTATTTTTCCCCACCTACAACAACAACAACAACAACAACATCGACTAGTGGCAGGTCAATACAGTGAGCCACGCGTAATGCGCCGTTGAATGTTAACCGCCATCGAAGGCAACGTCGCTGGCCTCGAGGAATGCAATAAAGCAGCAAATTCAGTCGGTTCGGAACTATTAAGAGCGAAGCACAGATTTAATTATCGCGCCGTAGGTATCAGAAAGAAGAAGGTATCGGAAAGAAACACAAACACAGACACAGGACTCAAAAAAAATTAAACAACTGAATGAGCCAATAGCTGACTGCGACCAGGATGAAATGAAAGAAAGAAAGAAGATGCTGGCGAGACGGTTGAAGTGAAGTGGAGTTGGACTGTGGTGCAACATGGCGTCACGGCGTTGCGGCTGAATGCTGCTGTGTCAATTTGAGTTGAGTAGAATTTCATTAAAATTGGGTAGTCGTTCTGTGCGCACGAACCGAGCCAATTAGTTGGAGCGCGTGCTGGGTTGGATCGGACAGGGTTGCAATGTGTCGAACAGTATTGGGCTGTTTCGTGATCGCCGCGTCTAGCTCCATTTGAATGGGTCGTCATGCTTTGGGAGCCGTTTGGCATCTCACCCATGTAAAATTGCTGCTTCGACGACTGCACATACCAAATTTTCATTTTTCTCGAAAGCATGTCTCATGGAACTTCAGCCGTTGACTACTGACACTACTGTTCTAGTTGTTGTTGTTGTTGTATTTTTTCTTACTACAATATTATTGTTGCTGCTTTGGGTTTTGCCATGTGCCGCACAGCATCCATGAACTCGCCAAACACTGACAAAATCAATACACAAACAAACAAACCAGCGCCCAGCACACCTACACGCACAACACCCACAAAACGAACGTTCCGAACGCTCGTAATGCTCCGCTCCGGTCCAACGCGTTCGCATAAAGGCCAAATTAAGTTTTTATCGATTGGCGTTTGTTTTCTGTCGCATTGCTGGTGCTGCTGCTGCTGCTTGGGTGTACCACACACACACACACACACACGCACTCATTCATTCTGTATGCTTGTGTGTGTGACTATATTTATATCTCTGTGTGTTTGCGAAAAATAAACGCCAGCATTTGAAAGGTAAATTTGGAAAGCATCGACTCCAACTGCCAACATTCCAACTCCAACGCCTCCACACTGCTCGACTCCACACTTCGTTCCTGCCGCCACTGATGGCGCCACTTCATCGCCGCATGCCCACTGCATAATACAATGTAATATTTGCTCTAATTTAAGCCAATACCGAAGTGCGTATTCTGCCAAATAACCAATTTTGTTTGTTATGCGCCGCTGCTCAGCTGCCGCTTCAGCTGTACCGCCACTAACGCTCGAATGATACTTAATGGAATTTATCTCGCATTGACGGCCCTGCCAACACACACACACCCACACACACACACGCACACACGCGCGCGCAAAAAACGAACCAATAACGCACAACTTGCCTCATTCTCTGCCCCGCTTTCGGCTCCTTGCACGTGTGTTGTGGCAACTGTTGAATTCCCGCAACGTCGCCATCCTTATTGTCTAACTCTGCATGTGTCTGTGTGTGTGTTTGTGTTTATATATATATTTATGTGTCTGTCTGCGCGTGTTCAGCTGCCATTCGCCGCTAGGTAGCAAGTAGCAACACGCTCTATGACTGTTTTGGTTGTGTTTGCGTTGGCATTGAAAATGTCTTCTAATATTCCCTAATTTCTTATTTATGATTTATTTATATTTATTGTTAAATATTGAATGATGCTGCATGGAATTTTATTACACTTTTCAAACATTGCCAACCTAAAGAAAAATAAAATAAACAACTAAATACGTTTCGCTGGTTTTTCGCCTCTCGATTTGTTAGCAATGCTGTGGGCGCCGTCTTTGTTGCGGTCGCTGTCATTGTCGTCTGCGTGTCCTCGGCTTATTTATGGAAATTCAAATCCAAGTAACTACCTTTTGTATTTACTTTATGCATGCATTGACTGCTCAGCTCATTCGATTCATTGGCCAAACTTGATCGCCTCATAAAATGTAGTAAATTTCCTTAGAGAGGGAATTTTTTAGGAGAAAGATGAAAACTATTGTCCAAAGTTTGTTGTATGTGGACTGTAAAAATATATATATATGTATATTTATATATATATATATATAATATATATGTATTTAAAACCAGAACGCAAAACGCGGAAGTGTTGATATTTTTTTTACATTGCAGAAGAATAGTGTTCTCGCCATGTACTTCAACTTGGAGACCTTCCTGGGTGCATTGCGATTCTTTGTATCTAGAATGTTGCACTCAAATGTGGACTAAAATATCGGGGAGATGGTCCTCATGGCTCTTTCATACAATTTTCAATAACATTTGAACAAAGATTTGGCTCTATCCCACCAATGAAGAGTTGCATCTTGATCTCAAGTTCAGAAATGGTTTGGGATTTATACGCCTAGACCAGAGAATTCAGCAAACCTCGGAGAAGATTAGGTTGGGCTACAGAAAGGGTCGTCTTCACTCGGAGACAGGTCTTTGCTCTTTTCATGATATTTTCGAACACATTTGGACAAAGATTTGGCTCTTTTTTACTGATAAAACATTAAGTGTTGACCTTGAGTTCATAAATTCTATGTGGTTTAGACGCCAAGACCAGAGATTTCACAAAACCCCAAAGAATATTAGGTTAGACCATCGAAGAGAGACCTTAGACTCTGTAGGGTCCATTGTGCTTCCCTTAATTTTGGATACGGCGGTTTTCCTTACTGTTGTTTTTCTTTCCTCTCTGTAGTGTGGGTTAGGTTAGGTTAAGTTTGCTGTCTGGGCATGTGACTTGCCGAAAGAAACACCTAGAGAGAAGAGACCTTCTGATACCACAAGGAGAAAGCGATTTGTCTTACTGCAAGTCGGAGAGCCTAAAGAAGTCAATTTGAATTTTGGATGAACCCTAACAAGCTTTTTCTATTGACTGAACTGAGGGGAAGTCCAAGAAGGTAGAGCCTAGGGATTTTCATCTTTGTCTTGAGAGAGCCGTGCAGTGGCAGAGAAAGGGATTTAGTCTCTTTTCCTTCTCTTCATTTCGGCAACTGCGGCCATGGTTCCAACTGTCTATATCTGATCTGGGTTCTCTGTAACTCTGGATGGAATATTTTGGGAAACATTTTGGCAAGGAAATCGAGTAGATCACTAATCTTTTTGTACGAAGAAGAAAAAGAACCTGGCTCCAAGAGTGCGAAGCCATCGTTCCTGTAGTGATGAACAGTGAACCCCAGAGAAAGAAATCATGCGGCTTTAAATTGCACATTTCTGGTTTCCAAATGACTACGAAATTTCGGGAGATGATTTAGTCTGGAAATCGTTGCTTTAATAAATTGATTGTAGTCGATTGTTTGATTGATTGATGTCCATTGATTGTTCTAATGATGGACTGTGAATCTTAAAGAAAAAAATCAGATGGATTTAAATTGCACGTTTTTGGTGACCAAATGACAACGAAATTTCGAGAGATGATTTGGTCGAGAAATCGTTGCTTTAATAAATCAATTGTAATCGACTGTTTAAATAACATCGTTGATTGATTGATGTCCATTGATTGTTCTAATGATGGACAGTGAATCTCAAAGAAAGAAATCACATGGATTTAAATTGCATGCTTTTGGTGACCAAATGACAACGAAATTTTGAGAGATAATTCGGTCTGGGAATCGTTGCTTTAATAAATCAATTGTAAACGATTGTTTAAAGAACATTGTTGGATTGATTGATGTCCATTGACTGTTCTAATATTGGACAGTGAATCTCAAAAAAAAGAAATCACATGGCGTTAAACGTTTTTGGTGGCCAAATGGCAAAGAAATTTCGGGAGATAATTCAGTCTGAAAGTCCTTAAACCAAACTTTCGATTGTTTTTACAATGAAAATCTGTTCTTGTTTTGTGAAAAGTTCCATTTTTAGTAATCTGAACAATCATAGAGGACAGCTTTCAAATTTCAGAGCTGCCACTTGCACCGAAAATAAATGAAATACATTTTTTTAAATAATAAAAATCATAAACCTTAACTGGGACACCCTTTATAAAGTATCCAAAAGTCAAATCTTGCAACCAACTTCAAGTGTTGTTTTGTTTTTATTTATAATTTCAACAGTTTCATATTTTAAAAAATATTGTTTGATATCCTGCAGCATTTTTTTTTTGGGGGGAAAACGCGCATCGTAAAAAGCAATTACGCGCGTATGATTTATTGCCAGCTGACAATTCGTATGCGACACGTCGACGCGCCGACAGCGACGCGGCAGTGCACTCGCTGCACTCGACTTCAGCGGATTGAAAGGAAATCGCTGATTTTTGCGATCTGTCGATGGCGTTGTTGTTGTTGGCATCATAAGAGAATTGCAGCTGAAATATTTTTGCGTTTTAATGCCACTTTAACAACCGACGCGCGCGCTGACATTACGCGCACGTTGTCAATGTTGTAAGTATGTAGCAGCAACACGTCAATGTTGCTGCGTTGTCTCTGCGATGGTGCGATGCTTGCTGCTTGTCTGTCGTTGCCAGTGTCGGTGTCTGTGTGTGTGTGTGTGTGTTATATAAAAATAATGCGCTCGCTGCACATTTTATGCAGCAACAACGGCAACAGTGATGCGCAACAATAATTTTCGGCACTCTGACGCGCGCGCTCACGTTTACGCTTAAGCGGAAATTAAATTTTGATGAAATCAGTTAAGTGCAGCGCACTTCCTGTATTGGCAGCAACGGCTCTGTATACATGTGTGTGTGTATGTGTTTGTGTGCTTTTTTGTATGTGTATGTGAGTGGGTAATTGGTGCCAAACACGCACGAAGCGTTGCTTAATTGAAATGAAAGCAGCTAAAAGCAGTCGTTGAAAGTCTTTGTGCCCTCCCCCGGCTCACTCCACTTAAATCCATGCGTCGCCAACTGCCGCATACCGTAATTATTTTCACGCGTCACTAATTGCGGTATTTAAGCACCTGGCCGCAGTCGGATTCCGGCCTCAAAAGCACAAAAGGTGCGCGCAAAAATTTGGTTTTCACAAGCAGCCAACGATTAGCTGACGGTGGGTGTCGGTGTCGCCGTCATACAAATTAACAAAGCACAAGCAATGCAAAATGACAGTTCAGCACAAGTTGAACAGCTTTTCTTTTATACACTGAAAAGATTTATTTTTATGGCGTTGTTATTGTGATGGTGTGTGAAGCTATTGGAAGAGAGAAGAGAGGTTGTAGAGAGGCGGAGCTCAAAGAATTAAGTTTTTTATAAGGCTTTTAGTGCCAAATAGGCAATAAACAAATATGACCTTGAATGGGTTAAGTTTCATAATTTTTGGTACGAAATGCTTTGCAGGTTTATCTTATTCATTGCTTGAGGCAACGTTATTAATATTTAGTGTTAATTTTTGAACAGAATAACGATTAGATGATATTCTTGGTTTGCAAGGGCCAACTTATTCTTCAGATCAAAAACCCTTGGGACACTTCTTGAGAATAATGGTGCCTGGAGTTGCGTGAGTTGTCTGGAGAGAGATTTTGCCGCACTCCGTACCAGGTTAATGGGTTGTTATGTCTAGTTAAGAAGAAGAAGAATAAGAAGAAGAAAAAGAGTATGAACGTATGAACAAAATCCCATAGAATGCTAAATTATTCATCATGACATCTAAAATGTGCTTTAGTAATGAGAATCTTCATACAAACAGAGTACGGAATCTATTCCATGCTTTCATTGATTCCTTACAAGCAGAAATTTCATTCTATTGTTTGGATCTGTTTCGCCCCGGGCCCCCCGCAGTTTTTTTCAAAACTGAAACTTGTAAAAAACTATTTGCGCTCCACAATAGTTGTTGAAAGGTTGTTTGTCCCTTTTATCAATTGTAAGAGAGACAGTATCGACAATTGACTTTGAAATTGCAATAACAAATTCAGTTCAATAAAAGCAAGAAAACATCCTTTCTAAATAACAATTGTTTGCAAATTTTCAAAAAATTTTCCCTCGAAGATTGCAGTATTTAATTTTTAACTTGAAATTTTGTGCAAAGTATGCAAATATCGGGTGTTTTTTTTAGAGGTTTGTTTTTCGAATAGAGATAAAACTGGCATTTTGTGGTCAAATCTGGCAACTCTAATGTCATTTATGTTCAGTTTGGTTTGCCATTTCATCATGAACCTGTTGACAAAAGAACAACGCTTGCAAATCGTGCAAATTTATTTCGAAAATAATGGTTCAGTTCGCGAAGTTTACCGCAAGCTCCGTCCATTTTATGGTCGACATAATCGCCCATCAGAGCAATTAATTCGGTTAACCATGGGTCGTTTTCGCACTACGTTGACTCTATGTGATAATACGCATCCGCAGAGACGTCGAACATGCGCACCGAAGAAACAATTGCCGCTGTAGAGCAAAATGTTGAAGAGGACCCAGTCAGAAGAGGAGTCAGTTACCATTAATGGAGACCGGTATAGAGCCATGATAACCGACTATTTTGTTCCCGAATTGGATGGCATGAATGTGGATGAGTTGTGGTTCCAACAAGACGGCGCTACATGCCACACAGCGCACGTCACAATCGATTTATTGAAGGAAACATTCGATGAGCGCATGATTTCGCGGAATGGACCTGTCAATTGGCCACCAAGATCGTGTGATTTGACACCATTGGATTATTTTCTTTAGGGATATGTGAAGTCGCTCGTCTACGCCAACAAACCAGAAACGTTAGGGGACTTGGAAGCCAACATTCGTGGCGTTATTGCCGACATACGGCCCCAAATGCTCGAAAAAGTGGTTGAAAATTGGGCCTGTAGAATTGGCTTTATTCGAGCCAGCCGTGGCGGCCATATGCCCGAAATCATATTTAAACATTAATGGCATAAAATTATCCTTCCAATAAAGCCAAATTGATGGACATTAAAACGATTTTCTTGTGTTTTATTTCAATTCGAAGTTCTATACCTATAAAAAAACACCCGATACAAAATTCTAAGTTAAAAATTAAATATCTCAATCTTACAGTTTGCTTGTAAACTAGTGCTTGTAACTAGGCCTCTTCGCAAACAGATGTGGATGGCCTGTCTGCCCTTCTGCTAAAAAAGTGCTCCTTGTCGCTGGCTTATCCTTTGAAATGCTTGTTTAATAAATCCCTTTCTACGGGTGTTTTTATTAACGCGCGGAAGGTTGCATTTATCACGCCAATTTTTAAATCTGGGAATAAGAATGATGTTAATAACTACAGGCCTATCTCCAAATTGTCAAGTATATCTAAACTGTTTGAATGCATTGTTAAGGAGAAGGTATATTTCGCAGTTAAAAGTCTGATTTGTCTCAATCAGCATGGCTTTGTTCCTGGTCGCTCGACCGTTTCTAATCTCGCGACCTTTGCGCAAGACTGTATCTCCGCCTTTAACGCCGGACTTCAAGTTGATACCGTTTACACGGATTTCTCAAAGGCATTTGACAGGGTATCTCATCGGATTCTGGTTCTTAAGCTAGCCCAGCTTGGGTTCCACTCCATCTTCCTCGAATGGATCCGATCTTATCTTAGCAATAGGCAATGCATTGTTGCTGTTGATGGCTTTCACTCTGAGCCATTCACTGCTACTTCCGGGGTTCCCCAGGGCAGCATCCTTGGTCCTCTGTTCTTTGTACTCTTTATCAATGATATTAGTAGCTGCTTTTCCAAGAGTAAGTTTCTGCTTTATGCGGATGATCTAAAAATTTACACTGCTGTCCGCAGTCCTTGCGATGCTGACAATCTACAGTCTGATTTGGACAACGTCAACCTGTGGTGCAATAGAAACCAGCTCTCATTAAACCTAAAAAAGTGCTCCTGTATGACGTTCTGTAAATCGTCAGCTTTTATCCAGTACTCATATCATATTGCTAGTACGCCTCTCAAGAGGCTAAGCGTCTTCACAGACCTTGGTGTAATCTTTGACCCCAAGTTGTCGTTTGTTAATCATGTAAACTTCAGTATCTCTAAATCCTATTCTTTGCTAGCATTTGTCCGTCGTAATAGTTTCGAATGTTCTGATCCATACACACTCAAGCTCCTGTACACTTCTTTTGTTAGAGCTCGTCTAAAGTATGCGTCTTTTGTCTGGAATCCATATTATTCTTCTCATTGTAATCATATTGAACGAATTCAAAAAAACTTTTTGAATTTTGGCCTTCGCTCTCTAAAGTTTTCCAATCCCATTCCTCCGTATCTATCGCGTTGCTCTCTCATAAACCTTAAATCTCTTGAGAGTAGAAGAACTATCCTCTTTTTGGCGTTCGTCCATGAGGTTATTAGTGGTACTGTTGATTGTCCTTACCTCCTGAGTCTAATTAACTTCAATGTTCCTTCTCGTGTCCTTCGTCATTACGACTTATTTGTCATATCTCCCTGCAGGTCTAATTACGCCTTGAATGCCCCTTTGATGAGAGCGCATTCCGAATTTAACAAGATCTGTGGTTCTCTTAACCTCAATCTTTCGATCTCCAAACAAGAATTAAAATCACGTCTGAATTGCTTTTATAAATAATGTCATTCTTATTGTTATTCTATTCTTAAGTTCTATTCCTATTGTTATTCTATTTTTAAGTTCTTATATTGTTGTTTGCCTAGTCTGTAAGTTCATTTACTGTAGACTTGAAATAAATGAAATGAAATGAATTACGCAATTACTTAACCTAATTAAACTTTGTAGACGTCAAACAAATTTGCAGTTATTATTATTATTTTTATAATTATGGGTAGGATAGCAACCCATCGTCCCGGAAATCCGGTTGTCTTCTTTGATAGACTCTTTTACGAAAGCAATTCTATGCTCCTTGTCAGTAAGCTACTGCTACTGGGTTTTATGAATTATTTCTGTACATTTCTGAACTACTCGACACGAAAAATGCACCTAAAAATAAAAGTGTTTTCTAGACTGGAACTTTGAAATAGAATACAATTTAGATGTGTGAATCTACAGCTGAAATCGAAATCATGTATGTTTTCCCTACCTGACATATTTTGGTCCTGAAACTTCAAAATTGAAAATTTAGTTAAAAGGATGTCTTTCATTTGATACCCATATTTCCATAATTCCACAACCGCATATGGGTCATTCTTTTACAAACCGAACAACTTTTTTGACCCCATAATTTATATTCATCCCAAATTTTTTTTTCACTTCTGGGCATAAAATTAACCGACACGTATATCAGAATTTATTCGAAAAAAAATTTTTTTTCTTTATATAATTATTTAAAATTTTGAAAGTTACGCGAATTTTGCTAGATTCTAACATGTTTAAAATTCAATATCTCCGGTTCGGCTTATCTTATCGACACAATTTCAAAACCGTTTTTTAGCTTATTGTATGCACTTTAGAGGAATATGTTCACAGTTTTTTTATTTAAAAAAAAAAATATATATTAACAATTTGATTGTTTAAAAAATTTTTTGATGATGTTCCCCAAAATCAATTTGATTGAAAAAATACTGCTATTTTCGCAATGTTATTACCTACAAAACGCATATTTCAAAAAAGTGGAGACTTAATTAGATCATAAGATAGAAAAAAATTTTGACTTGATGGGACTCGTCACGCTTGACTTGCGGTGGCAATTTTTTTCTATCTTATGATCTAATTAAGTCTCCACTTTTTTGAAATATGCGTTTTGTAGGTAATAGCATTGCGAAAATAGCAGTATTTTTTCAATCAAATTGATTTTGGGGAACATCATCAAAAAATTGTTTAAACAATCAAATTGTTAATATATTTTTTTTTTTAAATAAAAAAGCTGTGAACATATTCCTCTAAAGTGCATACAATAAGCTAAAAAACGGTTTTGAAATTGTGTCGATAAGATAAGCCGAACCGGAGATATTGAATTTTAAACATGTTAGAATCTAGCAAAATTCGCGTAACTTTCAAAATTTTAAATAATTATATAAAGAAAAAAAAATTTTTTTCGAATAAATTCTGATATACGTGTCGGTTAATTTTATGCCCAGAAGTGAAAAAAAAATTTTGGGATGAATATAAATTATGGGGTAAAAAAAGTTGTTCGGTTTGTAAAAGAATGACCCATATATTTAAAAAAATAATTATTTGAAATGTGTATGCCCTTAAAATTTTTTAAAAAGGACTTTGGGCCAGAAAATAAAAAACTGACTATGCCAGATTACAATAGATGATCTCTAGTTTCACGTCTATAATTTGGATGGGTCTCGGCAAAAAAAAAAGTTTTTTTCGCACAGTGTAATACGTGGGTGGTCCGATAAGTAGGGGAGAGTGGGGCGAATCGTTACGCTTTTTTGTAAGCCCAATATTTTTTATCTGCGAAAAAATTGTCGACCATGTTATATATCGTTTTGAAGCCTGTTATTTTGCGCAACTTTTGAGTGCCCAAAAAATGGCATTTTAAAAAGTGTGGGGCGAATCGTTACGCAGTATGGGGCGAATCGTTACACTCGCTTTTTCAAATTTTGAGGCGCTGAAATCAAAATATGTATACACAAATAATATTTCAATTATTTACTTCATTTTTATTAAGAAAACGAATACATGTTTGATGGTTAAATTGACCAACATGCCAAAAGAAAGTGGTGGAAAAATATATGAAAAAATGAAAAAGGAAAAAAGTTGATTTTTAATCAGAATCTGACTCAACATCAGCATAATCAATCGCAGCGATGGCGCTTCGACGCTGGCTTATGCGTTTCGGTGCTGCCTCAGATGATTTAGCTACCTCTTTTGAAAAGTTGCAATAAAGTAATGAAAAATTTAAAAAAATCACGAAAATGATAAAAAACATATCATGACGAACAACACAGATGATTTTTCTACAAACACAAGCAATAACGCAGTCTTCAAAATTGCATCAGACGCTTAAATGCATAAAAAATGACCGTCACGATTCGCCCCATACGAAATGTAACGATTCGCCCCACTGTGACATGTTTGCTATGGAATGGCTTAGCAAAGACACGGTAACAATATTAGCGAATTTTCTTTTTTTGCGCGAAAGGCAACACAATAAAGATAAAAAAACATACACTTTCGATTGATCACAAAATTATTTAGCACTCAAAATTGAAAGATTGTAGACATCCAAATATGAATTTTACAAGTCACAAAACACGTCTTACCCTGCCAAGCGTCAGTTTTCTACTGAGAATTGGAATGTCACCGAAACAAATGAGCGGCTGAAGGTGACGAACATTTAGCTATGCGACATTTGATATATGGTGGCGTCATTTTTAAGATATCGCTCTGTAACGATTCGCCCCATGTAACGATTCGCCCCACTCTCCCCTACTTAGCCTACAAAAGAAAAACGAAAATTTTGGAAAAATTGAAATTCTCCTTTCAACTCGATACACTCGACCCAGCGATGCTCCAACTTCTTTAACCTGTCTGAAAAATACGTTTTCTGGAGGCCTCCGTAGCGGCGATAACCTCCTCATTCGACTCAAATTTCTGCCCGGCGAGTGAATTTTTCAAGTTTGGAAACAAAAAGAAGTCACACGGGGCCAAATCTGGAGAATACGGTGGATGGGGCAGCTGTTCGTAGCCTAATGCGACCAATTTGGCGAATCACCGACCGATATTGCTCTTTTTCCATTTTTCTAAAATCCGCGGACACGTTCGTTTCCACACGCAGTCAAAACAAAACTACAAATCCAATATGGCTGAAATTTTGACAGTAGCCGTCTACGAGGATGTACTACACGACAGTAAATTTCTCTTTCGATAGTGGCACCATCGGGCGGTGGGGCTAAGTACTTAGCGGACTGCCCAAGTAAATGTAAAGTTGGTGTTTTTACTCACTGCATCATAACTTTGTAATTTTTCTTTCAATTCTATTGATGTGAGGCTTAATATTTGCTCAAGTAATATATTTGCTCAAAAAATATATAATAATAATATATCTTTCATCTTAGATTTTAAAACTAGGGGAGATCATTTTTTTATCCATAAAAAAATATTCGAAATTTTAGAATTTTTTGGTCGAAAAATTCACTTTGTTACAACTTTCCTTTGGGGAAGTTATTTGTCAGTAATTTCCCCAAATCTCATCTGATTTGAACAATCTATATATCACTAAGAAGGCTAAGGTATTATGTTCTTCTTGAACGACGGACAGCTCGTGTTAATCAGGTAATTCTTTCAGGAGCTATGTGCTCATAACTGAAACAACAGGAAAAAACTCGTTTTTCGAAGATTTTTTGAAAACGCTTCTTAAAAAATTTTTTTATTTTCAGTTTCGTGTTCAGCGGCCAAAGTTAGTCTGGAAAACACTTTATCTATGCACGCGATTGGCCCAGTGTAATGATGCACTGATCGCAAAACAATATAATCCTCCTGCTCGGGTTGCTTAAAATAATGGTCAGATCGTAGTAACGAAGCAAGATTTTCTGGTTTTTTTTTAGTTTTAAGATGGCTTTTTGAAATGACGAGTTTGCTCTCCCAAAAGTTTTCCTAATTTCCCGAAAGTTTTTATCAAATTTGGAAAGATTTAGTAAGATTATCATTTTATCCATTTTTCATTTTTCTCTGGGATTCTATTGCTTTCTATAAAATTTCAAGCACATATACGTTTCAAAATAATTTGTCCCTTTACTGTCCATTTACTGTTCAATGGAATATACATTTTCAAAAAAAAAAAATTAAAAAGCATAACCGGAAATTCCAGTTATTAGATTTGTACGCAAACTTATTCTGTACCGTTTAGTGGGGCCCCTCAGCCGTCGCCGTCCCGTGCCCCCGAGCACCTTAAGCCGCCACTGGGTCCGAATAAAAACCTCTCCGACCATTCGCTCTTGTCCGAGCTGCTCTCTAACACTTCCAAGATGTCTTCAGTTATTTAAACAAAAAACCAATGGCAGCTAAAGGGTTAAACCTCGTCCAACCAGCGTAATTATTCACAACAATTTTCCTTCTCCTATGATTCCTTTCCTATTTTTTCTTCTCCCATGAAATTTGCGCACTTTACGCATAACAAAAACCAAAAAAACAAAAAAAACCAGTCGCCTTGTCGTGTTTGCGGCCTTTTAGCGCCCAATGACACATTGTCAGCGAAAGGAAGTCGCACACCCTTCGCATTGCGTGCAGCTGTCCAATATGCCGCGAGCCAACTTGTCCGTCTGGCAGCGTCGCATTAATTACGCCGCCGCTCGGTTGAGCTGTAAATAATAACAGCAACTCACGACTCATAACCGGTTGCCGAAAATGTCGCCAAACGCGCGTAAAACTGTTCGGCGCAGTTTTATGAGTTTCAATATTGCAAGCAAACGACACAACAATTGGCTCAACGAACGGCCCAAAGGGTGAAAATTGGCAGCGGAGACGCCTCAACATTGTTTAATTTTTTTTACTTAATTTTTATGCGAGATTTGCAATCAGTTTGGTGTAGCTCAAAGTTTTTGCATGTCAAGCGGAAATAAGCCACAGACATGTATGAGTGAAAATACTCAGTGTTGTAATATGTTGTTGTTTTTGTTGTTTTGGTATTTTACTTTCCTTTCAAGTTAATGTCTATGCGCGGTGCGTAATTGTGTAAATTAACCAAGCAATGAGCACATTAAATGTATATATGTGTGTGTATGTGTTTGTCTGTGTGTGTGTGTGTATTTAAGTGGACTTGTAGCTGGTGAGTTGGGGTCCATAATTAAGGCTCACAAGCTAGAAGTGATTCATGCGTGTTGCGTAAATTACGAGATAAGCTTAAAGCTGAAATCAAAAAGAGAGTTTGCGAGATGCTTTAAAAGCGTTTGGGAAATGCTGACGGGTCCAAAGTAGAGTTGAGAGATATGTAAGAGGTAGGCAAGATATATAAGTATGTAGAGAGATAAAGTTAGGTGGGTAGATGTCGCTGCTCTGAAGAGACATACGTTGACCCACAGAGATCAATTTTAATGCCACAGTTTGTTGGACTCATATTCCCTACTACACAAAAAAATAACAGGTTGAGCTACCAATGAAGCTTAGTAGAATGTCAATAGTCTAGAAGAAGAACTCACCCAGGTTAGGTTAGATTAAAGGAGGAAAAATTGCGGCATGTACTTCCACCCGCAGACCCCACTGGGTCTTTGTGAATTCCTTCAACCTTAAAAAATACCGGTGTCCATCCCTATCTGTTAGGATTCCTGCATATCCAGACGGGATCTTTTCGGAATCATTTGATCTTGGCGTCTTCTTGCATCTTCCGTTTCCGTTACCCCATCGAAGATTCTGGCTCCACTCACCCAAGTTAATCTTTCTTGTCCCAGAGAGCGCAGAACAAATACATTGGAACAGAAAGAGAGAGAGACAAAAAGATTTGTATATAAAGAGTGAGATAGCGAAAGGAAAATACAGTCAAATCGTTTATCGGACTAAACCATAACCAAATGCAGACACTTTTTCGGATACTATCTCCATTAGACAGAGACAGCCTCTGAGTTTCAACTTATAACCCATGAAAACTTTCAATCGTTCCACTACAAATCGACACAACACATCGGTTCGGAAATTTTAGTTACTTTACTTTAATATTTCACCATTTAGTGGATCCTTTAATTTAAAACAATGAATTTTGAAAGCCTTGAATCTTCCTTTGGCCACTATCGACTTTAGCCATAGGACACCTCGAGCCTGGAACATTTCGTTTCACTTCCTTTGAAAGAAATCGTAGCTTTTTCACTTCAATATTTTACAATTTAAGTGGATTTGAAAAATTTAAATCTTGGAAATTTCAAAGCCTGGAACTCATAGAAAACCTTCGAGTGTAAAATTAAAACCAATGAAAACTTTCAATCTTTCCACCACGAATCACTACAACATTTCAGTTCGCATTCTTAGAGATTTTAATTATTTCACTTCAATATTTTACCATTTGATAAGATTTTTAAAATTTAAATCTTGCAAATTTCAAAGCCTTCAAACTTCCATCGGCCACTGTCACCTTTAGTCATAGAAAATTTCTAACTTTGAATCTTTTCCACACGAATCGCCACAACAGTTCGGTTCGCTTCCTTAGAAAGAATTTTTAGTTATTTAATTTCAATATTTTACCATACAAGAAATTTTTTGTATTTAAATCTTTCGAATTTTAAAGCTTTGAAACTTCCTTTGGCCATTGTCCACTTTAGCTTTAGAAAACATTTGATTGTAAAATTATAACCAATTAAAAATTTAAATCTTTTTCTTTCTTCGAAAGAAATTGTAGTTATTTCATTTCAATATTTTACCATTCAAGAAATTTTTCTTATTTAAATCTTTGAATTTTTAAGCCTTGAAACTTCCTTTGGCCACTGTCCACTTTAGCCATAGAAAATTAAAGTTATATTCGATGAAAACTGCAAGTCCCTCTACTTCTATAATCTCAGTTCTACTGAACACAATTCAACCTAACCTCACCATGTTTCAAATTCAACGTCTACTCAGTGAGCCACACCTTTTTCTTCTCAAACCCTTCAGTACCAAAATTACATAACAAACGTTTCTATTCAGCAGCACTTCTCCTCCCCATTTTTCTGTTTCCCTCTCTCACTCGCACATAGAAAACAATAAACGATCTATTTGAGGTTTTGTACACTTACCATAAAACCTCAAATTTGAAATAGCTTTACACATTTCACAAGATTTTTTTCGCTCGTTTTCGACTGCCGCACGAATGCGCAAAGGCGAGCTGTGCGCCGACAAAAATCATTTCGTAGCTGGCAAATGTAATTTTTGGTATTTTAATTGCCAAACCTACTGTGAGGTGAAAAAGCGGAAACGGAAACGCAGCAGCCAAATGTGAAATGGTTTCGGCGTAGTGGCAGCCAGACCGCAGCAACAGCGGCTGTAACAACAAAAATTACACCAACACCGCAACTGGCGACCGCCAAAGCAACAGCAGTACCGCTGCCCATAACCGCGTTGCGTTGCGTTGTGTTGCGTTGCTCCTCTGCGAATTTTAGCCATGCCGCCACCGTTGCCAGCGCAATGAAATAACAATTAACAAACACAACAGATTGTATTGGCATATAGCGACAACAACAAATACAAATACAACAAACAGCAAGGAAGCGCCACCGAGCATTGCCGATGCGGCGCAATTGCGAAAGTTTTGCACTTAAAGCGGCACAAGCAATTTTATGAAAGACAACGCCAAGCGGCAGCCGTGGCCCGATCTGTAGGTGTGTCTGTGTGTGTATGGGTGTGTGTGAGTGGGTGCGTGTTTGCGGCAAAATGATAATTATAAGTTCGACTTAATTGAAGCGAATCGGCGCTGAAAAGTGAAATCATTTTGTCAGCTGCGAGATTTATAAATATTTAAGTTGTTCTTGGTTGCCGCGACCAAGCTTGCCGTACTCGTTTATTTCAATTATTTCTGAATTAATTTAAGATTTATTACGCGCCCAAAAGTTCGAAATTGTCGGCGCACATTTTTGTATTAATCGCGCACAACGATTAAGCGTATACAACAACAACAACAAATGTAATGTTAGTCAACTACAGCAACGCGCAATGCAAAATTTTTGATCGATAATTGTTGCAGTTGTTGTAATTTGCACGTTCGAATTTTCATTTCATTAAATCAAGCAATTTGATGAAAAGGTAATTACGGCCAGGAAAAATGTGTTGAAATTTAAAGCGATGCATTTATAATTAGATTTGTGGCGCCATTATTTAAAAGTAATTTTTTTAGCTATGCTTGATGGATGGTGAGCTTTAGTCATAATTAATTATTGCTTAATTAATTAAATAAAATTGTAAATCAACTATAATTTTAAGTCTTGTTAAATCAAAAAAAAATATTACTAGTGATTAGTTAGCATTTTCAGTCATGGAATTGTTAAGTGTTGGTCATAGTTTATCAATACACCAGCTTTTTATGCAGTTGGCAACGCGTAGCCAATGCAAAACGCAACCCTGCGGGGGTGGTTGGGCACTCGTGCGGGTAACTGTTCGTTTCCGTTGTTGTGCAGTTTCGCGATCAGTTCTCAACAGAAATGTCGGGTTTTGCAAAGGAAAAGCCAGACTTTTCTCCAAACTTAGGCGAATGTCAACTCCCAACAGTCGCTTTTGTGTCTCGTTTCGTGTCACTGGCCCCACCACGGAAAACCTGCAGAGTTCGTCACAACAACAAACATTGGAAAGTTGTACACTTTTCTTGAACGTATTATCCTGATTTATTTTCACAAATCAACTTCGCGTGTGAGTGAGTGAGTGTGTGTGTTTGATTGATTTAGCGCCACGTTGTCAGTGCCAACGCACCATTTAACCCAAATCCGACCATGGCATTCCGGTTTAATGCTTCCAATCAAAATGGACTTTCCGCCTTTTCCAGTTGCGTTTTAAGCATATTTAGCCGGCAAGTGGCTTAGTTCGAGCAGAAAGCCAACTGCGGCGTGCCGCTTCAACCACCTGTAACCATGGCGCGCGCTTAGCATTTACTGTTTTACTGATTGTGTAACGCCAACGACAGCGACGACAACGATGACGACCAACTTGGACGCACAAACATAGACACAACTATAGACATGCGGCAGTTGCTGCAGTCTGGCAGACAACGACAAGCACAACGACGCCAACAGCAACCACGCACCGGAATGCAATTGCAAACATGGCAAAGATGGCAAAGTTGCTGCAGATTTCCGGCCGCAACTGGAACAACAACCATAGCAAAAATAACAACAAATACATAACGACAACTCAAATGTAATCTGCCGGCAGCAAAAATGTTGAAACGAGCGCCAAACAGCCGCTAAATGGCAGACGCAGGCAGCCAGCGAGCGTTCGAGTAACGGGAGCGCTGTGACGGTTGTTGGGCGCGTTTTTTTTTTTGTTTCTATCTGCCGCATCGGCTACTGGACAGACAAAGAGTTGAGCATAAACCATTTTGCATGACTTCTGGGCGACTTTGCTGTCCAGTGCGCTTCAGCTATTAACTCTATTAGGGCGTATACATGCCGTTTTATAGCCAACTCAATAGATTTTTTAATAAAAAAAAAAATTGTTTAAATTATAGTTACATAAATTTTTTTATAACAGCAGTTAATTTGCCAAAATTAAAAAAAAACGTAAGAATAAACTTTTATTTTCATCCTGAAAAGGTTAATAAGGCGCATTGCATAACGCAGCGCGCACCAAATTTAAGCCAATTCATGCGCCGTTTAAATGGCCCGTAAAATATGCATTCTACCGCTTGACTTTGGCCACATTCGCTGACATTCGTTTTAGTAGAGAAACTGCAAAAGCAAACAAACCAGGAAAATTTAAAAAAATTAAAAAAATAAAAATTGAAAAAATACGAAACGAAAAATTTCACAGAAATGGGCACTTTCACTGCCACACAACACCAAATTTTGCGTTGTAAATGTGTAAATGATGTTTGGCGAACGAACCACAACCGCAGCGCCAACAAAAACAACAAAAATGCTTACAACAAAAACATTCACAACACAAATTTCCACAGCAACAATATTCACAACAACAGCCACACCAACTGGCGTCGACAGTCAACAGCAGCAGCCCTGCCCCACCTAAAGTGAAATAAGTTACTTCCGCCGGAAGTGTTGTTGCCAACAGCTCGCGGCCGCTCAGCCAACGCGGTAACGTTGGCCGCTGGCCTCACCAACTAGACGCCTCATTAGTTATGAAAAAAACAACAACACAAAAAAATAAGCAACGATAGTGGAAAAAGGTCTTTGGTTGTGGGTTGTTTTTGCTTTTTTTTAAATCCCAGCTGTTGCGAATTCCTTTTGTAGAATTCAAAAGCACTCGAAATTATGAATTTTGAATTACCCTAATTTTTAGAAGACAGCCGAGTAGGGTTGCGTTGTGTTTATTTAAAGTGCAGAAAGCCGCAAGATATATTTTGTTGTTGTTTGTAGTTATGCATATTAATGGCCATTTAAATATTGGAGTGAGTGAAAAGAGCGCAGCAATTGGAGTGAGGGGCGCCTTACGCGCGAAATTATTCAGCTTACAGTTGAACTATGGCGAGTTTTACTGGCCTCTGCTTTCCCATAGGTTCACTTAGCGATACTATTGAACTCGATCCGCTATAACTGTGGTATCCACTTGTTTCTGTTTCCTTATCGGTTCACATATCGATTTTAGAGACCTCATGCCGCCTCAACTCTGGTATCCACTTGTCTCTGCCTGAGTATTGGTTCACATATCGATTTTAAAGACCTCGTACAGCTTCAACTCTGGTCTCCACTTGTCTCTGCTTGATCATTAGTTCACATATCGGCCTCATACCGCTTCAACTCTGGTCTCCACTTGTTTCTGTTTCCTTATCGGTTCACATATCGGTTTTAAAGACCTCATACCGCCTCAACTCTGATCTCCACTCTACTAAACTCTGGTCTTAACTCGTCTTCGCTTCCTCATTGGTTCACATATCGATGCTAAAGAAATCATTCCGTTTCAGCACCGGTCTCCGCTTCACCATCGTTTCACACAAACCATTGCCATAGAACTCAGTTTACTTGATCCTTCCATCGGTGTCCTGATCTTTCCCACTCACTGTACCATCTCGACTTCCGCATTGAATATGCCAAAAATATCAAAAAATATTTGTACCTTTAATTTGCCTTCATTTTAGCCCAAAAAAGCCTCTTTCAACTAAACACCAAATTAAAAGTCTCGCGCTTTAGCTTTGAACTCTAATTGCGACCGGTCCCGTTCCATCGACCACTGTTGTCGCTTCAAGTGCCATAAATTACGACGACCCTTTGTGTTGACCTTGTTTTAAATTAAGATTTACACTAATTTGAAGTGGTGCAAAACCCTTCACGCACAGTCAAATATTTCATCATTACTGCATACACAACAACAACAACGTATACAACAAGTAAACAAGCTAGCACAAGCAAAAATGCAAATTTATAATTGTTTACCTGATTTGTACAACGACTTTTAATTAGCGATGCTAACGTTGGTAGCCGACCAGATGCCATTTCAGCCGCCTCGTTGTCCAATATGGAGTTTTTTTTTGTTTTTTTGTTTCTTGTTTTTTTTGCAATTCGGTGTTAATTGCGTGAGTGCAATGTGTGCGAGCACTGTTTGCGCAGGAGTTAATTTAAATTAACGCACTCACACACACACATTCATATTCACACACAAACTGTTGACGGAACGTGGAAAGGGCAGAGTCAAGAGGTGTTAACATTTGCTTGGTTCACAACACGGCTGGAGTTGAGCGCAATTTAAGAAAATGTTTAACTTAAAATTTCTTAATGCAACAGTGGAGCTAAGAAGATGAGGTTTTATTATTACTTGTTTGGTACTATGTTTTGATATTAATAAACAAATTTCTATAATTTTAGAAACAAATTTCATTTAGTAACAAATTTTCAAAATACATTTTAACGTATTTCTGTCAGTATAATTTTAGAAAGCTATTTTGTTTTGAGTGCAAGGAACACTGAAGCTGAGAAGATGAGATTTTATTATTACTCAGCTGGTACTAACTTTGGGCTTTAATAAAAAATGTCAATAATTGTAGAAAATAAAATTCCAGCATATTTAAGTAAGCAATTTTCAAAAGAGATTTCGACGTGTTTGTGTTGATATAATTTTTGAAAATGATTTGGTTTTGATTGCAAGGAACATTGAAGCCAAGATGATATTTTTTTGTAACTTAGGTGGTTCTAAGTTTGGGCTTCAATTAAAAAAATTTAATAATTAAAAAAATAAATTACAGCATATTTAAGTAAGCAAGTAAGCAATAAGCTAAGATGTGATTTTATTTTGTCTTAGCTGATTCTAAGTTTGGGCTTTAATAAAAAAATTTCCATAATTTTAGAAAAGAAAACTGAAAAAACATATTTAAGTAAGCAATTTTTAACCCTTTCAATACTGCGGGGATATATAAGTCCCAGATAATGTTCAAAAATTACTGGTGCGAAAAGTATTCGCTTTTAAAGTGCTGGCATGGGACTAAACAGTAGTCTGTAGTCAGTACTTCACAACACGTGTTTTGGTTAGCATAACCTAACTAATTCATACTTGGTATACGTTCTGAAGTGTAAGCGTGCTCTTTGTGCATTAAAAAAAAAATCTGAAATTATGTAAACATGTTCTTTTACTTATTTACAGCACATTTAGTTTAATTATACAGAAATATCTTCACTGGCCAGAAATCGTATTGAAAAGTTTGTGTTGGTATAATTTTTTAAAATGATTTGGTTTTGATTGCAAGGAACAGTGAAGCTACGATGAAATTTAATTTTTCTTAGCTGATTCTAAGTTTGGGCTTTAAAAAAAATTGCAGTAATTTTAGCAAAAAAAAAAATTTTTTAAACATATTTAAGTAAGCAATTTTCAAATTTTTGTATTATAATTTATTTATTATTTTGAGTGGAATATTTAGAAAGAAAATTATTTATTTATTTATTTAGTAGTAGTCTTTGAACAATTCTTACAGACTAATTAACAAAATGGAACTTAAGCTTAAGCTTAAACTTAAACGGGAAAGTGAGAATAAACAAAGGAAATGAACAAGGGTTTAGGTACAGATGGATCAAACATTGAGGTGAAATTATCGAAATAAAGGAAAGAAAGTTTGTAAAGTGGATTCAACAAAAATTATTGTAAAACTGTCATAATAAGTTTTTGAAAAATGGAACACCAAGTACTTGAAAGTAAACAGATTACTAGAAGTGGGTTTCTGAAAGACTGTTAACCCTTTGGCTACTGCAGGTACACTGTTGTCCCACGGCGTAGGCAGTGGACCCTAAAAACTCGTTAAAAAAAATCGTTTTTTTATAAACTGAGACCAAAACGGTTATCCAAAAAATAAAAAAATAAAGTCATAGCCACTGTCACTTTCAGTAAAAATTGTTAGTCTTTTATTTAGCTGAATCTTTAAATGATTCATTGAATTAAAGTTTGTTTTTTTTCCAATAAAAAGTTTTCAAAACAAATAAGAAAATAAACTTTTACTTTTATTTTTGTAAGAAATTATCAAAACTTAATTAACAAAATTAAACAAATGTTCAACTTTTTGAGGCGGGTCGATTTTCTTAATTTAGGTTGGAGAAGAGGTGTAAAAATACACATTCACCGAGTAGCGCCAAAGCGCCTAAAAATATTCCAAATTTGTGTGCATTTATTTGAGGTTGTGTGTTATTTTGGTGCGGTCGCAGAAAACCGTTGTGTGTGAGTGAGAGTGAGAGGGTTTTTTGTTTGTGTTACTATGAGTGTGTGTGTGTCTATGTGTTAGTGTAAGTGGGGTGTCTGTGTCCGCATGTGTAAGTGCGTGCTTGCCATAATAATACGTGAAAAATTATAAAATATTTATTCTTTTGAGTTGTTTTACAGTGCAGCTATAGCACAGCAAAGAAAAAAATCGGTTTAAATCGAGCGTACACTGCAACATTTGCAAATGAAAACGAAGACCGCAATGAGTTGGCACTCGCCGGCGCCAGTCACGTGGCAACAAATGGCCAGAAAAACCGCTATTTTATTTTGGCACATCGTTTTGCTGGCTGCATGCCGACTGTCGAACAGACGAGCGGGTGTTATTGCTGCTGTTTTTTGTTTTTATTTGTTATTGTTTTTGCTACTGTACGAATATGCGAGTTCGCAGCCAGCCAGCTGAAGGTCTGTCATCGCTTTGCAGTATTTATGTGTGTATTAGTGTGATGTATCACATGCCAATCACTGTGACACACACACACACATATACATACATATATCTCGATTACAGACCGAGATACAACGCATAAAGAATGCTCCTATTCGAAGGCGGATTATTGTAAGCCGCTTAGAAACGTCAAACAACATCAATACTCCAATGTGCCGTACTCCTTTCCGCTCAGTCGCACTGGTGACTCGGCTGTAGGAAAACACCCACACACACACAAACACACATACGCACGAACACAGGAGATGCGCAAAAACTACGGAAAATGCCTGAAGCGAACGCTTCGAGTGTAACTCTTATCCCAGATAATTTGTCCATTGAGAAAATGGACGAGCGAAATAAACTAAACAAATTGAAAAGCGACGCGACGCAACTCGTCTCATTCGTTTTGGCTGCCGTTTTCATTTCTTGTCGTTTGCTTGCTGGTACTACAGCATTGTTGTTGCTGCAAACCGTTAGCTGTGTCGAGTTGCCAAGACACACACACACTTACATACACACTTACATACACATATACTGTACATGTATATGCAAACACACACCCACACACACATTCGCTTAGTTACTGGCACAAAGCAAATCGTACAATGGCTCATCTGTCAGCTTGACATCAACACCAACGCTGACGACGTGCAACGTGCCAATGTTGCTGTTAATTGTTTCAATCATTCGCATAGATTTTTCACAAAATATTTACATAACGTAGCAGAGCAGCGTTTGCCAGCCAGCCCGACAGACAAATGACACTTCGGATTGCCCAAAGTGGATTTGCTGTCGAGAGCTTTGTGCAAAAATATTGATGGATAATGTTTAAATCATGATGGACAATCATGAGCTGTCGAATGGCATTGCAAATATGGACTTAAGCAGTGCCATGGCAGTGGTTCTTAAATGTTTGAATGTCAAACATTTCATAAAAAGTTTATAAATGAGTGGAATGTCTTCGATAAACCATATAAATGATGAAAAATCGAAGGGAAATTTATTCGATTTTTTATTTTTTTTGGCTTGTAGTGACATGAAATGCGGTTTAATTCAAAGTAAAAGTCAGCAGCTACTAAAAAACTAACTAAAGATTGATCATATTCCTAGGAAAAACTCAAGAAAATCAGTGTTGAAGGATGACTTTGAACAAAGTTGACTTCTTCCAAATCATTCCATTTTCTGTAGCTCTTTAACTAGAAGAGCTAATGGTCTGAAATATGGCTAAATTTACTGTAGAACTCAGCAGCTCTGTAAATATTAGCAAAACGTTGACCATATTCCTAAGAAAAACTGAAGAAAATCAGTGTTAAAGGATGCCTTTGAACAAAGTTGACGTTTTCCAAATTATTCTATTGACTGTAGCTCGTAAACTAGAAGAGATAAGAGCCTGAAATATGGCTTGATGTAAAGTAGAACTCAGCAGCTACTCAAAAACTAACTAAAGATTGATCATATTCCTAGAAAGAACTCAGGAAAATCAGTGTTGAAGAATGACTTTGAACAAAGTTGACTTTTTCAAATTATTCCACTGCCTGTAGCTCTTTAACTAGAAGAGCTAATGGTCTGAAATATGGCTAAATTTAATGTAGAACTCGGCAGCTATGTAAATATTAGCAAAACGTTGACCATATTCCTAAGAAAAACTGAAGAAAATCAGTGTTGAAGGATGCTTTTGAACAAAGTTGACGTTTTCCAAATTATTCTATTGACTGTAGCTCGTAAACTAGAAGAGATAAGAGCCTGAAATATGGCTTGATTTAAAGTACAACTCAACAGCTATTCAAAAACTAACTAAACATTGATCATATTCCTAGGAGAAACTCAAGAAAATCTGTGTTGAAGTAATTATAACATTGAACTCAGTTGAATTTTTCAAAATTGTTTCCCTGCCTGTAACTCCTAAACTAGGTGAGATAGCGGCCTGAAATATGGCTAAATTGAAAGTAGAACTCAGCAGCTATATAATAATAATAATAAGCTATAATAAGTAATGAGATAAATGATGAACAAATTCCCAACAAAAACTGAAAAAAATCTGTGTTGAAGTTGACTTTTTCCAAATCATTCCATTGACTGTAGCTCCTAAACCAGACGGGCTAACGTTTTGAAATATGGCTTTTCGTATAGAAGAACTCTGCAGCTTTCTGTAAACTGGTCGAATAGCACCTAAAAAAAATCCGAAAATCTATACTAAAGTCTAACTTTTTGTCCACTTTTGGAAAATTGTTCAACTAGTTGTAACTCCTAAACCAAGAAACCATCTACCTGAACTATGGCTCGTTTAGTAAAAGAACTCTGCAGCTTTCGGAAAATACTGCAAATTTTCCCAACACCCCAACGAAATATTGAGAAAATATTTGTTGAATGATGACCTTGAAAATATTTAGTTGCTTTTTTTTTATTCTTCAACTGTCTGTAGCTCTCAAACTGGCCCTTGTAGCAAATTGAAAAGTATTATAGCTCATTTTGCAACGAAATTCTCAATATCTGAGAAAATGCGCATCAAGTAATAAGATTAACTTCAACTTTTCTACTCACTTTGCTATGCCAAAATGATCTCAAATTTTTAATCCTCCACAAAATGTTTCGTTTTCAATTTCAATTTGAAAATGTCTGCACAGAAATGCAACAACAAAAAGCAACAAAATTTTAATTCCAACATCTTATTCTTCTACTTGCAGTTAAAAAGCAACGCGAGCGAGCGCGGTGCGTTGCAAGTGTCGGCGCGCGGCAACCAAACGATAAAATTGTTTATTTAAGATGCGACGAGCGCAAGTAATCAGCAGCAGCGCAGCTAAGGCGAGGCGTGGCCACGAGCCAACGTGAAGCGTGCTTGCAAGACATGATGCAGCAGCACTAACTATAACAACAACAACAACAATAGCAGTACACCAAGTAGTGAACGCACTCGCAGCAGACCAACGCCGCAACCGAATCGCGCTGGCAGCGTCTAGCAGTTGCCGCATTTTAATTAAAGCGTCGTTGGGTGGCAGCAGCCGACAAGCAGCGTGTGGTGCACTTTCGTTCGATTGTGGGCGGATTTTCGTTGTCGTGCGTGTGTGTGTGTGTATGTGTCTGTGGACCAAGTGGCGCTGGCTGCCAATAACGTGCAAAATGCTGGCCCGCAGCGGCATCGTGCAAGCGCAACGCTAATTTAAACATATTGGCGAACGGATATCGACCGCCCAGTCGACCAGACGATCGACCGCACACATACATAAATAAACGCCCGCCGCACCGCGTGGCAGCCGTTGGCCGCAGGCAGACAACTCAATTGCCGGCACCGACTGCGGTGTAATTTTAGGGCAGTTGCACCAACAACAATAGCAACAAACATCAAGACAACAATGTTAACAAATAGCCGTTTGATAGTGAACGCGCTCGCCCGCACACACACACACACGCAAACCAAGAGCAATTGCCGTTGGTGACCGCTGCTAAAGGACCAAATGTGCTATAAATCAATACAAGAACAACAACAATAATAAACGGCGCAATAAGAGCAACAAGCAACATATGAACACGAGCTGCTACAACAACAATAAGAACAACAATAAATAAAGCAAAATTATTGACCAAAACCCACTAATCACAATTACAACAACAACAACAACAACAACAACAAAATAAGATTTCTTTGACCACAAGTTTAAGTCAAATTGCAACTGCAAACCTGCTAACTACAAATAATAAACATTACAACAACAAAGATTAGGTAGACGGAATATTTGTGAAACTAGAAACCGCCACTGACAACTAAACCCAGGAACAACAGCAACAACCAACCAGCCAGAACCAACAGCAACAATATTTCAATTGCAAATTAACAACGAAAAGTCGAACACTACAAAACTACAACTAAAAATTGGCATCCAGAAAACCCCAAAGTTTGTGCTATGAAAAGACAACTAAAAATTAAAGACTATTAAATTACAATTGCAAATTGATTACTACAAAACGAGAATGGCAAACTGATGACTGCAAAACGACAGCTCCAAAACAAAGACTACAAATTGATTACTAAAAAACGACAACTACAAAACAACAACTACAAAACGACTTTTACAAATTCTCAACTATAAAATTACAATCACAAATTATGTACTACAAAGCGACAACCATTGATTGACTGCTACAAAACTACGACTGCAAAATTACAACCACAAAATTACGACTGCATAATTACAAACACAAATTGTGTACTACAAAGCGACAACGACAAAACGGTTGATTAGAAAACAGCAACTACAAAATAACAGCTACAAAACTACAACTTCAAAAAGACAACTACGAACTGACTATCACCAAAGAATAATCACAAAAATGTCCACTCCCAAACCTCAACTAAAATTTACTACGACTATAAAATTACAATTAACAACTACAAAGCAAGAACTAAAAAACTACAATTAAAAAACTATAAAATAAAAAATCACAACAACAAACCAAAGTTACATAAATCAACTCAACAAAGCCGGCAAATCGATAACTTCGAAACAAACTATATTACCAACAAAATCACAAACAAAAACAACAACAACAACAACTATAACAAAAGCAATTAACTACAAAACTCCGCAAAACAGCAACAACAACAAAATATAATGCATTACGGCCAAATGCTGCCAAGCATAACAAAAGCATTATAGTCGACAACAACAAAAACAACAACATTTCCACCACAATTCGCGCCACCGGCAATCGAGCAGTCAACCAGCCGTACAGCGATTGAGCCACTTGTGGCCTGCTGCGCCGATCGGCCAGCGCTCGCCTATAAATAACAGCAACAGCAACAAAAACAATAACAACACTAACAACTACAACAAAAACCAATTAAATTAGAACGTAATTCAGCGAGTGGCATCAATGGAGGAAATGAACAGCACAACAACGCTGACATCCAGCGGCCTCATCGACTCCTCGCAGGACGAGTACTTCCGGCTGTACGATGCCGGCCTGGACGAGGACGTCGGCGGCGGTGGCGACGTGGTGAGCAACTTCATTGTCGGCATTTGGAATCCGTTCGGCGCTGTCAATCAAACAAACGTCACCTCGCTGAACGCGTTAGCGGCCAATGCCTCCGGTAGCGGTGGCGCTGCGAGCGCGTCCTCCGTCTATCCGTGGACGTCCAGTTCGATTGTGCCCGCTTCAGCACCCGCCTCGGCGTATGGCGCGCTCAATGCTACGGCAACGAGTGCATATTACGACGACAACAACAACAACTACAGCAATAACATCAACGATGACGACACATCCGAAGCGTTTCATTTGTTCACCCTCACACTCAGCAACAACAACAGCAACAGCAACACCCACACAGCCACAGCGACAGCCACTGCCAACGACGTCAGTGATGCGACTGGCGGCGGCGGCGGCGATTCATTTGCCTCGGCCGCCACCACCACAGCGGGCAGCAATTACGCTGCCGCCGACGACGACATCGACATTGCTTTGATCGATAGCGCGGAAACGGCGCTGGGCGGCGACACCGATTACGAGACGCTGGTCGGTTTCAACGGCGGCGGCGGCGGCGACGACGCGGACGTCATACAGCAATCGATAGCTTACGACAGCACCGCGGGTGGCGCCTTAAGCCGTAACGAAACATTTCATCCGAGCTTCGATGGCGGCGGCAGCAGCGGCGGCGCTGGCAGTGCGGTCGTCGGCGCCGAGGGCGGCGAGCGAGCCGGTGGCGGCAGCACGTTCATGCTGCTGCTCGAAGACTTTGGTGAATATTTTTACAATTACAATGGTAGTACGGTTTCGGGTACAACAACAACAACAACGGCGCTAAGCAGTTCAAATATGAGCGACTTTAACTATCGAACTAATTGCACAAATCTGACGTCATCGGCGACGTCGGTGTCATGCTACGATTTAAGTGAAGGTGAGTACCCAACGCCACAAAGCGATTCAAGCCGAAACATAATGAACAAATGTTTGACGTTTCTCTGTGTTTTTGTATTTGCAGTGGATCACAACTATTGGGCGCTCATTCTGATTCTGTTTCCCATACTGACACTGTTCGGCAATATTCTAGTGATTCTGTCAGTGTGTCGCGAGCGCTCCTTGCAAACAGTTACGAATTATTTTATAGTCTCATTAGCGATAGCGGATCTCCTCGTTGCTGTCGTCGTAATGCCGTTTGCCGTTTATGTATTGGTAAGTGCAGATAACTGTAATATATCAATTGGCCATGTCTGATTGGAAAATGTTAAAGGTTTTGTCCGAAGGGATGCAAAGCAATCTGTAAGGATATTACAGAATGTCAAAGCCTTTTGCCCCCAGCAGGCGACATTTCGTGTTGAAGAGTGAAATGTTTCAGACGAATTGCATTTCTAAAGCCTTTGTTGAATGAGCTTAGCGTCTTCTAAGCAATAGTTTATGTCTTTTATGACTTTAAGCTATTTCAAGGCGTCATTTGAATAGGCCACTGTCTTCTATTTTTTGTTATTTAATCATTGAATTTGTATGGTCTTAGTGAACTATTTTGACATTTTCTTAAAGCTACCACCAAGTTTTTGTTGTTGTATTTTCTCAACGTTTCAATTCAAGCCGCTGCAGCTGTGAGTGATTATTTCTCGAGTAAGTTGTAGCTCATATTTTATGCAGCCATTTCTTTGTTAACCTCAGACTTGGACCCTTGCGTCCGCATTCGTCTCCCCTTCAGCGCTTAAACAGCGACAAAATCGAAAAACCACACACCAGCTGCGTTTTATGAGATGAAATGCGAGGTTTTTTCTGTTACTTTTCACCATTTCAAACATTCGAATATGTAAAGAAGTAAAAACCATTTCAACAAAAAAAAAGCACAAATGGCAAGTAAGTTATAGTGTGCGTGAGTGTGTTTGTCGAGGCGTATGCAAATTTACACGCACATTAAAATATTTTCATGTTGCCAGTTGGCATGGCGTCGACCGCCATTTTGCATAAAACCAACCATAAACATCAGCGCGTCACTGTGGCCTGTGAAAAGGCGCGGCATAAGTTGTCCTTGCGCCGCGCCAACACTCAAACAGGATAAATTTACACATAAGCGCTCGCAACACACAACAGCTACAAAACGCAACAACACTAACAACGAACAATAACAATAGCAACAACAACAACAGTAGCAGCAGCAATAAAAGGCGCAATGGTGCATTTAGTGTGGCAAAAGCAAAATTTCAAGCAGGATAACAGTGGCAGCCGAAAAAAAAATAACGCCAGCAAACGTGAAAGTGCGCAAACACAAACGGCCCGCACAAATCCATACGTACACAAACTCGCTTATGCACGCACTCACACACACACACACACACACTCACACGCTGAGAAATTTGATTTATGCGAGCGTATCCTGTCAGTTGTTGATTGATTGAACTTACAGAAAGGAAACAGCATTTCGACTTTATTATCCCTTTTGCTGTTACTACTGCTGTTGTTGTTGTTGTTCTTATTGTTGTTTTTGCGCGCCCAGTTGTTGCCACATGTACACTTTTCTTCTTGTTGTTGTTGCTTTTGCACATGTTGCAACTTTGCTGCTTTTATTGTTGTTGTTGTTATTGTATTACAGTAAAAGAAAAACATAACTTTACTGCCTCTCTAGTTTTTGCGCTGTGCTGAGCGTTCCGTCCGTTTTGGATGCGGTCGACTGACAACACAATTTGACAGCTGTGAACGCGAGGCGCTGATTCAACGTCATTGACACCTTATGTTCCCTCCCCCCTCCACTCACCCGCTGACCGCCTCAGCCCGTCAATGATTCTGCCATTCACTCATCGAAATGTGCACAACACACACTTTTCGCATTCTTTCGCTCGTCTCGGACGGAATATTTAGCTGGGCGGCGCTGAATGCCGGATTTCAGTTATTCGCACAACTTACCCCCGTCGCTAAAGTATTTTCGCTTTGTTAGTGAGTACGTAAAACGAAAGATAAACACACACTTGACTGCGATATGGTTTTGCAATATTTTTGCATTCATTCAAATTTTAAGCAGATTTATTGAAAACAACTCAAGTTTTCTTAGCTTTTCAGAGACTATGAAAATTTGTATATCCTTTATTCATCTTCTACCTTCTTACTGTCAATTTGAAGTTAATTCGAATTGAAACGTTTGTTTTCTTATAAGTATGTACGTGAAACTAGAATCAACACAAACTAAAGCTGATCTTTATGTGCAAATGAAACACAAACAGATGTGGCACTGTTCAGTGGTTCACTCATTCATAGCATCAATCAAGTTGATCTGTGCTGACATGTGATGTATTATTTTAGCCTTTTATAATGAAATTCAAGCCTCATTAACTTACATTTGCAAGGCACAGTAGTAACAATCAGAGCACAAATCGTGCACAATCATATTATGAATCCATATTATAGGATTACCAGGCCATTGAAAGGGATGTCCAAATACTTAAGATTTCCTTAAACAACTACTAAGGCAGTTGTGGCTTTCGAAGAGTAGATAAGAGAGAGGAGATCTCGCTTCCTGAAGCGTTCGTTCAAGCACTATTTATGGCAACAATTAATAAAAGGGATAGAAGGTCTCCATAAAATGTGCCCATACCCTAAGTTTACAATGACACTTTAGTTCCATGGTAGACTACTCCGGCGAGGATCTTTTTTGTTGGTGTTCTGTAGACTACACTAAGTAGACAGGATGAAACTTTGCTTCTTTGGGATTTTTTTCCTCGAAAGATACACTCAACGATAGAAATGAACAACGTTTCTTTGGGACTTCTTTCCTCAAGAAATTCATTAAGCGATAGCAGGAAACTTTACTTTCTTGGAAATTCCTTCTTTGAAAGACTCATTGAACGATAGAAACCTGGACGCCTGGTTTCTTTAGGACTTCCTTTCTCAAAAGACTCTTGCAACGATATGAGGAAACTTCGTTTGTTTGGGACTTTTTTCCTCGAAAGACTCATTGAATGATAGAAGGACTCTTTACTTCTTTGGAATCTCCTTCTTTGAAAGACTTATTGAAGGATAGAAGGAAACTTCGCGTCTTTAGGATACATTAAACGATAGGAGGAAACTTTACTTCCTTGGAACTTCTTTCCTCTAGAGACTTACTGAATGATAGGAAGACTCTATACTTCTTTGGAACTAACTTCTTTGAAAGACTCAAACTTTGCATCCTTAGAACTTCTTTCCTTGAGGAAAGAAGTCCTCTAGGGACTCATTGAACGATATAAGAAAAAATTGCTTCCTCTAGGGACTCATTAAGGGATAGTAGGACTCTTTACTTCTTTGGAACCTCCTTCTTTCAAAGACTCATTGAAAGATAGCAGGAAACTAAGTTTCTTTAGGACGTCCTTCCTCGAGAGACTCATTGAACGATAGCAGGAAGCTTCGTTTCTTTGGTACTTCTTTCGTCGAGAGACTCATTGAACGGTAGATGGAAAGTTCGCTTCTTGAGGACTTCCTTTCTTGAGAAACATATTGAACGATAGGAAAAAACTTTGCTTCCTTGGAACTTCTTTCCAATAGAGACTTATTGAACGATAGGAGGACTCTTTACTTCCTTGGAACTTCGTTCCTCTAGAAACTCATGGAAGGATAAGAGACTCTTTACTTCTTTGGAACCTTGAGAAAAGAGAAAACTTTGCTTCTTTGTTACCTCTTTCTTGGGAAGACTCATTGAACGATATAAACATTGCTTGGGATTGGGATTTTTTTCCTCGAAAGCCACATCGAACGACAGGAGAACATTTGCTTCCTTGGAACTTCTTTGTCCGAAAGATTAATTAAACTCACTGTACAAACTATCCATGGCGCTGTAGCATTGCTGTCGCCCTATGTAGTCCATAGGTATCACAATAGGCTTCAGTCTCCAGAGGATCCCTAGATGAGATAGCTCTTGTCTTATGAGATACTTATATAATGGGATCGCAAAACATCCAACAGGTCCCTATGGGTTCTTCACAGACTTGCACTATGGAGACATGACTCATTTAGCCTTGTTGTATGGATAAATTTATTACTGAAGCGTCTCTTTCGTCATGTTCATGTACCGAACATAAACTGACCTAAACCAACTTAATCTAACCAAATGATTCGAACACAAATGCCTCAAAAGATCCCAGCATAGTTTTTCCCAGTGCATAGTTTTTCGTTTGCACCTGCACCCAAAATAGAATTCATCACAATGCATTGGTGACTTTAAGCCATCCGAGCGCGAATGTCAGAAAAACATTCAAGTAGGTTACACCATCACCATCGCACAGCGCCGATTTCAAATAACAGTTATTGAATTGATGTGTTGCTAGCCGCATTTGACACGTGCCCACTCGCCCACGTGCCCACTAGCGCCGAGCCAAAGCCATTATGTACATTTGAATGGATCCGAGGAAATGCATAATGTATGGTAGATTGCGGCGCAGCTTAGCCGAGCACTTGAGAACCATTTGACTCGGATACATATTTTATGCTATTCATAAAAAAAATGAAAAATAAAAAAATTGAAAAAATAAAAGAACGAAGAAACAGAGAACGCACCGTGGACGAGTAAATGTAAAGCTAAAAAAAGAAAATATGACGAAGAAGAACGACCGAACAGCAGGCGACATGGAAGGCTCGAGTGAATGCGACACGGTTTGGAGCGGGCGAGAGTGAGGGGAAGGGGAGAGTTGCGCGGTTAGGTGGCAGGCCTAAGTGCGTCACGCAAGCAATCGGGCAAGGGGTCACCTTAGTGCAAGACACATGAGTCGGCGGCACAGTTGACAGACGACAATTGGAATGCCAGCAAATGTAGCGAAGACGCACACCAACTGTGCAGTGCGGTGCGTTGCGGTTGTAGCCTCGCGCACTGATTGCATGAATTGAAATGATTGCTTCAAATAATATGCTTTTAAGAACAATAATATGTATGTATGTGAAGTAAAAAGGAAAAGAGAGAAAATAATGAAAAATGAAAAATTGCAAGAAACATTATTTGAAATGAAATGGGAAAAAGTGTTAAAATATAGAAGCGAACGCAATGCGACAGCAACTGAGACAGCTTTATTGGCGTTAGGGCTGGCAAGGCAACAGTCTGGCGAACAGTCAAGTGTAGGAAAAGGCGGCTTGGCGTATTTGCGGTGTGTGGCCGGAAAGCGGCGGGTTGTTAAATCGCATTAAGGCACAAAAGGAAGCACTTTACGCAACTGATTGCAAATGGCGCACAGATGTAGTGAGTGAAGCAGTGAGTGGTTGAAGGAGTGAGCGAGTAAGTGAGTCATTGAGTGAGCCCACGACCACTGGCAACTAGTGTGACCAGATTGGCCTTTCTGAGAAGACTAAACTGGCCTTTGTAGATGAAGCTGCTTGTTGTTTTATCAGTTAGCCTTGAAATTAATGGCCTCGAGAATTCATGGCCTTTTTTAACTTTCCAGCTGGCAGTTTTTATTAGCTTTTTTACTCGTTAATGTCAAACAATAATTTATTTTCTTTTCGCTGAAATGCACTTAAAGTAGTAAAATCAAACATATTTGCTCCCATTGGTAAAGAAAATGCCCCAAATAAGCTCAGATGTGATAGCAATGATGGAAATGTAATACAAAAAGGTTTTATAGACCAGTATGACTATTCTGCTGCTGTCGAGTGGCAGAATGGTCATCACCACATTCGACAAACCTTACTTTGCACTGATAAGCAACTGAGCAGAGTTTGCCACAGACACACATATAAACGAATATATGTCTGCATGTGTCTCTATGTGAGTGTGTGTGTCCTACAGAATTCGAACGCATCGCATTCGATTTGTAAGTACAACACGAAGGCCAAAACGTGCCGCTCATAGCGTGAGAAATTGAGCGGAAGACAAATGCGCTGCGGCGCCAAAGTGTTGCCATATTTTCTTAGTGTCAGTTACGCACTAAGCTGCCAAATCCCTTTACGCTTCACAGCTCTACAAAGCAGATTTTTAACAGACTTGTCTTTTGGCAGTTTCCGTTCTTGCTGCTGTTGTATATTTTTTGTTTTATTTTTTTATTTGTATTTACTTATCTTTTGTCTGTTTCCGTTGTTGTTGCTGTTGTTTAAATTTTTGTTTACGTTTTTTAAATGTTTTTTTGTATGTTTTGTATTTTTGAAATTATTTTATATTTTTTAATGTTGTTTTTATGGTTTTAATTGTATTTACTTATCGTTTGTCTGTTTCCGTTGTTGTCGCTATTATTGTTGTTTTGAATCTTTTTATTTTTTAGTTTTCTATGTTTTGTATTTGTATTAACTTGTGTTTTGCCTGTTTCTGTTGTTGCTGTTGTTGTATATATGTTTTGTTATATATATATGTTGATGTTTTTTTTGTATGTGTTCTTTTTTATTGATTTGTCTTTTGCCTGCTTCTGTTGTTGGTGCTGTTGTACTATTTAAAAACTTGTTTATACAATATATTTTTAAATTTTTATTTTTGCATGTTTTGTATTTTCATTTACTTGTTTTTTTGCTGTTTTTGTTGCCGCTTCTGTTGTATGTTGTTGAAATTTTTTTTTTTAATTTTTAATGTTTATTATTTGTGTTTCTGTTGTTGCTGCTGTTATATATTTTTGAAATTAAAAAAAAAATATTGTTGTTTTTTTTTTGTATGCCTTCATTTTTATTGATTTGTCTTTTACCTGTTTCTGTTGTTGGTGTTGTTGTATTATTTAAAAATTTGTTTCTACAATATATTTTTTTATGTTTATTTTTGCATGTTTTGTATTTTCATTTACAGTCGTGTCTGGATATAGTGAATTAATTATTGCAAGGCCTGTTCACAGTATCAAGGGTTTTCAATATATCAAAGTTAAAATTTTTGTTCAAAAACTCGTTTTATTTGCTCAAAAAACACTTTGCTTTTGAAAAACAAATTTTTCAAATTTATCAAAATTTGGGTGTTCAGTATATCGAGGTGTTCACTATCTTCTATTTATATTTTAGAATTTTTTTAAATATTTTTTTAATGTTGAGTTTTTGTATTGTTGTAATATTTATTTTTGCATGTTTTGTATTTTCATTTACAGTGGACGTCCAATATAACGAATCTTATGTTTTACCCCCAATTTGTTAAATCGAAAAATTCGTTAAATCGATCGAAATTTTTATTTGTTTTAAGCCATCCTTAATTAAATAAGTTTCAATATTCAGTTTTTAATAAATATCTTGTTTTATTCCAGCATTTTCGAAGTACAAATATGGCTATGTATGTACAGTGAAAAAGTCTTGCGCGGTTGCCTCTTTACGGCAAGTAAACTTTTCTGTATGGCAATTTCTCTTGATTGATTATTGAAACTTTAATTTTTAAAAGAAAAAAGCCGATCGAACGCAAAACAAAGGGTGGAAAACTACAAAAATATTCGTTATATCGAATAGCGAATTTCACTTTCATTCGTAATATAGAACCATCGATGGAAAAAATTTGGCCGTACGTTAAATCGAAAATTCGTTAAATGGAAAGTTCGTTACTGGACGTCCACTGTACTTGTTTTTTGCTGTTTTTGTTGTTGCTTCTGTTGCATATTTTTGAAATTTCTTAAAATATTTTTTTATGTTTATTTTTTGTGTTTTTGTTGTTGCTTCTGTTTTATATTTTTGTAATTTTTTTAAATATTGTTTTTAATGTTTATTTTATTTTTTTACTATTGGATTTTTTTTAATTTTTGTATATTTTATTTTCTTGTATGTTTCGTATTTCTTGTATTTTAAATTTTATTGTTTTCTAATAAAATGCCCCCTTTTATCTAACCGAGCGCGTGTTGCGCTGACGGCAACGCCCGCGACCGCGCCTTCGCCTTATGAATAAATTGTAGCTCGAGTTCAAAAGCAAAGTTGGCAAATTTGGCAAAGATAATTTGTACTTTTGTGCTTTTAGTCGTTTTCGATGTCGTTGCCACACGCCAGCTCAACATTTACTCGCTTCACTTCCGCCGCTTCCGCGACTTGCGCACTTCCGCTGACGCATTGGCCTCCCTTTCACACCACACACTCGCGCCGCACATAAACGCTGAAAGCTGTTCATTGTCAGCTAAAACAACAACAGTCAGCTTTACAGCGGCAACAACAAAAGCAAAAACAACAACAACAACAGAAGCAAAAGCAAACACAGCGGAAAGCAGCACAAATGCTCGGCATTATTCAAATGTGTCAACATGAAAGAAAGCATTCAAACATTCACACGTTCGCCGGTTCGGTTTTTTTCGCTAGCTTTTCTTGTTCTTGTTTTTTGGGTTTTTTTAAATCTTTTTTTGTACATATTTTTTGTTTGTTTTCTTGGCTTTGTTGTTATTCATTTTATGAAATATTCCTTTGTTTTGTTGCGCTAGGCAAATAAAGCAACTTTGAGTGTGATTGTTATTGTTGTTATATTTTATTTTTCGCCGTCTCCTTCTTCATTGTTTTATTGTATTTACATTTTTGCTGCTTTCACGCTTTACATTCAAATCAACAGAGCAACGTATCGCAGGCGACTGCCGGCACACGTGGCGTATGAGTTACAGATTCAGGTGCCTGCAAAACTTTGTGCCAATGTGGCTTGTTGAATAAGCTGCTGTCAGTCTGACACCTTCGCCGTTCGATACTTTTTGCCTGGGAAAATGCGATTTCAGCGATTTGAGCGCAAATCCCGCTTACACACACAGAAACGGCCGCAGGTGTCGAACGCTTAACGCATTTCGTTTCATATCGAACAAATTGCGCGCAACCACTCGCGACGCCAATAATAATTAAGTTCCACTCAGGCGAATGCAATTGAAAAACATAAAAAAAAGTGGGAAAGTAAAATGTAATAACAAAAAATACAATGAAAAGTTAAAATATAAATAAAAGACAGTTGCCAAAGAAATAAGAAAGCCGCACTCGTTGCACAATTGTGTGCAGCTAAAGTGCTGCCTAGTGTCCGACCGAAACCACTTTTTTGGGCCGAAACCGAAACCGAATATTCGGTTTTTTTTTAATATTCGGCCGAAACCGAAACTTTCTAGTTGAAATAAAAATCACCACATCAAGCACTTTTTTCAACAAACGAATTTTACATTAAGTAAATAAAGAACAAACAAACAGACATAGCATAAATAAATAAATATCTACTTATTAATAAAAACAATTTATTAATTTTTTAAAACGTAAACAAGAAGAAATCACCCTTTCGTACCTAACTCGATTATATTCAAAATTAAATAATTTAATATTATATGCTAAAAAAAGAAGTTTATTTACATTGCTGGCGTCTAAATTACTCCTCCTTTTATTATATATCTGCTACACAATAAAATGTAAAAAATATTCTACAAAGTTTCGGTTTCGGCTATTCGGCCAATTTTTGGCCGAAACTGAAACCGAAACCGAAACCACTTATTTGGGCCGAAACCGAAACCGAAACCGAATATTCGGTCGGACACTAGTGCTGCCATTAAAACTTTTCAGCATCATCAGCCATCATCAGTCATTATTGTTTGCGGCTGAAGCGGTAATTGTTACCACTGTAATTATTATGAGCGCGTAAATATTTGATTGCAGCATGTATGCCACATTTTATGCGCTGTTATAGTTCGTTGAGCAGTGGAGAAGGGAACATAGGTGTGGTGGGTGGGATGGTAGTAGTAGTAGGTAGATTGTGATACCGCAATCAAAAAAAGTACGAAGTCTAATAAATTGTAAATAGTCCCCTAGTTTGTCGAAGAAGAAGTGGTCCATATGGGTCTTACTTCTTCAAGGTAATGGAGCACAAGTACAGAGAAAGTGAAAGTGCGTTTTCGGTATAAGTGATTGCCCGAAGGCCCATTATGGTTTAAAATCAATCAAATATAAGTCCGATTACTACTTGAACCAATTTAAACTCCTTATGAAGCCTAGTAGACTGTGATTATTAGTTCGAGTCCCTAGATTGTCAAGGAAGCAGTTGCCCAGGAGAGCCATCCTTCTTCTAAGCAATGCGACACAAGTGCATAGAAGGTGAAGTGTGTTTTCTTCCTCGTCCATACAATGTCGACAAAAAGTAATTTAAAAGTAAATTCAACCTTCTTGGAGTTGGGGTGGGTGATAATTACATAGTAAACCATCATCTGGGGCCCTTTTTAGTGAGAGAAGTTCTCTAAAACAATGTAAGTTTCAAGTTGGTGCAGTGAGTTCTGTGTTGAGTCCATCTTAATTTAGTTTCTTGCATGGACAGAAGACATTACAAAGCTTTGAAGTCAATAGAAAGTCATTACTGCTTCGACAGAAGTCATTACCGCTTCGACAGAAGTCATTAGAAAGCAAATAATTACACGGAAAACTATCATTTGGGACCCTTTTTAGTGAGAGAAGTTCACTAGAACAATTGAAGTTTCAGGTTGGCGCAATAAATCGTATGTTCAGTCCATCTTAATTTAGTTTCTTATATGGACAGAAGCCTTTACAAAGCTTTGAACTCATTTGATAGTAATGCATGCTTCTATAGAAGTAATTAATTAAAAGCAAATTAATTAAAGCAAATAATTACACAGAGACCCATCATCTGGGACCCTTTTTAGTGAGAGAAGATCTCTAAAACATCTTAGGTTAGTTTCTTGTATGGACAGAAGTCATAACAAAGCTTTGAAGTCAATAGAAAGTTATTCATACTTCACCAGAAGTTATTAAAAAGTAGAACCAGCTGATGGGAAATGCTTACAGTTTGAGTCTTCTGAGAGGCTTTTCGGAAGGGTTTAACTGTGGACTCTCAAAATGTCCTGTGGCCTTGTGGCTTCACGTAGAAGACAACTTAGGTAGGTAGGGTGGTTCAATGGCCGCCTCTGGGGCCTAACTTAGGTCTTGTGCACCATTGTGTTCACTTCACCCATACACTTTTAGTTTATGAGAGCCATTTGTAGATAGAATTTTTCGATGTTTCTTGGAGCTATATTTTCCAGGTCTACTAAGCAGTGCTAACCCACTTACAATAAGACGTCTTACAGAAGACTAAAAACAGATGCGTCCATACGAAATGTTATATTTTTGCAGCACATGATTCATAAAATTAAAATTCAAGCATGTTAACTTAAAACCTTTAGTCATACTAAGAAATTAAATCATTTATAATAACAACAAGATTCATAGCAAAATTCTTGCATGAAACAAATATTTCTGAATTTTACGTTTTCTTCAAAATTTTACGCTCATTTTAAGACATTTTATTCCTTGAATCAGGGACCGGAAATGACAGTTGCTTATGAAAACTATATTTGAAAAAATTACTATGAAGGAAATGTCATACAAGTAAATGAAATATACCAATACATTTCTTTTCGCACCGAGAATCAAACTTGACAAACTTATTTTTTGTAATTTTTATGGAAAAATTCAAAAATATGAATTATTATTTATTTATATTTTAAAAATCTTATAATAACAATTATTTTTGATTTTTTCAATTTTAGTCTACAAATAACAGTTTTCTTCGATTTTTATTTTAGTTGTCCTATGATAACAATTATTGGTGACTTTTATTTAAAAAAGTCATCAATAACAATTATTCAACGACTTTTATTTTTTAAGTCATCAATAAAAATCATTCAGTGACTTTTAATTTTTAAGTCATCAATAAAAATCATTCAGTGACTTTTATTTATAAAAGTCATCAATAACAATTGCCAGTCAATTATTAATTCATCAATAACAATTAGTCAATGACTTTTTGTTTTTAAGTCAACAATAAAAATCATTCAGTGACTTTTATTTATAAAAGTCATCAATAAAAATCTTTGAATGACTTTTATTTTTAAGTCATCAATAAAAGGCATTCAGTAACTTTTATTTATAAAAGTCATCAATAACAATTATTCAATGACCTTTATTTTTTAAGGCAGGTTCCCACCTTGTGGATCCGAAAAAGTGCACTTTTTTTAGGGATTTTTTTTGAGAAAACGGTTAAAGATACAACGCTAAAATGGGGGGGAGAGGGCGTCCATCAGTGGCGGCATGTCGGCGAGGAGGTGTCCCGCTACCGGAAGTCATTCCGTCAAAACCCGTGATCTAAAACACAAAAATCGAACACATTATTAATGTGTACCGTATTATCTATTGAATGAACTAAGATCATTAAACAAAAATCAAAATTACAAAATTTATGAGGTTTTGAAAAAAAAATTACTATTTTCGCATTTTTATGTTCACTTATTATTTTTTTAAATAAACAATTTTCAATGTTTTTGGCTGATCGTAGTTCGTTTATTAGAAAAAACCCTAAGGAACATTTTAAAAAGAATTTGGTGACGATTGGTTCATTCCAGCGCCTTCAATCACTTCCGTTAGGTCCGAAAATGTGGTTCTCAGAAAAACGCGTTTAAAGTTTAAAGCGCGCTCGGCCGGTGCTCGACACTGCTCTATGTAACGGACTGTAACTTTTGTAATTTTTCAGATTTTGATCTGAAATTTCTGGAGCACATTTTTGAAACATATATCTACACGATAAGGCAAATCGGTTTTTTTTCCCACAAGGTGAGAACCTGCCTTAAGTCGCAATATAAAAGTCATTTTCATTAATCACAGTACTGGATTCATTAAATATCGAAATGTATATATATTCCTGATCGACTCAACAAGACCGGACTTGACAATTCTGTTTTCTGGATGAATTATAACTTTTGCATGCATTAATGAAAATGACTTTTATTTCATTGTCATTGAAAGATCATTGTCATTGAAAGATTTTTATTGATGACTTTTATAATATAAATAAAAGTCACTGAATGATTTTTATTGATGACTTAAAAAATAAAAGTCATTGAATAATTGTTATTGATGACTTTTATAAATAAAAGTCACTGGATGATTTTTATTGATGACTTAAAAATTAAAAGTAGCTGACTGATTTTTATTGATGACTTTTATAAATAAAAGTCACTGAATGATTTTTATTGATGACTTAAAAAATAAAAGTCGTCGAATAATTGTTATTGATGACTTTTTTAAATAAATGTCACCAATATTTGTTATCATAGGACAACTAAAATAAAAATCGAAGAAAACTGTTATTTGTAGACTAATAAGAAAAATATCAAAAATAATTGTTATTATAAGATTTTTAAAATATAAATAACAAATAACTGTTATTTGTTGAGTTATTAAATAAAAGTAAAAAATAACTCTTAAACATTGATTTTTATAATACGACTTATAACTGTTACGGTCCCTGCCTTGAATGTGTTAGTATGAATATTTTTAAAATTGTCTCTTTTAAAATTCTTTGATAGCAAAGTTTTTTAAATTTCATAATTTCCTGCTTAAAACCAGTTAAAACAACAGCAAATTTTAAGATTTTATCAAAACAATAATTGCTCCAAAAAATCGCACTATCTAAAATTTATTTGCAATTTTGTGCCTTAAATCCACTAAAGCCATTTGCTATAAATGAAAAATAAAATAAAAAAAGATAAACACGTTAAAGTGTCGAATGTCGAGGTGAATAAAATGTAAGGATTATTACATTGTAAGCATTAAAATAACAACAACAATGCACAATAACTGCGCATCGCGTATATTTTCCAAGCGAAAACTTTCACACGCACATACACACACATACGAGCACATAATCGGAAGCAAAAGATAAATGACTACAAATTTTTTCAATACAAATTTTTTTGCACAAACACGGTGCGCCGCTCAGCACGAACGAGTCGAGTTGGTTGCCAGGTGTGCACAGTGTGCCATTTTATGTGTCAGCTGGGTGTGAGTGAAAGTATGTGTTAGTTTGAGTGCGAGTGTATGTAAGCTCACAAAGTTATGCTATAAAATGTGAACCCTACTGAGCTGGTGGCATGCGGCTGCCATGATACACACTCACGCACAAATAGCTCGCCTAATATGTTTGAACGTGTAAGTCAGTGGCGCACGCAAGGGGGGCGGGGGGGGGGGGGGGGTAAGGGCATTCAAACCCCCTAAATAGTTGTTTGTTATAGAGCTTTCAGATGGTTTCAAAACGTGTTGGGCTCAAAAGTTTTGTACGAAAGGCCTCCAGAAGTAAAATTCTCTGTTGTGCGTTCATATGTGTCTGTGCATGTCTGTGTTGCGTTGTCGCATAAACTCGGCTGCAGCTTGTGCTGCCAAACCAGCCACCAAAAACGCCAAACTGTACTAAAAATGCGGCGGCAAAACTTTGCTTTACGCGCACACGCACTCAAGTCCACGTAAAACACACACACTCGCACACGTACATGTATACAAAAACATTGTTTACAAAATAGTTTCGCCTAACTATGCGCACGTCCCATCACGCAGTCGCTCCGCTGCAGCGCGGTATGTCACCAGCAACTGTCAGCCACTGTCAGCGTCAGCGCCACATCCATGGTTTTCTGTGTGTGCACATGTGTGGGTGTGTTGTTATTGTTGTGGTTGCTATTTTCTGTGCCGCAAAAGTCGCAAAAGGCTTAAATAAAAGTCAGCAGCTGCAGTTTTTGCGCTTCTTGGCTTCTTTTACACCTGCATTGGAAAGCTTACACGCATCAAACAAGAAACAACCACAACAGTAAACACCACACCAGCGAACTTTTTTCCCGTGCCTGACACACAAACAAAAAATCCACGACCCCACAAAAATGCCACGACTGCATAACTGCAAACAATGAAATGCAATGAAAGCCTGGTTCCCATCAGTGTGAGACTTTAACGACCTAAAAACATCTCTCGCATGTGTGTGTGTGTGTGTATATAGACATACATATGTATGTGTGCGTTTTTTATGGGTATGTGTGTGTTTATGTCCATATAAAAAATTCCATATAAGTGCTTGGCTATGTGCACTTAATAATATTTACCATATCCCACTTTATTAAGTAAACCTTTTAGCTTTTGTTGAAAATAAAACAACTTTTTAAAGAATTAAACAAAAACAAAAAGATTCCATCAAACCAGCATTCAATGAAAATTACTTTGCGTAATGTAAAAAAAATATATAAAAATATTTTAAAACAAAGTTCCATACAAGTTTACCTGCACTCGCTGCTCGCACTTTTTAAACCATTTAAACTTGCATGCAGTTTTTTTATTCATTTTTACAACAAAAAGCACTTATAATGAATAGGTTTTTACAAATATTTCACAGATGACTTGTAGTTGTTTCGCATAAAATGCGCTGCACTGGACACTAAAAATTGTCACTAAAAATTCTTCTATCAAAATGTGTTTGTGCAATTGTGCAATTTTTCAAAAAATAAAAATTTGAAACAATAAAATAGAATTCAAACAAATATGTATAGAAGTGTGAAACTAAAAAAATTCAAAACAATAAAATAGCGATTACTTGAAAAAAATATGTGTATGGAATACATATTTACATTGAAAAAATATAAAAAAAATCCATTTAATTTTAGGAATTTCAAATTTAAAATGCTCTGGAAGAGTATAAAAATGCAAATAATGCAATTTTCGATTAATATTGGAATCAATTTTTATCTTCGAAGTCATCAATTCCAAACTAAATTAAATTTGACTAAACTAAAGTATAGGGTTTTTCATCATGAGCCGAAAAAGTAAATAAAGAAAAATAATCCATTAAAATTTGAATTTTGATGAAACTTTATTATCAAAATAATATTTGGTTTGTGCCATTAGTAATGGAATATGACATCATTCAAATGACGGCCACGAGCAGCCTGGCACACCTCGATTATTTTTAGGTAATTTTCGATGACTTTTTTACATATAGCAGGCTGTAAGGCGCCAAGATGCTGTTGTCCCTCAAATGCTCCAGAGTCTGCGGATTGTCTGCATAGACTTGGTCTTTCGCGTAGTCCCAAAGAAAAAAGTCCAAAGGGTTCAGATCGCACGATCTTGACGGCCAATTGGCATCACCAAAACGCGAAATTATGCGTTCATCGAACCTGGTTCGCAATTTTGTCATGTTCGGTCGTGTTGTGTGGCATGTAGCGTCGTCCTGTTGAAACCAGAAATCCTCCACATCCATGTCTTCGATCGCTGGCCAGAAATACTCGGTTATCATACGGCCATAACGTTCAGAATTGACGGTCGCGGTCTGTCCTTCGTCATTTTCGAAGAAGCAGCTACAGCAGCAATATTTTCGGCCGAACGAGCAGGGCGACTACGTATTGGCCTCTGTACATCTTGTACAGAACCAGTTCGTTCGAATTTCGCCAATAAATCCGAAATTGTTGACAAAACACGCCTTCCGTGATTACGAAATCCTTCCTTAGTGCGCGAAAAGTGGTGCTCAAATTTTCACCATTTTTGTAGTGAATTTTCACTATGTTTACACGTTGAGCGATGCTAAATCGGTTCATTTTCATAAATGGCAAACACTAAACTACAATATTAACACAATGCAACGACAGATGACAGCTGCGGTTGTCGAACGCAGAGCTGTCAAAGTTTTCGGTTCGAAATGAAAAACCCTGTATATACTAAACTTAGCTAAGCTAAAAGCTTTACCGTCAAAATCTTAGAAATGAAAAAACCAAATCAAATTATTCAAATCAAGTTAATCAATTTTCCAAAAAATTAAAAAAATCTACATGTTACTTTTTTTAAATATTAAATCTTAAAGTAAAACTCAAGAGCTTTTTGGAAAATGTGCTTTCAGTTTAGCTAAAATCATAAGAAATCTAAGAAAGAAATAGAAAAATCTCAAATCATAAAATCAGTCAAATGAATCAATCAAATAATATCAATCAAATCAAATCAAATCAAATCAAATCAAATCAAATCAAATCAAATCAAATCAAATCAAATCAAATCAAATCAAATCAAATCAAATCAAATCAAATCAAATCAAATCAAATCAAATCAAATCAAATCAAATCAAATCAAATCAAATCAAATCAAATCAAATCAAATCAAATCAAATCAAATCAAATCAAATCAAATCAAATCAAATCAAATCAAATCAAATCAAATCAAATCAAATCAAATCAAATCAAATCAAATCAAATCAAATCAAATCAAATCAAATCAAATCAAATCAAATCAAATCAAATCAAATCAAATCAAATCAAATCAAATCAAATCAAATCAAATCAAATCAAATCAAATCAAATCAAATCAAATCAAATCAAATCAAATCAAATCAAATCAAATCAAATCAAATCAAATCAAATCAAATCAAATCAAATCAAATCAAATCAAATCAAATCAAATCAAATCAAATCAAATCAAATCAAATCAAATCAAATCAAATCAAATCAAATCAAATCAAATCAAATCAAATCAAATCAAATCAAATCAAATCAAATCAAATCAAATCAAATCAAATCAAATCAAATCAAATCAAATCAAATCAAATCAAATCAAATCAAATCAAATCAAATCAAATCAAATCAAATCAAATCAAATCAAATCAAATCAAATCAAATCAAATCAAATCAAATCAAATCAAATCAAATCAAATCAAATCAAATCAAATCAAATCAAATCAAATCAAATCAAATCAAATCAAATCAAATCAAATCAAATCAAATCAAATCAAATCAAATCAAATCAAATCAAATCAAATCAAATCAAATCAAATCAAATCAAATCAAATCAAATCAAATCAAATCAAATCAAATCAAATCAAATCAAATCAAATCAAATCAAATCAAATCAAATCAAATCAAATCAAATCAAATCAAATCAAATCAAATCAAATCAAATCAAATCAAATCAAATCAAATCAAATCAAATCAAATCAAATCAAATCAAATCAAATCAAATCAAATCAAATCAAATCAAATCAAATCAAATCAAATCAAATCAAATCAAATCAAATCAAATCAAATCAAATCAAATCAAATCAAATCAAATCAAATCAAATCAAATCAAATCAAATCAAATCAAATCAAATCAAATCAAATCAAATCAAATCAAATCAAATCAAATCAAATCAAATCAAATCAAATCAAATCAAATCAAATCAAATCAAATCAAATCAAATCAAATCAAATCAAATCAAATCAAATCAAATCAAATCAAATCAAATCAAATCAAATCAAATCAAATCAAATCAAATCAAATCAAATCAAATCAAATCAAATCAAATCAAATCAAATCAAATCAAATCAAATCAAATCAAATCAAATCAAATCAAATCAAATCAAATCAAATCAAATCAAATCAAATCAAATCAAATCAAATCAAATCAAATCAAATCAAATCAAATCAAATCAAATCAAATCAAATCAAATCAAATCAAATCAAATCAAATCAAATCAAATCAAATCAAATCAAATCAAATCAAATCAAATCAAATCAAATCAAATCAAATCAAATCAAATCAAATCAAATCAAATCAAATCAAATCAAATCAAATCAAATCAAATCAAATCAAATCAAATCAAATCAAATCAAATCAAATCAAATCAAATCAAATCAAATCAAATCAAATCAAATCAAATCAAATCAAATCAAATCAAATCAAATCAAATCAAATCAAATCAAATCAAATCAAATCAAATCAAATCAAATCAAATCAAATCAAATCAAATCAAATCAAATCAAATCAAATCAAATCAAATCAAATCAAATCAAATCAAATCAAATCAAATCAAATCAAATCAAATCAAATCAAATCAAATCAAATCAAATCAAATCAAATCAAATCAAATCAAATCAAATCAAATCAAATCAAATCAAATCAAATCAAATCAAATCAAATCAAATCAAATCAAATCAAATCAAATCAAATCAAATCAAATCAAATCAAATCAAATCAAATCAAATCAAATCAAATCAAATCAAATCAAATCAAATCAAATCAAATCAAATCAAATCAAATCAAATCGAATCGAATCAAATCAAATCAAATCAAATCAAATCAAATCAAATCAAATCAAATCAAATTAAATCAATCATTTTTTAGAAATCTTCAATAAGTCGAGTTTTATTTTTTTTTAATGAAATCTTATAGCAATACAACTCAATATTTAAAAAATATCTTCAAAAATGCAAACATTTTTTATATCATCTTAAAATAAAATTCAGCAGCTTTAGAAAAAATATGCACACAGTTCACTAAATCTGTCAAGAAATCTGAAAAAAGAAGAAAGAACTCAAATCAGTCAAATGAACTCAATTCAATCCAATGCAATTCAAATAAAATCAATCATTTTTCAAGAAATCTTCAAGAATTCAAAAATTTTGTATATCATCTTATGGCATCTTCAGTAGCTTTTTTTTTAAATATGCTCACAGTGATCTGAAAAAAAGAAAAACAAAATTAATCTTTTTTTTTAAATCCTGAAAAAGTCCAGTTTTTAAAGGACATTTGAAAATCTATTTTCAATGTTAAATTGTACACGTAGCCTTCATTCATTAGTATAATTTATTTCATTTCACATTTCGTATGACAATTGAAAGCCATTTCATTACCCAATTTTATTATGAAATGTTGCCGTGTTTGCCTTTTTCAACGAACCAAATTAATACCAATAAAATATTTCCAACTTACTACGAACATAATTAACTTCACTGCCACTCAGGCGGCTTTCGAAACCTAACATAATTTCCCAGAACACTTTTCGCCGTAAGGAATTTCCCAAGTGAACTTTCATAAAGTCGGCATATTCGTTCGACAAAAATGCCAAAGACAACGACACGAAATGGCTTTTAATTTTAATATATGAGACACACGCGCACGCAAACATACACATACACATGCGTACACCAACATACGCATCCATACATATAATACAAAATAATAGGAAACAAACAACACAAACAACGAAAGCCAACTAAATTTGATCGAATCTGCAGGACGTTATTACTTCGTGCAGTAAAAAGTGAGATAGCAAAGAGCAATTTGCTCGGCCCCAGTGGGAGACAATTGCCGAAGCGAGCGAAGGGTCTCACACGCCCGAATCCCTCACGTGTGATTCAGGTAACAATCCGGCGAGCATTTCGTGCGCACTCAAACGGGCCGTCACTCATACTGCGATACTTTTAATTTGCCTAATTGACAAACCAATCAACCGGAGAGGCAACATGAAATTGACAATCAGGTTAGGAAAATACAGCACAGACAGACGAAAGTGTGTACAAGAGTGCACTGTGTGTGTGTGTGTGTCCAGGTAGAAAGGATATATGTGCATGTATGCTGAGATCGAAGCATTGAAAAGTGCAAACATGCAGACAGGCAACTGAAAGCACAGCAAGTGGGGCAAAGTGGGCAATAAAATGTGGCCAGACAGAGAGTAACAGAAGTGGCCGCATGCGAATAGCGCAGTGTCGATGCATTTGTATGTGAAATATAATGTATGTGTATGTATGTGTTTGTATGTGTGTTTGTGTGTGTGTGTGTGGAGTTAAAACGTAGCAAAACGCAACCAACGGCTGCTAATGCAATACTAACCCAGGCCCAAACTGTGTTCATCCAACCAGCACTTTATGCTCGCTTCTCTTTTTCTACTCTCCTCTCCCATTTTCTCCTTCCAACTCCCCTAAATTCTGCACAGTTCACAATGGCAGCGCAAATAAATAAAAATCAATGTAAAAAGTGCACATTGAACTCGAGATTTATTGCATTTAATTTGCGCATAAACTAACTACAATACGCGGCGTTGTATGTATATATGTGTGTGTACAGCATACAGTGGAGAGCAACAAAAAACCCCCCAGTGTCCGTCTGCCTGGCCATATATCGTCGACTGCCTTATTGCGCCGTGCAAATGAAATTTGAAATTTTCCAAATGAGCGACACAAATAAAAAAAATTACAAAATACTCCCACAACAAAAAAAAACAAGAATATGTACATACAAAAAAATTCAAGCATAGTGAAAAAGTGAAATAGCAGAAAAAACACACCAACAAACTGATTGAAATGGATAATAATTTTTGGCGGCTGTGCAGGTAAAATGCTTGAAGGGGCAAGGAAGAGAGAGAAGTTTCAACACTGCGCAGCTGTTTCACGGACGAATTAATCGAGTTGAAGCGAGTCGAGTTGGGTTGGATTGTGTTGAGTCGAATTGATATGCTTAGAGTCTGTCGAATGGGGTCGTAGAGTAGGGATTGCTTCGTAGTTATTCTGCACATATATCAGCGACGCACAGTGCTTTAAAGTGATAGAAAAGCGGCTCTAAAATGAAATAAAAGTAGATCATATTAGATGAATTGAGCTGCTCGCTTAGCAGCAAACTCAGTTTCACATAATTTAAAAATTATGTAAAAATTGTATTAATAAAAAAATGTTTGTTTACAATATTTCTGAACCTCAATTGACCCGAATTTAATTGCCTACATGGCAATTGAATTGAATTTTAAATGTTCTTTACTTATTGTTTCGATTTAATTTTTTTTATTTTTTTCAATTTTTCAATTTTTTCCAATTTTAATGAGTTTTTTTCCACTCACATTGCACTGTACGCGAATTGAATTTTTACCGATTGTTGCGTTGCTTGTGTGGCCGCATCAACTCGCCACTCGCAATTTTTGTTTGATTTAACAATTGGATAAATTTTCTGGGGAATCTGTTAATGAAAAGCTTTTTAGAAAATTGCACTCAAATTAACTTTATTACCGCTTAATAAACGCGTTCATGAGCACCAGCCGCGTAGTGTTGTTGGATTTGCGTTTGAACTGAAATGATTTCAAACAGAAGGGGCACAGAAATTTGTAAAATACCTATAGGTCAGGAAAAATGACACTTGCAGTCTTCGATATGGAACAACGATAGTAAAGTGATGTATTTTCTAAGCGATCTGTAGAGAATGTAGTATGAGCTTTTTCGATTACTCAGCGAGGCTTAGGAGGAACTCGTTGAGATTAACTAATGTTTTTGACTAATTTAAAATAAGTAAGTAACTAATACTTATTTTAAATTATTTTGCTTTTTAGATGTAAACATTTTTTAACTTTTGTTATAGATAAAAGTTGCTTTCGTTAATTATTTAGAATTTTTTTTAAATACATACTTTTAATATTTTTTTATTTTCTGTATGCCAAAGTAGCTTTAGTTACTTATTTTTAATTGTTTTCAATAATTTTTTAATAATAAAAATTGTTTTCACTTTTGTAATGGATCAAAGTTGCTCAAGTTAGTTATTCGAAATTATTTTTAAATAATTTTAATATTTTTTTCGTCATAGTCCAGAAGAGAAGTTAATATTTTGAACTATTTTTAAATAATTTTAATTTTTTTTTTTAATTTTCTGTATACCAAAGTCACTCTAGTTACTTACTTATTTTGAATTGTTTTTAATAATTTTTTAATAATTAAATATTTTTACCTTTTGTTATGGATCAAAGTTGCTCTAGTTAGTTATTTGAAATTATTTTTAAATAATTTTTGCTTTATATCATAGTCCGGAAGAGAAGTACCTCTAGTTTTTAGTTTTATTAAAATTATTTTTAAATTATTATTTAAATAATAATTTTTATAGTAATAATTTTTTATTAAAATATTAAAAAATAATTTTAATATATTTTTTCATCATAGTCCAGAAGAGAGGTACACACCTCTAGATACTTTTTTATTATTTTTTAATTAAATTTAATATTTTGCTTACGTTTCCCTGTAGATGAAATCGTTCTAGTTATATACAGTGCTTTTCGTTTATAACGAACCCTTTTAAAACGATTTTCCGCCTAAAACGAACGAATTTCAAAAGAACGCGCTTTATGTTTTCGCTTAGTAGACCCCTTTTAAAGCGAACTTTCGGTTAAAACGAACCATTTTGCCCAGTCCCTCGAAGTTCGCTTTAAGCGAAAAGTACTGTATTTATTATTATTATTTTTTATTAATTTTAATATGTTTTATTTTTGCATTTTGCTGAAAAACAAAATCTTGTTGCTGTAGTTGAAATAAACAGACACACACACATATAGTACATATAGACATTTTAAATTCCCATTTAATACAATAATTTGTGCATTTCGCATTTGCCCTATGCAAATTTCTATGTGTTCGCATGTGTGTGTATGTGTATGCGTGTGTATTATTATGTGCATAATAGCATTTAATTACAATTAAATTAATTAATTCCGGGTTATGCGTGAGAATGCTATCACCTGATATCGAACTAATTTAATTCGAAATATTTCCAACAAATTTTCCATTTAACACACCAGCAATGCAATTAGCTCAAAATGCGTTTAGCAATATGATTGTACACATACATGTATATAAGTACATATAAATACATACATATAGAATGCACATTGTAGTACTCTGTCAGAGTCGTACTTTGTTAAATCCTCCAATCTGGATCGAACAATTTCTGCTTGCGGCGCCGCTGCCTTCAATACGTATTTACAACACTTTACTGCACTGCTACCTTACTTTACTATTTGGTGTTGTTGGCTCAAGCATGTTTTCAATTAATCACTGGCCACATTTCATTAAAAATATTTCGCATGAGTCATGATATTCTATGTTGATTTACTACCAAAACGCTATTCGCCGAGTAGCAGTCGATAAGTAATAGGGGGGAACAGTGGCGGCTTGAGGTGCTCCGGGGCCCGGGGCGGCGACGGCTGAGGGGCCCCCACAAACGGTGCAGAATAAGTGCAAATTATTTTGAAACGTATATGTGCTTGAAATTTTATAGAAAGCAATAGAATCCCAGAGAAAAAATAAAAAATGGATAAAAGTAAGATTATCCTACTAAATCTTTCCAAATTTGATAAAAGCTCTCGTGAAATTAGGAAAACTTTTGGGAGAGCAAACTCGTAATTTCAAAAAGCCATCTTAAAACTAAAAAAAAAGAGAAAATCTTGCTTCGTTACTACGATCTGGCCATTATTTTAAGCATCCCGAGCAGGAGGATTAGATTGTTTTGCGATCAGTGCATCATTACACTACTCGACAAAAAATGGGCCAATCGCGTGCATAGATAAAGTGTTTTCTAGACTAACTTTGGCCGCTGAACACGAAACTGAAAAAAAACATTTTTTTAAGAAGCGTTTTCAAAAAATCTTCGAAAAACGAGTTTTTTTTCCCCGTTGTTTCAGTTATGAGCACATATCTCCTGAAAGAATTATCTGATTAACACGAGCTGTCCGTTGTTCAAGAAGAAGATAATACCTTAGCCTTTTTAGTGATATGTAGATTGTTCAAATCAGTTACTTGTCAGTAACTTCCCCAAAGGAAAGTTGTAACAAAGTGAATTTTTCGACCAAAAAATCATAAATTTTCGAATATTTTTTTTATGGATAAAAACAATTATCTCCCCTAGTTTTTGAGCAAATATATTACTTGAGCAAATATTAAGCCTCACATCAATAGAATTGAAAGAAAAATGACAAAGTTATGATGCAGTGAGTAAAAACACCAACTTTACATTTATTACACTGTGCGACAAATTTTTTTTTGCCGAGACCAATCCAAATTTGGGTATAGACGTGAACTTAGAGATCATTTATAGTAATCTGGCATAGTCAGATTTTCAGTTTCTGGCCCAAAGTCCTTTTTAAAAAACGCTAAAATTTTAAGGACATACACACTTCAAATATTTTTTTAAATAAGTATATGCGGTTGTGCAATGATGGAAATATGGATATCAAATGAAAGACATCCTTTTAACTAAATTTTAAATTTTGAAGTTTCAGGACCAAAATATGTCAGGTAGGGAAAACATACATGATTTGGATTTCAGTCTGTAGATTCACACATCTAAATTTTATTATATTTCAAAGTTCCAGTCTAGAAAACACTTTTATTTTTAGGTGCATTTTTCGTGTCGAGTAGTTTAGAAATGTATTTTATAAAACCCAGTAGTAGTAGCTTGGCAGCCGCCGTGGCTCAGTTGGTTAGTGCGTTGGACCGCGAGTCGCAGGCAGCAACCTCAGGTTCAAATACTGCCTGTAATAACACCTAAAAAAATAACGGGAAAACTCGTTTTCTCTTTCGGTGGCTGTCCTCTCAGCTGGAAATGGCAAACCTCTGAGAGTAAAAATTGCTTATGAAAAAGCTCCCAACCTGCCGTTCGGAACCGGCATTAAACTGTAGGTCCCTTCAACCCGCGTACAAATTCACACGCACAACACGGGTGGTTGCGGGAAGCTAGGCCTTAGTCTCGCGAAAGCGGGCTGTCGTGCCAGTCAATTATTATTAAAATTATTATTATTAGTAGTAGTAGCTTACTGACAAGGAGCATAGACTTGCTTTCGTAAAAGAGTCTATCAAAGAAGAAAACCGGATTTCCGAGACGATGTGTTGTTATCCAACCAATAATTATAAAAATAATAATAATAACTGCAAATTTGTTTGACGTCTACAAAGTTTAATGAGGTTAAGTAATTGCGTAATTCGCAATAGTTTACAAGCAAACTCTAAGATTGTGATATTGAATTTTTAACTTGGAATTTTGTATTTGCATACTTTGCACAAAAGCAAAGCCGCCGTGGCTCAGTTGGTTAGTGCGTTGGACCGCGAGTCGAAGGCAGCGACCCAGGTTCAAATACTGCCTGTAATAACACCTAAAAAAATAACGGGAAAACTCGTTTTCTCTTTCGGTGGCTGTCCTCTCAGCTGGAAATGGCAAACCTCTGAGAGTAAAAATTGCTTATGAAAGTGCTCCCAACCTGCCGTTCGGAACCGGCACAAAACTGTAGGTCCCTTCCACCCGCGTACAAATTCACACGCACAACACGGGTGGTTGCGGGAAGCTAGGCCTTAGTCTCGCGTAAGCGGGCTGTCGTGCCAGTCAATTATTAATTAATTATTAAAATTAAAATTATTACTTTACAAAATTTTAAGTTTTTTGAAAATTTGCAAACAATTGTTATTTAGAAAGAATGTTTTCTTGCTTTTATTGAATTGAATTTGTTATTGCAATTTCAAAGTCAATTGTCGATACTGTGTCTCTTTCAATTGATAAAAGTGACAAACAACCTTTCAACAACCATTGTGGAGCGCAAATAGTTTTTAGTTTTAGTTTCAGTTTTGAAGAACTTTAAATTTTTATATGCAAGCTTCTCTCGGGGGCCCCCCGCAGCCCGGGGCCCGGGGCGGTCCGCCCCTCCGCCCCCCCCGTTAAGCCGCTACTGGGGGGAAGGTACCAGCAGTTGATTTCATGTTTATGTGAGGCGGGCGACGAGAGCAGAGGGCAGCGTTAATTTGCCGACAGACTGCAACAAACGGCACGAACACCACTACAGCTACATGAGTCGCCTTGTCGGTGTATTGGTGCCTGCCTGTCTGTGCGTTTACGTTCTCTGTACGTGTGTGGGTGTGTGTGCGACACTTGTGTTGAACATTTCATTTTGCGCAAACGTGACAGCTTAAACATTTACATTTGCATTCACCTCGTAAATTAAATAAATTTTAATTACAAGTGACACATGTGTGTCCATTCATTAAAAACCGTAACAGTTCATTTACGTACAGACGACTGTGTACTTGTGTGTGTGTGTTGAGTTCTACATTTATAGAAGCAAACAGAATGTTGTGCTTCTGTTGTCTTAGTATAAGAAAGTTTTTATAAGGAGTTATAAAATTAGATTTTACTATTTGAAAGCAGAATTGATTTCTATTGTTTTAAATTAGAGAAGTGATTTTCCTTTGTGCATCCTATAACATTCCAGTTGGGAGTATTTCGAAAGGTTGGGTTAGATTAAACTGGTTGGCCACGCATAGATCCTGTTGGGTAAAAGATCGAGATCCTTAGGCTATTCCTTAGAATATTTATAGAGTAAGTAAGCATTGAGCAGCCGCCGTGGCTCAGTTGGTTAGCGCGTTGGACCGCGAGTCACAGGCAGCAACCACAGGTTCAAATACTGCCTGTAATAACACCTAAAAAAAAAAATAACGGGAAAACTCGTTTTCTCTTTCGGTGGCTGTCTTCTCAGCTGGAAATGGCAAACCTCTGAGAGTAAAAATTGCTTATGAAAAAAAGCTCCCAACCTGCCGTTCGGAACCGGCATAAAACTGTAGGTCCCTTCAACCCGCGTACAAATTCACACGCACAACACGGGTGGTTGCGGGAAGCTAGGCCTTAGTCTCGCGTAAGCGGGCTGTCGTGCCAGTCAATTATTAAGCATTGAGTAGAGTACGAATTTTTGATTGGAATTGTTGGTTTTTTAACTGTAGTCTGTTGTGCAATCACATTGAGTGCATTTGAGCGAGATCCCATGCCCAGACAGCCTCTTTAACATAACCCAACCCAACATACACTGTAGTCACTTGGCTTCTTTAAACTTGTTTTCGAGGTTTTTAAATCGTTCTTAATACAAAACCTGTACAAACCTTCATAATGTTTAAAACTATAAGACACAAGGTGACGCAACAATTGAAGGTTCTGTGCGTATTTCAGGGTTAAGCCCCAATTCGCGGCACCCATTGCCCAGCGCTGCAGCCTGACGGACACCCACCCACCCACACACACACACATTAGTGCATAAATCATTGCCAACACACCCACATTCACGCACATAAATATGTTAAACATGTATGTGTCGCTGCAAGCACGTGTGAATTGTTGGCAGCAGCTGGCTGCATAGCTGAAAGGTCGCATTTTTTGCCATTGTTGTTGTAATGTGCCAATGAGCGCTCGCACTCACACTTCAAGCGCAAATGCGCACAGCTGACCCTGTAACCCAACAATCATGGCCCCAGCTCCCAACATTAAACACGCTCGTCTCTACACACACACTATTAGAAACAGTGTTCTTTTGCCAAAGCGCTGGTCGCCTATGCATCCTTGTTGTTGCTTTTGCTGTTGGTGCTGCCGTTTGTTGTTGCTGTTGCTTTTGTGTTGGCTGTTTGCAACCTTTTAATTGCTTCTAATTATTTTGCTTGACTATTTGCGCACAAAAGTGGCAACACCATTCGCCACACTGCCAACAGCAACAACAACAACAACAATAATACTAACAACAACCATAACAAGCAGGGCAACATTGCGTTGTATTGCAATTTGTGTATTAAATTGCAACTCATTAGCGTCGGGTCGCGGTTGCGCGCCGTCCGGAACGAGGCAACAAAGCGCGCGCTGTGTTGCGTTTAAATTATTGGCGCACTTGTGCCACCTGCTGAATTTAATATCGACGAATGCGCCACGCCTTCGAGCTGGTTGTGGCGCGTTGCCAGTTAAAGGGTTCGGATTGCAGCGCTAGTTGCCCAAAATGTTGTTGCTTTGTAGTGGCAAAAAAAAGAACAACAAAAGGCAATCGAATAAGCACAGCTGGAGAAGAACAAGTAGGAGAAGAAGCCTAAAAAGAAGAAGCATGTTTGTGCTTTGTACCATTTAAGGTTGGGGAAACATGTCGATAGAATCACTTTTTGGCGGACGTTCAAGATGGAGTTGAGGGCAGTGAGCCCGAAAGACGAGAAACTAATACTTGAATTGATTTCAGCTCGTTTTGCTGTTGTATACAAGTTGCAGTTCTCAAGTACTTAAGTGAACAGCAATGCGCCCACTGGTAGACCCCGAACCATTCTGTGAACTGTCCAGAGAACACTTACAAGAATGGCTAAGGAATTGTTTGGACCAAACTTTTGCCGAGTAATGGTCCAAGAGTATGGAACTATTCCAGGTGCATTGGCTCTTAAGCCCAGATGGTTTAGAAAAACATCATGCGTATGAAGAAGGACCTTCGTAACCCCACTAGATGCCTGATTGGTTACTGTTTACTCGGATATCATTTAAAAAAATGAGCATTTCCTCAATCCAGAACCAGAAACATGTTCTCTAACATTGTCCTACATTCAGCAGAAAAGCTTTTCTCCAGTTCAGGGCGGCAACCTTAGCACGAAAGTAGATTTGGAACTAAGAATTCCAAAGAGTGCATGAAATCTGGAACAAACAACTCCAAAGAACGCTAGAAATCTGGAACTTAGCACTTTAAAGAGTGCTAGAGATCTGGAACTTAGATCTCCAAAGAGTGCTAAAGATCTGGAACTTAGATTTCCAAGGAGTGCTGGAGATCTGTAACTTAGAACTCCAAGGAGTACTAGAGATCTGGAAGTTAGAACTCCAAGAAGTGCTAGAGATCTAGAACTTAGATCTCCAAAGATTAGTGCTCCAAAGAGTGTTCGGGATATGAAACTTAGATCTCCAAAGAGAGCTAAAGATCTGGAAGTATGAGGAGTATTAGACATCTGATCTTAGTATTAGAGAACCAATAAAAAGCCTCAACCTAGTACTGATTGCAGTTCTTAATAGTCTTAAATTATGAAATAATAAGAAAAAAGTTAAGGCAAAACGCATGTAAATTGAATATTTTGAACTAATAAGACTATTAAACCACATTTCACTTGCATATCCATGTTTTTTAAGTAAAATAAGTAAAACATTGTACAGCAAATTAAAAAAATTAACAATAACTAAAATATTGATTGAAAAAATAAATTAAAAATACAATTCATGCAAAATATTTTAATAAAATTTGTTGACAATGTACCAACACACAAACACATATTCATTGCCTGCATGCAGTGTTTCCACACCTTCCGCTTTCATTGCAATTTATATTTCGTATGCATTTTATTAAATGTCACACTCGAACAAGTTTCATATAAATTTGGCGAAAATTTAATCTTCACCGACAGCCGTGTCGCAATTCATTTAGGTTATGCTTGTAATAAAAATGCATAAAAGCAAACAAAAAAGAGGCAAATTAAAAATAATAAAAAGCGGCGCCAAATCGTTATTGCATTCGCAGCTGACAGCCGTACAAGTGTTGTAAATGCAAATGAAAATGTAAATGAAAATTTTGCATAATGTAATGTAACAGAAGCGTTGCGGGGCGAGGTGGGGCAAAGGAATTGCTGCCAATATCGCGGCTCATAAATAACTCGCGCATTAAAGCGGCATTGATGCATTTGGAATGCTGCCAATTAACAGAATTTTGAGCAGTGGTTGTTGGCGGCAGCGAAGTGAGGAGCGGCGCGCCGGTTAGTGCAGAACGTGGAACGTGTTTTGTAATTTCTGTGGGCGGCAACGTCACGCAATGGTTGTGTTTTTCAACCACACACACACACACGCATAGTTTCGTAAATTTCGTATGCATACATTTGACTAATTTGGTTTAAAATTTTTAGCTACAAAATTATGTAAAATAATTTTTAATTTAAATAGAAAATATAATTACCCAAACTTGTTAACAACCAAACATTGCATATTTAAAAACATAGATTAAAAAGTCAAAACAAGTTTGGTACATCTACCTTCGAATGAACAGAACAGGTTTTTGATTAAACGTGAGCGTGAACGAGAAAAAAATCAACGCAATTACTAAAGTGCACTCAGAGCTGTCTCAATGTTCAAATTTTGGCACATCTGGTACTTTTGTCAAATTTTTGTAATGACAATTCAATACGCCCAAAGCGATTACTGATAAATTAGGACGAACGAATGAAACAAAATTCATTAAAAAGAACTTGTTTGATGTAATACGTGAAAAATTTGAATAAATTTGTTTAGAGAAACAATTGAATCAGCCCGAAAGTATACAAAAATTTATTTTAAAAATCTTTTTAAAAGTAATTTGTACAAAACTTGATTGTATTTTGTAAAGCCAATAATTAAATCAGCCTACAAGTATGCAACGACTTATTAAAAAAATCTTTAACCTTCACTCTGTGCATGGGGTATACAGTTCCCCATAGCCACAGAAAATATGAATTTGTGAAGTTATTTCCTTCTGAACGATATATTAATACATATATTATTGGATAGTTATTGATGAAAAGATTCTAAAAATATAATCAGTTCTTTTTTTTGGAGGTGTGATTGGGCCAGTATACCCACATATTGCACACAAACTGTTTGTTGTGCTTTGGGGAATAAATGACCCCGTTATTTATACCAATACATTTTGTAAGCAAAACTTATCCACACTCGCCGGTGGAATAACAAATTCAAAGACGGTGTGCAAATAAATAACAAAAAAATACCAATACAAAAAAACAAACAACAACAACATTAACAATATTTCATATTATAATGATAATATAATTATTTCCCAAAAAACTATTATTGTACTCATTCCCGTACAAACAAAAATGAGGAATGGGGAACTCAGTTCCCCATTGAATTTGGCAAAAATTTCAAGTAAATCAGCCTAAAAGTATACAACAATTTATTAAAAATCTTTAAAATTAATTTGTACAAAATTTGATTAAATTAACTAGGAGAGACATTTCAGCCTAAAAGTATACAAAATATTAAAACAAAATTATATTTTAAAGTTATTTGTACGAAGTTTGATTCGATTTATTAAAGGCGACAATTTAATTAGGCTGAAAGCATACACAAATTTATTTAAAAATATTTTTTAAGTATTATTAAATTTATTAAAGAATATTTTCAAAGTATATAAATATAAAAATAAATAAAAATATTGAAAAAATTCGATTTCAAAGTTATCTGTACAAAATTTTATTGAATTAATTATAAAAAACATTACAGTCAGCCTGCCAGTATACAAACATTATTTGAAAATATTCTCTAAGTAATTTGTACAAATTTTGATTGAATTTACTGAGAAAAAAATAATTCAACCTACAAAATAAGTTAGCCAAAATTTATTTGAAAAATCTAAACCTAAAAAATCAAAACTTAAAAATATTCAAAAGCAGTTTGTAAACAATTCATTAATTAATTAATGAATTAAACAATTTAATTAAAATTGCTATATAAAAGTCAGCAGCCGCCGTGGCTCAGTTGGTTAGTGCGTTGGACCGGCAGCCGCCGTGGCTCAGTTGGTTAGTGCGTTGGACCGCGAGTCGCAGGCAGCAACCTCAGGTTCAAATACTGCCTGTAATAACACCTAAAAAAATAACGGGAAAACTCGTTTTCTCTTTCGGTGGCTGTCCTCTCAGCTGGAAATGGCGAACCTCTGAGAGTAAAAATTGCTTATGAAAAGCTCCCAACCTGCCGTTCGGAACCGGCATTAAACTGTAGGTCCCTTCAACCCGCGTACAAATTCACACGCACAACACGGGTAGTTGCGGGAAGCTAGGCCTTAGTCTCGCGTAAGCGGGCTGTCGTGCCAGTCAATTATTATTATTATATAAAAGTAATTAGAACAAAACTTGCCGCTCGTCGCTTTTAGTAAATTTAATCAGCCTTAATGAAACAATTAAAATCAAATTTTATTTAAAAAAAAATCAGTACATTTGCACGTTAAATCAGCATGCAAGAACAAAACCTTTTATAAAAAAAATGTTCATAAGTTGTATATGCAAAAAAAATTTTATAAATAAATTTAGAAGTGAGACTGTCAGGCTTATATAGGGTGTTTTTTTCTAATTCGAAAAAAACACCTTCGAATTGAAATAAAACACAAGAAAATCGTTTTAATGTCCATCAATTTGGCTTTATTGGAAGGATAATTTTATGCCATTAATGTTTAAATATGATTTCGGGCATGTGGCCGCCGCGGCTGGCTCGAATAAAGCCAATTCTACAGGTCCAATTTTCAACCACTTTTTCGAGCATTTGGGGCCGTATGTCGGCAATAACGCCACGAATGTTGGCTTCCAAGTCCCCTAACGTTTCTGGTTTGTTGGCGTAGACGAGCGACTTCACATATCCCCAAAGAAAATAATCCAATGGTGTCAAATCACACGATCTTGGTGGCCAATTGACAGGTCCATTCCGCGAAATTATGCGCTCATCGAATGTTTCCTTCAATAAATCGATTGTGACGTGCGCTGTGTGGCATGTAGCGCCGTCTTGTTGGAACCATAACTCATCCACATTCATGCCATCCAATTCGGGAACAAAATAGTCGGTTATCATGGCTCTATACCGGTCTCCATTAACGGTAACTGACTCTCCAGCATTATTTCAACCAAAAATGAGCCTCATCACTGAACAAAATTTTGCGATGAAAATCAGCATCGAGATCAATCTCATTTTCGGCCCATACACCAAAATCACGACGCATTGCATGGTCTCGCGGCTTTAATTCTTGCACAAGCTGGATCTTGTAAGGTCGCAAGCCAAGATCTTTGCGCAAAATCTTCCATAAAGTTGATGGACAAAGCTCCAATTGCTGTGCACGGTGGCGAATCGATTCATTCGGGTTCTCTTCAACATTTTGCTCTACAGCGGCAATTGTTTCTTCGGTGCGCACTGTTCGACGTCTCTGCGGATGCGTATTATCACATAGAGTAAACGTAGTGCGAAAACGACCCATGGTTAACCGAATTAATTGCTCTGATGGACGATTATGTCGCCCATAAAATGGACGGAGCTTGCGGTAAACTTCGCGAACTGAACCATTATTTTCGAAATAAATTTGCACGATTTGCAAGCGTTGTTCTTTTGTCAACCTGTTCATGATGAAATGGCAAACCAAACTGAACATAAATTACATAAGAGTTGCCAGATTTGACCACAAAATGCCAGTTTTATCTCTATTCGAAAAACAAACCTCTAAAAAAAACACCCTATATGAGTTAAATTACTGAAAATATTTGTTTAAAAAGGACAAAAACTGTCTAAAATGTTAAATTTATAAATGCAATATAATTCTAACATTCCATTAGAGGATTAACATTCCATTAGATCATATGTAAAAAAAACGCTAATACCCCAGTTTTATATGAAAGCCATCAAACAAGTGCAACCCGAAATCCATTAATTCTTGCATTCAGTTTATGCAAAAACCACCTAAAGTTGCAACGCCAACAACCTTCAATTCTGTGTAATTTTTCACAATGTAATTTTTCACGTTCTTAATTGACAATTTAGGTGATGCAAATTTCCGCTGGTGCCGTGTTTGCAACTTTCTTATCGCAATAAAATGTTGGCACGCGCTGCCAGCATTATCCAATTTGTCAAAAAATATGCACGCCACAATTGTTAAAATTAAATCAAGAACAAATTCCTCACAAAAAACCCAACAAATTACACACATTAGCCCACACGCCAAGTATAATGAAACTATTCGGAAGTCCAAAGTGCCGCGCACTCTCAAACGTTCAACCTTGACCATGTGAGAATTTTCGCCTGCCTGCACGCTTCGTACTCTGCTACATGTCAGGTGATTAAAAGGTTGCATAGCCGTTTTTCCATGTGAGAAAATACGCTCACTTGTGTAATTACCGGCCGTTGGCGACGCTGAGTCATTGCGAGTGCCGACTTGAAGTGTTGGCATACACAATCTAGACTTTGACTTTGTGCCAAAAGCAAAGCACACACACACATCAATACTTGTATGCATGTGTGTTTGTATGGGGTGTGCGCGTGGAAAATTAGCATGTCGCAGCACGCCACTCTAAACACGCAAGTACTGGACCCACGAAACCAACTAACCGAGTACTTGTGAACAACAACAACAAAAACAGAAAACAAGAAAAACACTGATCGAGTAGGCGGCAACACTCGACGGGGCGCAACATGTGGCACATGTACGCCTTTGGTATCAAATACACGCACTCACTCGCTCACTCACACAAACACACACACATACACAGCAAAGACCCCATAAAATTTTTATTAGGCCGAATGACATTGGTGTCTTTATGCGTGCAGCAGGCCAGCATCGGTTGCTTTATTGCCTCCTCCTGGCGACACACGCGCTCGTCGACACAACGCTATGCGTAGGCTTCGCCCAGAAGCCATGCTTTGACTTCAAAGTAATCCGAAACGTTGCTAATCGCATAATCTGCCGTTGCGTGGCAGCGCTTGTCAGCTGCCTAATTGCAAACAGGAAGCGGCGTGCACGAATCAATTAGCAGGCAATGCTTTGTGTTGCGCACTGGGCGGCGACAAAGCGTCGCACCGAGTGGCGTTTGTGAGAGGAGTTTTTGAGCTCAGCGGGCGCTCAATGTTTAGGAACCGGCAATAGTTATTCTTAGTTTATATACTGTGATTCTATTTTGGGTTTAGGTTGGGCGAAAATGATTTCAATGATATGATTTATTGTTTCTTAATTTTTTTTCTCCAACCTAAAGTATAATGCAGTCGGTGTCGATCAGGTTTTTCATCCTCTACACCTAAATAGAACATTCGAATGTCACTTTCGATAACAATGAAAGGTTTACTGGCACCTCAGGACAGTGGCGTCCCCAGGGGGGGGGGGGGGATTAGGGGGATGGATCCCCCCCTTGGTGGATAAATTCATTTATACAATTTGATGTAACAATATAGAATTGTGAACAATTTTTATTATTTGCTTTATCTTTTCTGTGAGTACCCACTTAAAACCTAATGGTTCAACATCCCATGATCTGGCCGGACCATGGTGTAAACAAGAGGATAGTCTAGGATTGTAGTTAAGGATATAAAAAAAACAGAAAGTGTGAACACAATGATTTCTTTTGCTTGCCTACATTTTATTTACGTAAAACGGTAAAAATATACTTGAATAATTAAGTAAATAGCGAGCTTCAACTTCAATGAATTAATTTTGAAATTCAAAAAATACGACAGTAAAGCAAAAAAGAATAAAAAAATTTATAAATGTAAAATACTTTTTTTATGGATTTGCTTCAACTGCTTAACCAATGCAATTATTGCAACAATAGAATGCAATATCATGACTGACTCTCAATTCCTTGCACTGTTACTTGTTAACAATTCTGAACTGCTTTGCCAAAGAAAAACATGCAGAACATGTTATTGTTCATGCTGAACTGACGTCGCTATCTTCACATTGAACTATCTAAACGATAATTTTTTTATCAGTATCAGAAGCTTCGTTTTGTTCAGCGCCAAATGAAAGCCTGAAATTGTCAGCACCGTTATTATAACCAATTTTTTCAGAGAAATTGTCGTCTCTGATTTACTCCAGCGTCGAAGTTCAAAAACTATGTCCACCTGATCCTTAAAATAGCATTGTCTTCTTTCCATCTCTGCCACAGAAAACACCTAATCGAATTGATAAGAAACCAGACACAAAAGGACCACAAATACTATCTTCACTTCAGGAATGTAACTGAATTGGCACCAAAACACGAACATAACTATGAATGGATAAATATTAAATTTGAATATGTTCCGACTTTATTTTGTACCAAAAATTATAATTTGCTAAACCAAAAGAAAATAAAAGCCAAGGCGATCAAAAAACACTTGAACCAGGTAAATTTTGCGCCAACTTACTTATGTCACCATTACATGGGATGGCACGAAAAAGGTGTTTCAAATCTAGTCAAATGGAAAAGCCTAGTTGAAGCCCTATGCTCCGTAAAGGGCTGAACAAATATTTTTAAGCCATTCCGACAATAATTATGTGGGAAATAACAAACAAAATGTTAACTGCCAAATTTCTATGAAAATACACCATGGTGTGGCCAGGCCATGGTTTTGGTTTTTGTGCTTAGAAAGGATCAGTTGAGGATATCATGAAATATGATCTCGATAGCTTAACCACAAAAATTACTAAAGTGCATCCAAAGGTCAAAATGGTATGGTCAGAATCGGATGCCCGCAGAAGGGTTAAGAATAAATGAATAAAAAAATCAGTATTGCATTTGTTCTCGCAGAATAGTTGTATTTTCAGTGTTCCCAAAAGTATCGACTATTTAAAGTAGTAGTCAAACGCAGGCTTCATGCCAATCCTGCATCAGCTGTTGAAATTTGAAAAAAATTCCGATACATGTTTTATGCTTTTTAAAATAAGTCTTTTGAGTTTTCCGTAATTCTATTAGAAGGAGTTTTCAAAATGTTCTAACTTAAAGCAAACTTGAATTTTTTAGTTGGGATCTATTACTTAAAAATACATGTACCTTGAACTTTTCGCTTTAAGAATTTTATGTTAGCAATTGTATACATATACATACATATACATACCCTGCAAACAATTTCTCGATATAAATTTTTAGCGACAGTTTCTCGAAATAATCTCGATAATGCTTGCATTTTTTGCTTTGAAGAATTTGAAAATTTTCAAATGAAATTAAATATTTTTTTGTCAAACGAAAAGTTGTCATTACGTGAACGTGCGCGCATTCAAACCCGAGTTTGAGAGTTGTTGTGTTGTATTTATAATCGTTATTTGATTTGAATAATGAACTGGCCATGTGACAGTACTGTCAAGTATGCGTTTTATTTCAATTTTCAGAAGGAAAATAAGTTTTCGTTATGGTATCCAAAATGCTATTGAGAACAAGAAAAATGACACTATCGTAACGATATCGAGAATTTCGAAAATCTCGACATCGTTACGATATCTCGGATAAGAAAATTTCAGTAACGCGAGATTTTCGAAATTCTCGATATCGTTACGATAGTGTAATTTTTCTCGTTCTCGATATCATTTTAGACACTTTAGCAAGACTCGAAAACGAGAAAAATTCTCGCTTTAACGATATCGTTTCAATATCGTTTGGTTTGCTGGGTATATATATATATGTGTACATATACATGTATGTCTGTACATACATATGTACAATTTTATGCAACATGTATTAAAAATAATACGTAAAGATGAAAGTATAAAAATTGCGTTAAACTGGATTTTTTGGCATATCCCCCCCCTTCCCGAAATCCTGGGGACGCCACTGCCTCAGGAGTATCTACCGTCTTCATCTCAATATCTGATTTCAATCAAAAGCTAATGTGTGAACCAATCGGTTGATATGTGGATAAATACAACTTATTCACACCCTACAGCCACATAGAACATTCGAATGTCACTTTCGATAACAACGAAAGATTTACTGGTACACCAGGAGTATCTATACCCACTTTTATTTCGAAATATGTACTCTTTCGAAAGATTATATGTGAACATACCAGTTAATATATGGATAAGTATATACAACTTATTCATACCCTACAACCACATAGAACATTCGAGTGTCACTTTCGATAAAAAATGAAAGATTTACTGGTACCCCAGGAGTATCCGTAGCAACCTTCGTCTCGATATCTGTGCTCCTTTGAAAGCTGTCGTGTTCGTCAGCCAGTGGATAATCGAATTGGGGGACGGACAAAGAGACATTACTGAGTCCATTCTCTTGGAAATTCTGTTCATGTATAGACAGCCCCAAACGAGAGATGACAATTGGGAAGGTTTTCACATGGCTCAGTATTCTTGCGAATGCGAATGTGGTGGTCTTAAGTAATTTTTTTAAATACCTTTGTGGAAAAACGCCTTAGGGTGAGGGGCTCGAGCGGCTTCCTCTAGCAATGATTTCCTCACCACTGCACTGATCCTAGCAGAATCTGTACCAAACTTCATCTGGATATCTGTATGCACTCCATCAAGAGGTAATATCTGCCCCAAGCGGTTGATTGACGGGCAGACTGACAAACTAATAGGCCCAAACGGTCCTCGGAATGACTGTGTAGTATCCATGGATACTTTTTGTGGTTATGTACAAAGCAGATTGTGTCGCAAATGGCCTCAGAAATACGCATACACACTTTTATTTTTCCATTTCCATCACACCTCGCCCCCCTTATTAAATTCTATATACACACAGACCGCAGCAGCTCCATGCCGTGTACAATGACATTCATCAAATGGTCTTCGTGACTTTGCGCGATCCACAAGATCCAATTTTGTTCTCTATGGGTTGCTATTAAGTCATAAATTGCTCAGCCATACTCGTATAGCATGCAGGCAGCATGAAGGCAATTTCGTCCTTTAGCTTTATTCAATTTACATTTAATAACATCTCGACAAGCTTCGACCTTAAGTGCAACATTTATTACCTCGCCACCTGCTGCTGCTGCTGCTGCAAAGTTTGAGAGCCAAGTGTTAAAAGTGTTGAAAGTGTAGTAAAGTACAATAAGGGCCATGGCAGAAATATATATATGAGAGCATGTGACTGTCCCGTGTGTGTGTTTGTGTGTATTTATGTTTGGAGAATGTATAACTAGCACTGCAAGAGCCACCAATAGCCATCCATCAGGCTAAAGTTGCGTTGAGTATGTCGCAATTGCCACATAAATTATGCATCTACTTGTTTGCATGACCAAGTTTATGACAGCTGCGCCTGCCGATGGGGGACAGAGCGGGCGCGGCGGGCGGCAAATAAAGAAAATTGCTCGCGCGACAGCGGCAACAAAGTGCGCCGTCAGCCGTCAGCGGTGCTTCAATTTAAAAGCGCCACTTTAGACTTTGACTACACTGCAGTCAGTTTATCTATCCCTTTCTTTCTCACTCTCGCATTTCATATATCTCTGTTTGTGTTGTAGCATTTTTCTCTGTCTGGATATTGCGCGCTCGCTTGTAGTTGCTTTCAACTTGACATTTGGTAATAATAACTTTGACGCAGCCGAAATTTGTCTTTGTCGCTCAACAGTAACTCGAGTGCATGAAAGTTGCGCCGCTTAAGCATTTAAGTACTCGTAGCTGCATGCAGCGCGCACTCAGCTCAGCGCACACTTGACGCTAATTTGCGGTAGCATTAATTTTGAAGCGACACATTATTTGACTTTTCAACGCAAATTGAGTTATAAAACAAATTCTTTTTTATGAGTAAAATTTTTTTATTATATTTTGAACTGAGTTATGTGTGTGTGTGTGTGTGTGCTGAATCAAGTGTATGCAAATTTGTAGGGAAATTAAATTAAAAATAAGAAAAATAATTGTAAAGTTTGAAAAGAACTAATATGAAAAATTCAAACATTTTTGACAGACTTGTTGGTTGATTGATTAGTAAAATGTGTAATTAATTAATTAACTGCCTTCTAGGCATTTAGTAATTAAGTAATTGATTAACTGCTGTACAGATACATTAGTATCTTGACTGACCAATTGATTGGCTGATTGAAGTCTGTAATCTAAAACTACAAATACAAATGCAAAAACAAATTGTGAGCACTAAGAACTGGGAAAAGGTTGTGAATGATTCATTGATTTAATTGATTAGTGTATTTGATTCATTTCACTGATCTAATTGATTTGACGGATTTAATTGAATCCACTGATTAAATTATTTTAGTCTATTTAGACGACTCGATTTCACTGATTTAATTGATTTGATAATTCATTGATTCATTCATTTAATTGCTTCTTTAAATTTCACTGACTCAATTGAATTACATTTTGTAATTAGTTTGATGTATTCCACTGATCTAATTAACTTTATTTATTTAATTGATTTAATTGATTCGAAATGATTGATTGATTTATTTGTTTAGTTTATTTGATTCAATTCACTGATCTAATTGATTTAACGGATTAAATTGAATGAATTTGATTGAATTCACTGATCTAATTGATTTGACGGATTTAATTGAATCCGCTGATTAAATTATTTTAGTCAATTTAGACCACTTAATTGATTTGATTGATTTCACTGGCTTAATTGATTTGATAATTCATTGATGCATTTATTTAATTGCTTTGTTAATTTTTACTGACTCAATTGAATTACATTTTGTAATTAATTTGGTGTATTCCACTATTCTAATTAACTTGACTTATTTTATTAATTTAATTTATTCGATAAATTTTACTGATTTAATTGAATTGTTTGAATCGAATTTAATTTTTGAGTTTACGATTTCATTAAATTAATTTATTCAGTCGATTTGATTTATTCAATTAGGTTTACTGCTATATAACTAATTTAAATTAACTTTATTCAGTGGATTTGATTGCGATAGTTTGATCAACTGATCACTGATTTGATTGGTTTGATTAATAATTCTAATTTTTAATCATAATTAATATTAGTAAGCAATAGATTCAAAGTTAAAATAATTATTTTGTGGAATAGATAGTTAACGAACTACTTTAAAATAGATATACAAACTTAAAATTATTGCATTTAAAAAAAAGTAGTTATGATCGATTCATTTGAATGATTTCATAATTAAATTACGGATATGTATGTTTTAATTGATATAATTGAATTGATTGATTTAATTAACTAAATCTATTTAATTTATTAAATTTATGTAATTTGTACATTTATTGCATTTATTAATTTTATTTATTAATTCATTTTATTCATTAATTTTTTTTTTATTTATTTAATTGTCACTTATTTATTCATTTTTTAAATTAATTTAATGTATGTGGTTAATTCAATTTGTTGGTATTGACTTGATTAATTTGATTAAATTAAATTTATGTAATTTATACATCTATTGAATTTATTAATTTATTTAGTTATTAATTTATTTATTTTATTGTCTGTTATTTATTCATTTTTTAAATTTATTTATGTGGTTAATTCAATTTGTTTTTATTGAATTGATTCATTTGATTAAATCAATGAAATGATTATTCACTTTATAATTCCTAGTAATAACTTGAATTCTCCATTTATTTAATTTATTGATCTTACAAATTGTATTTAATTCAATTATAATTTATTTAAATATTTTTTTTATTTATTTTACGGATTTAATTAATTCTTATTTATCTGACTAACTAATTATTTTATGATTGATTTGATTAATATTAATTGATTGATTGATTTGATAATATTAATTAAATCAATGAAATGATTAATTTTCTAATGCAATTGAATTAATTATAAAATTAATGAAATTGAAGTTCAATAACTTGAATGATTGAATTCATTTGAATAATTTGATATATTCTTTTTCAATTTTATAATTTTTGTACTACTACTATTAATTGATTACTTACTACTTTTGAACTTGATTAATTGATGATAGATTGATTGAATGATTGTTGGCTTATTTAGTTGATTGATACACTGAAAACACACACTTTATTTATTCCGTTTATTTTCATTGAGTTTATGGCAAACATTTCAAAACCCTAACCATTTGCTCAATTTATTTTATTTAATTATGTTCAATCTTAAAATTTCCAATATTCCATAGTCTAAAAATTTTTGAAAATGCAATCAAAACTGCAATTTCTCTTTCTTCTTCTACATACATATGTATTTGAAAATGTCTCATAAATCCCCGAGCAAAAATCACGCACTTCGAAAAACATTTTCCCCAATGTCCCAGCCGGCAACAACTTTCAACAGTAACGCAACAACAAAACACTATTTTTCTCTCTATCTCTCACACACAGACAAATTGCACGAGCGTGATTTAAATTCGGCGCACACTGCACGCCCACACACACACACACACACACAACTAACTGCCGCTTCGCTGACAGCGAGTGTTTTGATTTAATTTGGTGCTTCTGCTAAATTAGTGAATATTTTTCTGCGCGCATCCGTCCGCTGGCCGACTAGGGCTATGGTTGTTGCCGTGGCTTCGCTGGCCGCATTTTAAACGAATTCTGCTAACTGCCCGAAAATGTTGTTTAATTAACACAATATTCAGGCCAGCCACCCAGCCAGTCATCCGTCTTCAACTTTCGTGCGCAGTAAATGAAATTACGGTAAATTTAAAGTACGCAACTTGACGCCTCATATCCGGGTGCTGTTTGCTCGGTTGGCTGGCTGACTGACTGACTGACTGGCTGGCTGGCTGCATGCTTGACGCGTAGCCATGGCAGCGGTCGTGTTGGCTGTTGTCTGCTGTTGGCGTCGGAGCGTATTTTTCATTTGACGGCAATGCATGTCGACAGCGTCATCAGGCAAGTGTATTTGAGTTGTTAGTGTTGTTGGGGAGCAGCATCACACACGCACAGCAGCCACAGTCGCATGTGCAGCTCGTCGACTTTCGTACGACACTTACATTGTTGCAGCAAGTGATGAGTTCCGCTGCAAGGACACATCGCACTCAACTGCACTCGTTCCTGCACTGTATTTATGCAAGTGCAGGCGGGCACACATGCCGCCGCAGCCAGCCAGTCAGCCAGCCGCAGAAGCCAACACACGCTGGCACAGTGTGACGCGCTCGCACGTCGAAAAATAAATCAACCTTAAGTGCAACACATAAAATATTTATCAAAAATGTTCTGCAGTGGCAGCAAAATTCACACGCACATTGCCACACTTGAACTTTTTCATGAACCGTATTTTGCTGCTTTGTGTGCCATAACTACGCAGGGTTTCCTTTGCGGCAGAGATACAAAATAAATATTTGTTAGAAAAATATTTTAAACAAAAACCATCCGTTTTTAAATGCAAAAAATTCGGAACAGTAAACATTTAACATTCAATTTTCATAATTAACCCTTTCGGTACAGCTTTTTACTGGGGAAAGTTAAAATTTTAAATTTAACGTTTTAGGCTTCTATGTGGTTATGTTAGCAACATTCCATAAGAAATTTTGAAATTTTTATACTCTGACCCTGTATTTTGGAGTGTTTTTCTATGAGAGCAACCACATCGTTGTGGCTGTAATAATTACTTAAACATAAAACTTTTTATGCATAACGAAAATTTGAATATTTCTTCATATACTTCAGCCAAAATTTTTTTAAAAAAAGTATCTAAATTGAAAGAAAACGTCAAATTAAAAAAGTTATCTAATTTTGTCTGCTTCTTCTTCCTTCACTATCTCAAGATATACCATTAAAAAAACGTGTATACTTCTCTTCTCTCAACTTAATTATTCAGTTTATTAATTTCGTATTTTTCCTAAAACTTCAAACTATTCTAAGGAACAACAAAAATATAGTATCCACAAGTTTTTTACCTAAAACAGGCACTGAAAAGAGACTATGCCATATGGCATAGAATAACCGAAAGGGTTAAACGAAAAAAAAAAGTTTTGAATTTTTTTTTTGAAGATACTTTTTTAAGTTGAAACATTTTGTTAGAGAAAAAACTGTTAAAAACACTTTTGGAGAAAACAAGGTGTTTTAAAGAAGAAAAGTAGAAAAAAGTGAGAAACAACAAATTTAGAAAAAACAACCATTTTGTTTTCAATATCACAAAGTTTTTAATTAAATTTTTTACAAAACAATTTTTTTAATAAAATAACTTTTACCAGCAAAACAAAATATGTTTGCTATATAGAAAGTTTTAAATTTTAATTTTTTTGAGTTTATCTAACTGCCTAAATTTTGTTTATAGAAAGAATAAAAATATTTCAGAATGAAAATATTGCCGTGTTTTTTTTTAATTGAAAAATTAAAACAAAAAAGCATTTGGAGAGAACAAATATTTGTTGGACAAATTTAGGTTTCCAAAGAAAATATTGGAATAATTAGGTTAGGTAAGGTTGCGGTGGCTGCCTCTGTATGAGACACACTTAGGCCTCTTAACGGGCCCGTTGTGATACCACAGATTCCACCCGTTTGAAATGCGTATGCAACACTGTTTTTTCAACATGTGATACAACACACATTTCAAACGGATGGGGAAAGGGAGGGGAGGGGACCTACAGTTTAACGCCGAATCCGAACGGCGATTGGCAGTTTTTTCGTTCACACTTGGAGGTTTTGCCATTGCCTGCCAAGACCGCACTTGTGCGATTCTTGTAATTCTCATTCCCTTCATGTGGATAGCGATAGAAGTAGATGAGTGTTTTTTCCAGCCCAAGCCAGGAATCGAACCCGGGGCGCTCGGTATGAGAAGCCAGCGCGCTACCCGCTGAGCTATCGAGGCCGACTGGAATAATTATACATGTATAATTTTTTAAAAGAAAAAATATTTGCAGAGAAAATTTTGCAAACATTTAGTTTTGTTGAGAAGACAATTTACTTTAAAAAATTTAAAGACAAATTATTGTAGAAAATAATGTTCTTTAAACTAAACTTACAGAATTTTTTTTTATAAATTTAAATAAACTAACTTTACATTTATTTGATTCTGTTATTTATTTGAAAAAAAAATTTGAAAAAAAACAAACCAAAAATGTTTCCAATTTGTTTGGGGAAAATTTGGCAGCAATTCACTGTTGAGAAATCTTGTTTTTTAATTTAGAAAAAATCAAGTTTTAGGGGAACAAATTAAGAAACGAAATTTCAAAAATGTAGAAAAATATTTTAAAGAAAAACTAGAAAAACACAATTTAAAAAATCCAATAAAAATTTAGAGAACAAAAATTAAAAATATATTCGAAAATTTTTAGAAATGCAGTTTGTTTTCTAAACAGTTAGAAGAAACAAATTTAGGAAAACAAAATTTTAAGAAATACAAAAATTAAAAATGTATAAAATGTTTTGAAATTACAAAATGTTTAATTAATAAATTTGCAAAAATTGAGTTTTGAGAAAAAATAAACTGTAGGAAAAAATAAATTGTAGTCGAAATTTTTTTCAGAAAGTTAGAAACAAATTTAAAACAAAATTAGAAAATTTATATTAAACTTAGAAAATTTTATTAAAAAATCAAAACAGAAAAATTGAAGTTTTGAGAAAGAAATTGTTTGGAATAATTAAAAAAAATTGTTGAAAAATAAAAAAATTATTTTATTTGTGATTTTGTAATTAACAAAATTTGTTTTAGGGGAAGCATTTACAGGAATGCAGTTTTCTTTAGGAAAACAATCTTCGAAAAGTTTCTAGAGAGACAATTGAATTATTTATTTGTATAGAAACATTCTTGTAAGGACACAAGTTTTGCATCGAAAATGTATGTGTTTTTTCTATAAAATAGAAAAGATAACTTTTGTCCCCTCATAAATTATTTCCTGATAAATTGTACTGAACATTTTTTTTACTGGATGATATAACTGAATATTTTCTATTTCATTTAGTTATTTTCTAGCATTTTTGTAGCAAGTTTCTGTTAAAAAATTAGCTCAGTAAGGTTTCGAACCCTAACCACCTTAACAGCCATGTTGCATTTTGCAACTTGGTAACCGCTCAACGCCACCAAAAATGGCTGCGCTGGTTCGCGTCGCGCTGCGTGTTTATGTGAATATGGCTGCATTTGTGTGTATGTGTGAGTGTGCGTTGAATTTTGCGAAATTGCACAGCGTGTTTTAAATACCACAAATACTTGAGAGCAGCAACTGCAGTCGGGCAAGCGGGCGCGCGAATAGCACATGAAGTGTAACGCTGCTCGGTTAGGTGAATGTGTGCGCGCGTTGTGGCGGCGGTTGAAATGTTTACAAGTTAATTGAATCCATAATTATGTCACTATGAGCACTCGAGCCGTCCGCTTGCAGCGTGCACCGAACGCAATCCCACTCGAGCGTGCGTCGAGTGCTTAATTAGAAAGCATTGCAAGTGGCGGCGGCATTAATTGAAGATACTTAATTCAGCACGCATAAATAATAAATTGTACAATTCCTAAGCGCAGCGCCAAACTCAAAAGGTAATGGTAGCAAAAATTGCGCTGCATTTCGCGTTTACGTTTCAGTGGATCGCCGCAGTCGGCCAAACGTTGAGCTACTCAATGCGACCGCGAGTACTCACACATTGCGCGCTATATTGCTGTCTCTTTCTCTCTCTTTTAAGAGCCAACATGTAGCCCACTTTTGGCCATCACTCGCCCAACTAGTGGCAAATGGGCAGCTGATTGCTTGTTGGCTGACCCCACGTGGGCGCAAAGTGCTCATGAACTCTGTGCCACTCTCCACTGCACCAACACAAAATATATATATACCACATATAGTATAATGTTGAACTACTTACTGTCGAATTGCCAAAGTTCAAGTTGGCTTCGGTTTAATGCCGCCAGCAGTCAGCGTTGCCAATCGCCTGGCGAATCATTCGTTTGCCAACGTCATAGCTACAAAAAAAATTAATCCTGGCTGATATTTTGCGTAATTGCTTTAATCAGATTTTCCATCATAATGATTGCGGCCATGTCATTCGCTCCTGCTCTCTCTTTTCATGTCATTTATTTAGCTTTGACCCAAAAATTTTACGTCTGGACTCATTGATTTTAAATCAACTCTTGGCCAGCAATTTGGTTGTTGTCTGTTGTCGCATTGCTGATTCCTTGATTCTTGTTCCGCGTTGTTAAAGCATCAAACTCGTGTACACAGTTCGAAATTGGAAATGTGCCCAATGGAGCGTGCGAGTTTTTTAAGTATGAGCGGTGAAAAGGTGTATTGCATTCATGCATATAACCAAAAGTACATAATATGCGTACATAGTGTTCATATGTATGTATGTCATATGTAGATATATATTCATAGGGCAGCTGTAGAGAAAAACTGGCAAAAAGTTGCGTTAAAATTGCCTTTTGCCAAATTTCAACTGGTTCATAAATTTTAAGGACTTGCAGGCAGCAGGCAAAAATTCAGAAAGGCAAAACACTTTTTTGTGAAAAAGAGCGTGCAATTGAGAAGCGAAATGAGGGAGAGGGGAGAGATAAGCATTAGTTGGGAGTTCAGCGAGAAATGGTGCGGTTGAAGGGGAAGGTGTGTAAAAGTTGAGTAAAGTGGGCGTAAGAAGGACAGAAACCAACCCAAGGGTAGCAAAGGGTATAAACTATTTTACGAGAAAGTGCGAAAGGGACAGCTATATATAACGGTAGCTATAGTTGGTCAAGGTCGCCAGTAAAGTAATGGAAAGTTAAGTGATCCCAAGAAAATAAATGAATAATAAATGAAATTTTAATGAAAGAGGAAAATTGCACGACAGATGACAAGAAGCTAAGAAGAGACTAAGGCCGAGCTGGCCAGGTTCTAAACACAACTTAGGACGCGGTTGGGAAAACCTAAGACTTTATAGGTATAGGTATAGGAACATGTAAGCAGTGGCGGATTCAGGGAGGGGCGGGGTGTTGAAACCCCCCGAAATTTTAAGATCTAGTTTAAAACTACATACAAACAACAATTAAAAAGCATTTTTGGCATTTTATAAATATTAAAGAATTACATTTTGAAAGCCCCCGCTCGAAATATTTTTCTGAATCCGCCCCAGGGCTTAGGTATAGGTATACCTATGTGCTTTACGAAGGCTCCATGAATACCAGGAGAGAGTACATTATTTTACCAGTAGTTTCCGTCAAAAGTCGAGCTGTTGTGCCTCTTTAACCATTTGCTCCCTCAACTGAAAATGAAAAGGTCAAATACTTAAACCTAACAGACGTAAAATCCATAAGTAAGCTGGACAGTAAATTCTTTAATTTGATGCTAGTCAGCAACATTTTTTTTAACAATATTTGTAAACCCTCTGTACCCGCTGTAGCTCCATTTGACTTACAGCAAACATTGAAAGGAAACTTAAAAACAAAAATTGTCCACTAAAAAGGCACATTTTATAGTCAAGGTTGCCGTCACTCATGCAAACATTTTTATATGCCTCTGTCCTACATACGTACGTACATATTTATTTCGATAGTAAAGTATTTAAATAGGAAAAATATTCGGGTCGAATTGTTTACTTTAAAAAGCAATACAAATGAAGAGCAAAAGCAACAACAACGAGAATGGCAAAAGCGCCTCTGTTATTATTATTTAAATGTGCGTTGTGAGGGCCAGATGTCATGGACCCTTTGCAGTTTTTCTCAATGTCACACAGCTTAAAATTGCACGCTTCCGAAACTAAACCTCTGTGTCCCTCGTCGCTCACCGTTTTCCTTTTCCTACACCCAACCCAGTTGCGTTTTTTCGGGCGCTTGCCGCCGAGTCCTTAGGAGCTTTGCGCGCCGCTTGTGTGCTTTTTTGTTGTTTTTGACTAGTCATAGAATTTGATGTGGCAATTTTGCATTGACGTGCAGAGTGTAGCTGACTGGCTGACTGTTCGGTCCGTCGGGCGCGTATTGAACAGCCAAAGTTATTTGCATTTTGTGGCCTTCATTTCTTAGTCGAAACGCGTTCACGGACTTGATTTACATTTGCTCTATGCTTCTGTTTCTTCTATTCATCTGTTTTTAGGAGTCAGTTGCTGTTGTTGTTGTTTCTGTTGCTTGTTTACACTGCATAAAGGCCGAAATAATTAATCATCTGCGTAGAAGCTGCACAGCGGGCGCTGCCTTCTGAGCTGATTATGAAATATGCTCCTAAATAAATAAATAGCTCGTTAAATATGAATGGAAGATATGAATTTCAGCTATGCACATAAGCACTGCATTAAGTTTTTAATAGTTATTGCTTTTGGTACTATGCAGACATTTTTGCTATAGCAAAGTTGCGAGCTCAATTCAAGGGCTCGCTAGTGGAAATTATGAAGATATTAGGATTAATTTCTTTCGTCTTAATATCTTACAGGAAATTTTTGGTGATTAAATTGATGAAACCACATGATGGTGTGTGAGCTTGCGTGCTTAGAAATGGAGACACGAATGTAGGGGAGACTTTTAAGAATGTTTGCGAATCATTTATTAGAGTGTAAAGGATTTTGAGGATTGATTTTTGAACAAATTTTACGAGCAAACATTTCTCCATTTCAGTTTGGGGAATACTCTGCACTCTCTAGTTCTCACTCCACACCCCTTAATTCGCTCATATCCTTTGCCAAATTGAAGTTTGTCCATTCAGAACCCAACAGGACGTGTTTCTACGTAGGGAGCATTCGTTGACTTTTATTAAACAAATACAAACACGATTATTTTAATCTCCAATCTCCTCTCTCTTGGCCATTCTCTCACCTTCCCCTCTACCACTGAAATTCTCTGAAAGATCTTCTAAGCCAGTTTGTCATATATGTCGCCCAATCTTTCATTATTCCTAACCGAAGAAAAAATGCTCAACATTTTTAAGCAGTCATCAAAATTTTTCCATACACAATTTTCGTTCATTATCAAAAAATATATAAAAATAAGTCAACAACGGTTCAATGCAATCCAGACACATTTATCAGTTATTTGTATGCAAATTCAAATATTTCTAATGCGCTTAAATTAAGTATGGAAATATTGAAAAAGAATTTTAAGTGTATATACACAAATAGAAAAGGAATAAATAAACAAAATCAAATTAGTTTTACATTTTGTTGTTGTAAATAAATAAGTAGAAAACATGTTTACATATTTCCCCATAAATATGTTAAAAGCAATATTCTGTTTTATCTTTCCAGGTACGTATGAATACAAATCAGTGCAAATATGTGTGAGTAAAATTGTTTGTAGACACAATCTGCCAACACAGAACTTAATAGCAGTAAGTCTTCCATTCTCCCCGCCCCCTTCTCTATTTCACCCGCCCACGCTCACAGCAATAACACAAAAACACTTATGAGAAAATCACAATGCCCCGCGAATACGTTTAAAGTTTCAAATTCATGCATTTAATGTCATTGTTGCTGATGCTTTTTTGTTGTTGCAGCTTTTGTTTTTGTTGGCGCTGTCGTCGTGTAAATTCAGACAGCTGGCTTAGGGCGCCAAAATGCCTCACTTTTCAATTAGATTCGCAGTGGATTGAGAGATTATCGCCTGCTCACCGAAAGGAGTGTAGTGAGGTTTTGTTAGGAGAATGGGACAGCGTAGGCGCGAAAAAATTTCAACACTGGAGAATCAGCATAAATCTAGATGGCTTTTCGGCAAAGTGTGGCAACACGAACACACGCAGCAACAACCACACAGCGCGCCAGACATTTCATTCTCGTCAGCGCAATCAACAGCCCAACACCCCTTGACACCGTCGCCATACACATTTTTGCACTTTTCACGCGTAAAAACGGCATTGGCATTTTTTTAGTATTTTTGTTGCTTCATTTTGTTTGATTTTATTTATTTTATGCTGTTCGGCTGTCTTCTTTTGACGACTTGAAATTCATCTTTGCCAAATGCCAAATTACGAAAAGTGCCTGTGCCACTACAAGTGCCGCGTGCGCGCAAACCACCGCATTCAACTCCACTTCAACTGTCTGTAAGCAGCATTTGATTGCGCCCCAACCGGCAGACACCACGAAGGGAGGCGCTTTCGATCTCCATCGATACACTGCACCTCACACATTGTTGTCAAAACCCCCTCAACTTGTCTCGGTCGCACTGCTTTGCGTGAAACCATGTCAGGCAGCCCGCCGAACAGCAAAGCAGCAGGAAACTGCCATATGCAAATATAAATAAAACCGGTTAACTGCTGGAAATTGTCAGCTCCACAACCCCACACTACACGCTAAAGCAGCATCCCGCACTCCCTGTTCTATCTCCCACTTACAGCTCGCATTCATGCAATCACCTGCTCGCGGTCGTGCGTCAATATTGCTGGCACGATTCAAATCGTTGCTAAGCCGCCGCCATATGCGCACCGTCAGGCTGGTAGCCACTAGGGTGGATCAAATTTGGCTGAGGAAAATTTATTCCTGCAGCAATCTGGCAGAAGTGTCAGCTATTTTAGTATATCGAAGTAACTGAGGCGTTGTGCCAAGTTTGAAGCCAATAGAAGGCGCATTGTGCAGGCTATGGGGTCAATGTTGCCCTTATTTAATTTCAATGCTATGATTTTTTTGGTTCCAAACCACATTATAAAAGATTTAGAGCCATTAATGATGTACGTTATATACCATATGGCATATAACGGCTGCCGTTATAAGCATTCTAAATATCTACAACGATTTATGCGTGTCAAAATCTTAATTCAATTTGAAAATATCTGCAATTTGACAAATAACGGCACCCGTTATAAGCACATTTAACATTTATAGTGATTTATTTTACCGACAACGATTTATGCACATCAAGAACATTAAAAAAAACCTTAATATCATATGCCATTTGACATATAATGGCCCCGTTAAAAACCAAAATGTTTTACAGTCAAAAAACTTCATAAAACTTGAACGTTATATGAAATATGCCTTACAATGATGGTCAATTTAATATTTGCAATCAAAATTTCAATACCAGTCTAACGTTATATGTCGTTATATGTCATAACGGCTGCCGTTATAAACAAATTGTATCCCTGCAACAGTTGGTGCCTGACGAAAACTTCATAAAATTGCCCTTTGAGGTGAAAATATATCTTAAGTTAATCAATCTTGTCAAAAAATGAGAAAAAATACGTTTCTTTCAAAAATTAGCTATCAGCTGCATTTGTTGAAGACTACTAAACATTTTTCATATGCATATTCCACATTTTGTTCCACCTTTAATTGGCACAACGGTGTCTCCTTGTTCGTTAAAAATTTTCTATAGAAATCTGTGTGTGTGTGTGTGTGTGTTTGTGTCGATGTAGGTATCTGTTTCGTATAGGTGTCTCAGACACGCACCGCAAGCGGCACGAAACCCCAAAAAGTAAGGAGTCCACATTGCAAAACACAACAACAACACTGACACAAACATCGACACACGAAAACACAAACACGCACAAAACCGATTCGAATGAGCGCACACCCACACTTACACACTTGTCTGCGTATTGCTATGCTAAACGTAGCTTTGCTGTTGCTGCGTAAAATTTATGAGCCGATTGCTTCCTCACCTGCACTTCGGCACCCGCAAGCCCGCAACGACGCTGTGAATGTCGATTGCGTTCCGTGGTGCCCCCCTTCCCCAACATTCCGCACATCACTGCCGATAATACAAGCGATTATGTTCGTACTGCACTGCAAGCAAAAAATATGGTCCTTCGAAATCGCACCGATATCAACCGATCGCCGGTCGTGGCTGCGGTTGGAACTCGTAAAGTTTGATTTGAACTTTGAGCGATAATGCCGCATGTGGCGTGCAGTAAAACGGAAGTGATTTACCTCGCCGCTGCATCCAGGGACGTCTTTAACGATAGGTTTATGGACGATTGGCGAGCAGCTAATGGCGAGCAAAGTGCGAGTAGTTGTTTTACTGCGCTAAGATATATACAGATTTGTTATTTAAGGCATGCGAATTCGGTTGCTCGAAAACGAAAATAACCTTTGAGACATAAAAGACAAATGTTGGCTGAAAATGGGATTTTAGGCCTGCAAAGTGCATGTTTGCAATGAAATGGGAGCTGAAAAGATAATAAGGACGAAAATTTAAATGTGTGTTAAACAATAGTTAAATGAATGACTAATACTAGAGATTTTGTAAACATTTTGAAACGTTCGGCAACAGTAAAACAGTTCATGATGAAATATTTTGACATTTAAATGTCATTTATATCTTTGATAGATGCTGAGACATCGCTAATGTAAAAACAATCAGTTCTATCTGGCCAACCTTTAAAATTATAGTAAAAAGTATGGCTTCAGTGATACCTAAATCGACCATTGAAACGACAACTGAATCATTTTCCAAACCCCTCTGAATTCATTCAATTTTGTAAGAAGTAAGAAAACATCATCAGAACCAGCGGATCCTGTCATCGGTGCGTACTGTTTACAAAGCTAATTTTTCTGCTACTGCTCAATTTTTATGAACTTCTTTCTGATATTAGCGAAAGTTTGAAAATTAAAAAAAAAAAACTTAGCATTTTCTAGCTTACATTGTCTGAAAATTTCTATAAAATTGTTTAACGAAATCATTAAAATTTAGCTTTTTGTTTATTGATTTTCTGGACTAAGTATTTGCTTCTACTGATCGAAAATTGTATAATTCGAGGTTATCCCCCTTCAAATTCTATGTTTCGGTATTTATTGTTCTTCACATACTTTTTATTTTAAGATTTTCCAATTATATTCCAAAATGTGCCTCCAGTACTTTAACGTTTTCTAAATACCACTAAAAATAGTAGCGGAAAAACATCGAAAAACTTAAAAGAAGTTATTTACATTGTTTCTTATCGAATTTTATGTTCTCTATATTTGTGAACATTTTCCAAGTACTTAGTTTTTAATTAAACTTTAGTTATATAACGCAAACATTGAATTTACTTAACCCTAATTCCCAGAATTTTAAACATAACGTAAACCCAGAAGTGAGACTGCCAGGCTCACATGAGCAAAACCACTGAAAAACTCAATTTATTTTACTTTTCCCAATCCAATTACTACTTAAAGACGATTTTATTTAAGTTATATATTTTTAGTAAAGAACTTGTGAATACAGGGTCCACTGGTAAACAATTGCTACTGTAAAAGTATAATTAATTAATCCAGATATTCACATCTTTGTCAAATTTGGGTGGAAGTGGAATGGAGATTTGTTTAGTTTATTGTAAACATGTTCCTGCGTTTTGGAGATGTGTGGTGGACAAATATGACACCGACTTTGTTTACGTGTACCAGAATTTGGCGCCTGCGAACTGATCTTTTGCAATAATACAGCATCTATTGTTGTCTGAGTTATCGCTCGCATATATTCGTGGCTATACAAAAAAAATCCCCAGTTATCGCAAAAACAACTATCTTTTGCTATATACATATATCCTCATTCCAGTAAAGACGTGTTTTAGCCATATGACATATGTCGAAATGCCAGCAGCATCAATCGAATGTATAAAGAAAGCTAGAGGCCATTCATTAGGTTTGCGTTTTTTGATGTGCCCATCATACAAATTTTGTTTTTTCTGAGTGTACGAACCCCGCATCCAATAAACTATCGGCTAATTCCTTACTGGTGAACTAGCTGGTCATTATTACATTTGAGTTTGTAAGTCTCAAACAGTTTTTCAACACCTTTTTCGCAGGACCCACAGCTTCTTGATTACCGTATTTGCATGTGTATGGCATTTCAGGAGGTATTAGCACCATCGCACTTCCATATTCTGATTACATATTTATCGGGATTGGAAGACATAAATTGTATGAACTAACATCAACTTCGACAAGGCATAAATTCTTCATATTATGTCGTAGATTGCAGTATTTTTAACATTTTTAATTGACTTCATCCCATGCCTACTAGATGAGTGCTAGGCTCAAAAACTTTGAACTTGATACAGGGGCGTAGCCAAGGGGGGGTTTGGGTGTCAAAACCTATAATTTGTCAACATTTTCAATCACTATGCATCGCATGTACGGTCGCACATTAGCAAAAAGGTTTTTCATCTTTAAACATTTAAAAGAATAATAAAAAAAATTTGTTGGGCGAAACTAACTTGTTTTTTTAATAGATCCGTTTAGGCTCAATATAGCGATTTGCATGTTCTAAAAACATGTCTAAAGAGTAGTTTAGTTCGTCGACCGGATTGTCCTTCACGTTCTGAAAACGGTTTCTTTCATCGGCAAATTAATTTTTTGAAAACGTGAAAATCGCACGGTGCCGCATCAGGGAAAACGAGGAGTGGTTGATGGTTAAAATTCGACTTTTAATAAACAAAAAAATGCAAGACAAGTGTCGATCGATGAGATGGCATCCTTCGATAGCCAAATCTTCAGTTAAAGTGCTATTGATAAATGTATGCTATTGAGATGCTTAACCTTCGCCTTACCAAAGATATTTGTGTACGTCGTTTACCAATGTCATCACCCGGATGACCCCAGGCACTTCCGCCGCTATTTTGAGTAAAACTCACAATAAAGGTATAACAATATATAAATTTTTTTCATACCTCAGTATTTAGTATCTTCCTCTGGCGATAGTTCGTTTTTCGAAAAAAGGCCTAACTTTAATGATTTATTTTGCAAATATGGAAAATACATATTAGAAAATTTCTTTCCAGAGGTTTTATTGAACACCTAATGAGGTACGCAAAAAACATTTATTGTAAGTTTTATTCAAAATGGCAGCGAAAGCGCCTGGGATCAAGTTTAAACATGAACAAAATTTCTAAAAAAAAATATTTGTTCATGTTATTGAAAATTATTATTTAATTTAATTATAATTATATTAAATTTGTGCAATTATTCGAAACAGGGACCGAAAATAACTGTTATTTTACAATTTTCATACCATTTTTATCGTCTCAACAGACCGCACATTTTGAGATTTAAGACTTGTGCGACGAAAAAAATTGTATCAATAGTTTTTTAGTCGGTCAAACGGCCTTTGAAAAAATTCAAATTGTCTGATAGATTTGACCAAAAAATAAAAGTCACAAAATAACTGTTATTTTTGACCGATCAAATAAAAGTAAAAAATAACAGTAATTTTTGCCTGAAATGATAAAGAGGCACAAAATAACTTTTATTGTTGTCGGGAAAAATAAAAGTTAAAAGATAACAGAGTAAAATCTGACCTTTTTGATAAAAACCATAACCGGTACGGTCCTTGATTCGAAATCATAGCTAAATACTCTGGCAGATATTAAACATAAGTAAAATAAAGTCAAGGTTAAATCCAATTTCAAGAATTTCAATGAAGATTTTGGCTAATCTTTTATGAATTACCGCCCAGTTTTGATGAGCGGTAATTGTGTTGGCTAACACGTTGGTCATCATTTATGTCCTGACAATCGTTTTTAAATCGCGTTTACCACTTATAAACTCCACCACGGTAAAAACAATCATCACCATAAACTTGGTTCATCATCAATTTAAATGCTTCGGTTAAAGCTTAAACATTTTTAAAACAAAAGTTAATATTGGGTCTTTGTTCGATGCTTATTTTTGTACGATGACACAAACATACTTTCACTTCAGATGCAATAACTTCGCTTCCAGTGCACCAAATTTCATGAAATTTTTACTAAAAATCGGGAACAAATTTAATTTTCAATGCATTAGGTCACATAAGCCACCACAAAATGCCCTTTTTGGAAAGTGCAGCTTACTTTAAAAAACACGTAATACTACTTAAACTGGCAAAACAAAAATTTTAAAACCCCCCCATGACCAAGTTCTGGCTACGCCCCTGACTTGATACGATAAAAATGCACCTAAACATGAAAGATATAAATATTCTTCCATATGGTGGATAAAAAGTCAAGGAATTCTGAATAAATTTTGTTCAAATGAGCTTCTGAGGCTCACTTCTGGGGTTACGTTGCATTTTCAAAAAATTTTTTTAAAAAAGTAGAAAAACTGTCTAAAAAGTAAAATTTATAAATGAAATAAAATTCTAACATTCCATTAGAGGATTACATAAAAAAATTGGAATCGAAAATCTTTTAGTATAGGATTTATCACGATTTGAAATCTTTAGTAAGACTGAGAGGCTCACTTCTGGGAATTAGGGTTAAACATTGCAATGCAAGAACACCACTTAAATTGGTTTTGAAAAAACATCGCAAAACTTTTATTAAGGTGTTTTGTTTCTGATCAAGTTTTATGTTTTCTATGTTTTTGAGCATTTTTCAAGTACTTTTCAAAACAGTTTTATTAAAAATTAGTTTTATAACGAAAATACCGAATTTTCTTAAACATTGCAATGCATGAATTCCACTAAATATAGTAATCGAAGAACATTGCATAGCTTCTAATAAGGTGTTAGCATTGTTATGTTTTCTATGTTTTTGAGCATTTTTCAAGTACTTTTCAAGAGAGTTTTATTCAAAATTAGTTTTATAACGAAAACATAAAATCTTTTTAAATATTGCAATGCATAAATATCACTAAAAATAGTCATAAAAAAACATCGAAAAGCTTAAGATAAGTTATTAGCATTGTTATTGATCAAATTTTATGTTCTCTTTGTTTTTGAGCATTCTCCAAGTTCTTTTCAAGACATTTGTAGTTATTAGTTTAAAAACGAAAAAAACCAAATTTGCTTTAACATTGGAGTACGTAAATACCACTAAAAACAATTATGAAAAACATTGCAAACCTTAAAAAAATGGTTTCTTTGCATTGTTTCTATCAGAAGTCTATTGTTATTGCCTTTTGAAGTACTCATGGCACCTTTACTAAAAATTATCCTTAAACTCATGGCAGTTTTTTTTTAAATTAGCTTTAAAACCAAAACATCGAATTTCCGTAAACATTGCAATGAATGAATATCACTAAAACTGGTCGTGAGAAAACATCGCAAAACTGAAAATACGCATTGTTTCCATCAAAAGTCTTTGTTTTCAGTGTAACCTTTTCCTTTTAGCCCTTTCCAAGTACTTTTTATTGTACCTTCTTCTTTGAAAATATAGCTTAGCAATAAAAACATCGAATTCTGTCAAAACATTGCAATACCTGACTTTTGAAAGAAAATGCTTAAAAAAGTGTCAAACATCTATTTATGTGACATGCAAATTGCGTTGAATTTCGTTTGCACATTGAGTAAGCAATCAAATTTAAAGGAATCGTTGAGCAACCAACTTTTTCACTACCTTTTCTTGGCCTACGCTTTTTACAACTTATCACACTACACGCCCTCCAGCCCTAAGTATTAAGTTTTTATTTCGATAAAACGTTTACGTTCAGCATAAAATAAAAAGCATTTTGTGCTGCCACACCGCTAAAATGTTCACCCCGCAACGCTAAACGCTTTCACTCTCCACTCGTCTGACTTTGCCTCACTTCAGCCAGCCACAAAATGTACTGTAAAATGTCCATATGTGCAAAATGCTAATGTATATATGTATGTGTGTGTGTAATATGTTAGTAAGGTTTTGCGCCATGCTTGCCATGGTTTCGCATGGTTTCACACGAACGCTGCCATAAAATATTGCACCTACGAGTAGTTTGTGTGGAGTCAAATAGTAGCCGGCAAATAAAAATTCATATTTCATAACAATGCGCAGGTCATTCCCAGAAGCTCACTTTCAGCTGCCAGTGCTGGCAGTTTGCCACTCAACGCTGCCGTGAGTGCGATTTTCGACCGTAGATATGGCAATGTTTGGTGCGCCTATGCGCGCATATTTGTCGAAATTTATCTGGGTATCTGCCTATCAACAACGGTTAGATATGAATGTGTGCCGGCGTAGAAGTAATGATGTAAAGATGTCCCATAAATATGTGGAATGATATTGCTTTGCATTCGAATGAAACGTTTCGCTTGAGAATGCAACGAATCTTCCAAATATTTTAAGGTAAATGTCGTAAAAATTCTAAATGCCCAAACGTTTTGCATAACAGGTTTTCATTCGTGTGCCATGCAAGTTATTTACATTTTACAACTGCGTCCACATAAACTACTAATATTTATGGGCGGAGCGGTGAGCCCTTTTTCAAAGTCCTATGCGAGAATTTTGAATTTTTGAGGGGGTCACTTCGAATTGCTTATTTGGGTTATCTATACGCCTGAGTCATCACATTGTCAGAGCCATAGATTAGCTTCTGATGGCAAACTTTGCCATTGAGTTGGAAATTGAGACATTCAAGCGAAATCAAGCAATTTATAAACGAAAAAGCAGCATTTGTAATAATTTGCATAATGCAGACAACGTTTACAATTTCAGTGCATAATCTGACAGAAAAAATGTATGATTCAATAAACATACAAGTTTTTGGCATGAAGGTAGAATTAAAACATACAGAAATCTGAAACAAAATTTAGAGCTTCATGAATTTTTAAGTTAGCATCAATTAAATTCAACTAAAAAAATATTGAAAAATATTTTAGTTAGCCAATTGAAAGTTGATTTGAAAAATGCAAGTTTTTGGCATGAAAGTAGAATTAAAACATACAGAAATCTGAACTATAATTTAGTAATTCATGAATTATTAAATCAGCCTCAATTAAATTCAATTGAAAAATATTTAAATATATTTCAGTTAGTCACACTTTCAATTAATAATAAGAAAGTAGAATCAAAACATACGAAAATCTGAAACATACAGAAACTGAATTCGTATTCAAACCAGCCTCAATTAAATTCAGCTAAAAAAATCAATTAAAAAAATTATTTCAAATATGTCAATTTTTGACATGAAAGAAGAATTAAAACAAACGGAAATCTGGAACAAAATTTAGAACTTCATGAATTTTTAAATCATCCTCAATTAAATTCAACTAAAAAAATATTGAAAAACATTTTAGTTAGTCACACTTTCAATTAAAAAATTCATTTCAAAAATTTCAGTTTTTGGCATGAAAGTAGAATTAAAACATACAGAAGTCTGAACATACTTCAGAACTTCGTGAATTTTCAAATCATCCTCAATTAAATTCAATGAAAAAAATATTAAAAAATATTACAGTTAGTCAGTAATGAATTTTTAAATCAGCCTCAATTAAATTCAACTAAAAAAATATTGAAAAACAATTTAGTTAGTCACACTTTCAATTAAAAAACTTTATTTAAAAAATATTGGAAAACATTTCTCTGAAATATACTTAAGAACTTCATGAATTTTTTAATCAGCCACAATTAAATTTAATTAAAAAATATTAAAGAATATTTGAGTTAGTCACACTTTCAATAAAAAATCTAATTTGAAAAATGCCAGTTTTTAGCATAAAAGTAGAATTTAAACATACAGAAATCTGAAACTTTCTTTAGAACTAAATGCATTTTCAAATCAAAAAAATATTAATAAATACTTTGGTTAGTCACACTTTCAATTAAAAACCTAATTTGAAAAATGCCAGTTTTTGGCATGAAAGTAGAATTAAAACATACAGAAATCTGAAACTTTTTTTTTGAACTAAACTAATTTTCAAAAATGTTGAAAAATATTTCAGTTAGTCACACTTTCAATTAAAAAACTCAATTAAAAATTATTCAAAAATATTTCAGTAAAATATTCAAAATGGTAAAATATTTTGCAAGAAATCATAAAATTCCATCATTCCAACAATAAAGAGTCGAATTCAAATCAAACCAAATATTTGCCAGTAGTGCCGCACTCGCAATGCCACCGACCGATTGGCAGCTCAATTAAAATAGACAACAACAAAATAGCAAAAAAGACAAACCAAACGACTAATAGCACAAACGACTAATAGCACCACAGTTATTCGGCAACCTTTTCGCTGTTTGGCTAATTCCACAAGAAAAACAAACATGCCGGCTTTGCTTTCAAGCGTCCAACACGCGAGCAAATAACTGTTTGATGTTAGCGGCAATTTCCAATCAAAAACCGCGCACAACAGTCGCTGACTGATCGAATATTATCCTGCTGCAATATTAAAAAAGAAAAAACCATGACAAATTTCTGATGTACTCCGCACCGCACATTGGGTGAGCCTTTGAGTCAACCGCCAACCCTAACTTCTAAATGGCCTGAAACAACCCAAAGTCGCTGTTTTTCAATGCCAAATAATTTAGACTTTTTTACTCTTGGCTTGTTTTGACATTTTTTTTTTTGCAACTGTTTTGACTTTGTGGAAAATTGAGGTCAAAAATTTCATGTATGTACAGGCAGGCAGCCGGTCTCGTCCTTTTTCGGTGTCGTCCTTGTTGGTGGTGTTATATGTAGTTGTTGGCTTTTCGTATTCACTTTCACTTCATTGTACTGTCGGTTATTACAAAAGTGTGCCGTTGCGGCTACTCTTGCCGTCTATGGCCGCAATAAACCTCCCGACGCACATAAACACAGAATCCAACGAACGACCGAACGACCGACTGAACGAACGAGCGAACGAACGGAAAATTCAGTATCGAACAAGAAGAAACCCATTTGGCCGGAGCCGAATTTGTTTTCCCCGAAGTTTTGTAACGGCAGCACTGGTCACATTTGTTTGATTTGCTCGATAAAGCGATGCCGAGCAGCGAAACTTCCTTTATTGCTGGCCACCCACCTCGCCATCCCATCGTCCACCCACTGTCACGCAGCATCGCATATCTCTGCCTCTCGGCTCAGCGCCGCTGATGCCATCGTCATTGCCGCTAAAAATGTTGAAATGGTGAACTTTTGATTGTCATTAGTTGGAAATTGCTTTATGGCATTTGACTTTTGTTATTTGGCCGCTCAGCTTCCACTGCTGATGATGCGGCCGACTGTCCGACTATCGGTGCGTATTTGTTATGTTTTCTCTGGCAATGTTGTTGGCCGCCATTTGTTGTTGTTGGTATTGTCATTGTATTGGCTTGCTGAATGTGTTTTAATGTTTGAGTGTACTTAGGGTAGCATGAGGGGAGAAAAGGGTCGTGGATTTCCCAGAGAATGAGTAAAGACTCATTTAAATAATCATTAAACAATTTGCAGATTGTAGAACTATTTTAATTATAAGTTAATAATTACACTAATAAATCATAATTAACATAATCGTGACTTATTAACGAGTTCATTTATGACCTAACTTATTTAACTTAGGTTATTACTTTTAAACTTTAATTAACTTAATTACCTATAGTTAATTAGTTCAAAATTACGGTAATTAACTTATAACAACATAACTTAATTAACTGAAGTAATTTTTAATTAATTCATTTTCAATTAAGTTAGTAAACTAATTTTTAACATAATTAATTTGCCATTGATTAATTAATAATTTAGTCAGTTCATTATAATTTAGTCAGTTCACATAAATAATCTTTAATTAATAAATATTTAAGTAAATTACTTAGTTATCTAATTATTAAAAAAAAGTTGTATTAATCAACTAAATTGTTTAATTGTAATTGATAAATTACAGAAATTAGAAGTTTGTTTAGTGAATGAATAAATGAACTGTTCTAAAATCATGTAATAAACCTTTTTAACCCTCCATTACTATCGTCTATTTCACTAACTCCATTACTATCGTGGGTGTAATCCACCCACAACTTTTTATTATCCGTTTTACTTATCCATGGAGGTAAAATAAACAAAAACCAATTTTTTTCATAATCAGAACATCATAACATGTAAAAACAAAAATAAATTGTTTAATTTTGTTAATTCATTTATTTAATATAAACATTTGTTTATGTGCATCTCATTTCAAGGAAAAAAAGATGAAATAATATGTTGTATTGGGAAAACCAAAAAAGCCACATCTTGCACACTATTAAAATTATGTTTCTTGGGCTTATTGATTTAGAAAGCTAAAAAAATAAGTAATAAATATTTACTTAGTAATTTTTTTCGGACCGAGGTAAAATTTTGCGTAAAAACTCAAACAAAAATCAACAATATACCTGCTACTTTGTAAGGTTACACCGTGCGACAAAAATAAAAAAATTTCCAAACACACGAAAAAATCTATATACTTGCGAAACTAGGGGCCAAATGTAGTAAAACTGCGTTTTTAGTTTTTCTCTCTGACGTAAGTTTTTTTTTTTTAAAGGACTTTGAAATTTCAAGGACATGTTTATTTCAAGGAATTATTTCAAAAATTGAGCGCATTGTAGAATAACAATATGGGTATCAAATGAAACAGAAAAATCCTTAGAATCTTCGAAAATTTAATGTTTCGGTGCAAAAGGACAAATAGGTATTAAAAATATCCTTTTGAAACTTTATCCCTGAATATCCTTGGAAATTTCCAAAAACTATTGGAAAAAAATTTGATAAAACTATATCTTAAGGACTAATATGTACACTACTACATCCTTGAATTTCGTCCTTCTAACTTTATCAGTTTAAGATATAACAAATTTAATGTTATACAAATTTTTTACTTATCCTAGAGCATAATTTTTAAGGATTGTCTACTAATTAAATGGTCTATACGTTATTAAAAAAATTATTGCCAAAAAGTGAATACAAATATGTAAATGTATTTTATAAAAAATAAAACTTCATTACTAATAACGAGTGTTAAGCATCCAGCAATTTTATAACGCCACTACTATCGTGGGTGGCAGCCGCCGTGGTTTAGTTGGTTAGTGCGTTGGACCGCGAGTCGCAGGCAGCAACCTCAGGTTCAAATACTGCCTGTAATAACACCTAAAAAAATAACGGGAAAACTCGTTTTCTCTTTCGGTGGCTGCCCTCTCAGCTGGAAATGGCAAACCTCTGAGAGTAAAAATTGCTTATGAAAGAGCTCCCAACTTGCCGTTCGGAACCGGCATTAAACTGTAGGTCCCTTCAACCCGCGTACAAATTCACACGCACAACACGGGTAGTTGCGGGAAGCTAGGCCTTAGTCTCGCGTAAGCGGGCTGTCGTGCCAGTCAATTATTATTATTATTAATTTTTTAAGGAAAAAAGTATGAAATGTGATGAAAATGACTATGGTACATTTTTGCTATTATTTCGATGCGAATGTATATTCCGCCAAATAATTTGGCTGTGCTGTATTGCTTGATGTGTCGGCTTTGATTATACACCAAATCGTAAACTGATTTACAAAAAATGTGTATGTTTTTGACCATCAAAGAAAACGCCTTAAAATTCTATACTTTCCGACTTTGAGGTCCAATTACCGCGGCATTTCAAAACTTATAAAAATAAGTTGCATCTGAAAAGAAGCGTGGTGTTGTTAATGCGATAATGTAAAAATCATGTCAATCGGTTTTTTGGTGTAGAAATTACGATCAAAAATATGAAAAAAGTAAAGGAAAAACTGAAAAATTGACACGGTACCTATATCTCACTAACTAGAGCTGCTAGAAAAAATCTGAGGATAGATTCGAAATCAGTGCACCCAAATTAGTAGGAAACAGTAGAAAAACTCCATGCAACAGAAAAAAAGTGTTTTTTGTTGTCCTGTGTTACAAATTGTCCCGATTCGAAATATAAAAATATGAATAACTTTTGAGAAGAAGCAGGTAGGATTTCAATTCGAACGGATTTTGCACCTATAATCATCAACAAATACAACCCAGATTGCAGTTTTTGTCGACATTTTTGTGCTACCTATCGATGCTTCCTGCCTACCGTGTAATGGAAACGTAATTATTTATGCCAAATTTAATAATCAATTAATTAACAATTTGTTTTGCCCGAAATTTTTTTATTGATTACACAGTGCAACAAATTCAAAAAAAAAATTCGAGGGACAAGGTCAAATATGTCTCGTTCGATAGAGGACCTCAGTAGGTAAAAAAGTACCAAGGAATTTTTTCCGGGATGTTCGAGTTTTTTTAAAATCCAGTTTAAAGATGGCGGCTTAGTGGAAAATGGATGGCAAATGTCAGAAAGGAATAATTTTTACGTCAAATGAAAGCTAATGATATGAAGTTGAAGAAACAATATCCGTTTTTGAACTGTTTTATGAAAAAGGACATAAAGGACCTCAACTAAAGTTGTATGCTTGAATATCCTGGAAACCGTGAGAGCTAAATTTATAAAAGTGACTTCTGGTAAAAAAGCATTCAAAGATCTATACTGCATATTAAGTTCATTTCAATCACTTTCACTGTTAAGACACGTTTAAAAAATTATACACTGCTACATTCATGTGTTTTTGTACAGAATTTCTCGTAGCTGCTTACTAAAAACATCGAATGTAGCAAAGCACATTTTTTTAATCGTTGTAGAGTCTTAACTGTAAAAGTAATTTACATGAAATTTATAAGCATTATAGATGTTTGAATGCTTTTTTACCAGAAGTCACTTATATAAAGTTAACTATCACGGTTTCCAGGATATTCAAGGATACAAATTCAATTGAGGTCCTTCATATCCTTTTTCATAAAATTTTTCAAAAACGGATATTGTTTCTTCGACTTCATATCATTAGCTTTCATTTGACGTAAAAAATTATTCCTTTCTGACATTTGAGCCAAGAGATATGATGTTTTAAAAGTTTCAGTAAGGGGCACTAAGCCGCCATCTTTAAACTGCATTTAAAAAAAACTGGAACATCCCGGGAAAAATCCTTTGACACTTTTTCATCTACTGAGGTCCTCTATCGGATGAGACATGTTTGACCTTGTCCCTTTTTTAGTGTTGCACTGTGTTATTTAAAATTTCTTGAAAATTTTTTGAATATAACAGTTGGGCTGAAAAGTTCGTATCGTTTCTATGAGATGGCACCACTGGAATAAAATCAGATACAGCATTTTGAGTGAAGCAACTTTTGTTATTTTGAAAAAAATGGATAAAAAGGAATTTCGTGTTTTAATGAAACACTATTTTTTGATAAAACAAAGTGCTACTGATACCAAAAAGTGGTTTGATGAGTGTTATCCGGACTCTGCACCGGGCGAAGCAACCATTCGTAAGTGGTTTGCTAAATTCCGTATAGGCCATATGAGCACCGAAGACGATGAACACAGTGGACGTCCAAAAGAGGCTGTTACGGACGAAAACATCCAAAAAATTCACAAAATGATTTTGGAAGATCGTAAATTGAGGTTGATTTGTATAGCTGACACTCTAAAGATATCAAAGGAACGTGTTGGACATATCGTTCATGAATATTTGGGTATGCGAAAGCTATGTGCAAAGTGGGTGCCGCGCGAGCTCACAATCGACCAAAAACAAGAACGTGTCCATGCTTCAGAGCAAGGTTTGGAGCTGTTCAACCGCAATAGAAGTGAATTTTTGCATCGATATGTGACAATCGCTGAAACATGGATCCACCACCACACTCCGGAGTCCAGTCGGCACTCATCTGAGTGGACTGCACGCGATGAACCGAATCCAAAGCGTGGAAAAACTCAACAGTCGGCTGGTAAGGTTATGGCGTCCGTATTTTGGGATGCACATGGAATAATTTTCATCGACTATCTTGGAAAGGGAATCCCCATCAACAGCGACTATTATATAGCGTTATTGGAGCGTTTGAAGGACGAAATCGCGAAAAACGGCCCCATTTGAAGAAGAAGAAAGTGTTGTTTCATCAAGACAATGCGCCGTGTCACAAATCGAGGAAAACGATGGTAAAATTGCATGAATTGGGCTTCGAATTGCTTCCGCTTCCACCGTATTCTCCAGATTTGGCCCCCAGTGACTTTTTCCTGTTCTCAGATCTCAAGAGAATGCTCGCTGGAAAGAAATTTAAAGCCGATGAGGAAGTAATCGCCGAAACAGAGGCCTATTTTGAGGCTAAACACAAATCGTACTACAAAAATGGTATTGAAAAGTTGGAAGATCGCTATAATCGGTGTATCGCCCTCGATGGCAACTATGTTGAATAATAAAATCGAATTTTGCCAAAAAAATGTGTTTTCCTATAAAACGATACGAACTTTTCAGCCCAACTGTTAATTAAAATTTTAAATTTATTTAAAATTTTTAATTTAATTTAAATTTTTAATTTAATCAAAATTTCTAACTGAATTTAGATTCTTAGTTTAGTTTTAATTTTACTTCATTTAAATGTTATTAAATTTAAATTTTTCATTTAATTCCAATTTTCATTTAATTTAAATTTTTAATTTAAAATTTTTTTAATTAAAATTTTTTAGTTCAGCTGAAATAAATTAATTCAAATTAATTTAATTCAAATTTGTTATTTAATTTTAAATTTTAATTTAATTTAAACATTTAACTTATATTAATTTACATTTTTATTTAAAATTTTTTTTAAATTAAAATTTTTTAAATTAAAAGAAATTAATTAATTCAATTTAAATTAAAATTTTTAATTTCATTTAAATTTTTAATTTAAGTTTTTTTTGTTTTAAATTAAAAGTTTTTTAGTTTAATTGAAATTAATTCAATTTGTAACAATTCGTAATTTTTATCAAAAGTTCTCGCAACGCATTCTCGGCGGCATTCACTCTGTAGCAGTTTCTGTCCAGTAACTCTAACCCACTTTTGCTCCCCTCACCTTTGTCTCAGTTACTTCGCACTTCAGTCAAACCAAACTTTAGTAAGCAGCTATACGCACCGCATGTCTGTAGGTTTATGGTTGTTTTTGTGTTTGTGTTGCTGTTACGAATTTATGCTAAAGCATCATTGTGCCGTCATTTGTGATATCCAGCAGCACAGCTAAAGTATTGCTGCACTCGATTTGCGCCTGTCATTCGTGGCTCATTTGCGTATTGGCCAACTACACGACCAACTAACTACACACTCACACACTCGCAGACACAGCCACAGCGACATCGCACCGACACCGACACAGTTTGCTCCATAAGCTGCTCCACAAAGCATAGAGTGGAAACATTTAAGCGTTGTAATGAAGTGGCAAATTCAATTCTCGGCATCTTTGCTGCGGCGAGCGTTGACGGCATTGATGTTGTCGTCGCTGGCAGCTCATCTTTGCCATGACAACAGCTTTCGTTCGGTTCGCGTGCCATGGGTTGGCAATAGAACTTAATGACTTTTCTTTGTTTCTAGTGGCAATTTAATTTAGCCCAAACACAAACAGCGCGCGGCACACACGCAGCCCATTATTTCGCAAATATTTGACAAGGCCGCGCACACGCGGCGATATGCAAGTTATTCATATTCATAAGTGGCCATTATCGAAAGAGCAGCCAATTAGAGCCAATTTATGGCAGTTGGGAAATATTTATGCGTGAGTGTTCAGAATATTCAGAGCATTGACTTGAAATGATACATTCACGAAAGTTATTAAAAGGACTATAAATATTATAGATTTTTAGATTAGTCAATAAAAAACATTATTGATTAATTGCGGACGGAATGACTAACCTGTTACTTATACGAGAACCTAAAAATCTATAACAATTTATACTCAATTAGGTTTCATTCATTCGGATGGAACTTGCTTTGCTTTAATTCAACAATTAATAGAAATCACACATTCAGAAGAGTTTTCATGGTGAGAATTTTGTTCATAGTCAATTAAAAAGTTATTAATAAATTGTCATTAAAGCTTTTCAGTAGCATTGAGTTTTTCAAAGCCAACATTAATGACCGGTTGAGTTTAATTTGGCCAGCTCCATTATTTTTGTTGTTGTCGCAGTTTTCCAACATCTCATTGATCAAAAAAACGAACCCCTGCCAGCAGCCACACTTCAATCAGTTTTGATGTCACATCGTTTCTAAGTCCTCCACATCGTTCTCTGTTTTTCTGCCGCAGTGGCAACGCTGTGCCACGTTCAAACAAAAACCATTGCCAACATTTGCGTGTGCATTGTGTCCCACGTACAGCAGCAACAAACAATTCAATTTCCAGCATGTCAATCGGGGGAAAAAAATTGTGTATAAAAAGTGTAAAAGAATCGCACGAACCCTTTAAAAAAATATGTTTTAAACTCACTGCTGTCGACCTCAATGGCAGGCGACAAGTTGAAAATGAAATAGTGAAATAACCCAACCAGTGCCGTCAGTCCCAACACAGCACAACCCAACCCAGCCCACGCCACCTCGTACCGCACCGCGCCGCGTCGCGTCGTAACTTTCATTCTGCATTGACCGGAAAATTGTTTTTAAGCTTTTTCGGTTTTGAATAAATGACAATAAAAACAACAAAAAGTAACAACAACAACAGACAGTGTTACAAGAGCAAAACAAAACCTTATCAACATCAATAACAGCAACAATGCTGTCAAGACGAGCAAACATGAAACTGAAAAAATATCACATGAGCGGCACATGTTTGGTTTTACTGTGTTTGTGATAGAATCTATCGAGGTTCTTATGAAATTGGTTAAAAATGAAATAAGTGTTGGGGCGTGAGAGCTGGGTGTGGAAATCGAAAGATATTATACGATTATAAGGGTACGTCTAAATTTTTTTTCAATAAGTAATCGAATTAAGCGGCGTAAGGTTCATTTGCCGTGAAAGACAGAGGGGGGATAGAGCGGAGTATGGTTGGGAGTATGAGGCAGAAATTGAGGCGGTATGAATAAGAATGAGTGATTAAGGAATGTGAAGAGAAACTAAGTGTTGGTTGAGTGAACTAAAAATGAGAGACGAATTGATGGATCTAAAGGAAGGCAAATGAACGAGTTTATAAGATTGAAACAGATTCATTGAGAGAAGAATAAGGTATAAATGAAAAAATAACTTTGGGACTACATAAACCATTTTTTTGGATCAAAACATCGATTTGTGCGGTTCAACTAAACTAAATTGTGAATTAATGATGTGAAGACGATAGTTTTGAGGGAACATTTATGATTTTGTTGGATAGAAATTTTGATTTAGGCCACAAAACTGAACTAAATTATGAGCTAATGAAATGAAGAAGGACGAAAAAAACGAATGGATTGGAAAAAGGATTGAAGTATTGATGAAAATATAGTTTTAAAGCTTAACTTAATTGTGAGTTAATGATGTGAAGAAGATAGTTTTGAGTGAACATTAATGATTTTGTTTGATAAAAACTTTGATTTGCGCAACACAACTAAATTAAATTATGAGCTACTGAAGTAAAGAAGGACGAATGAATGAAGGAGGATGAATGAAAGGGAAATTAATGTTTTCGTTGCATAGAAACTGATTTGTGTGGTACAACTGAACTAAATTAAGAGTTAATGAAATGAAGAAGAACTAGAAAGCCGAGCAATAATGCATGACATATCAAAAATCAGCATCATGATTCAAATAAATCAGTTTAAAGAATACCTGAACTAGTTTAACATGCAAATAAATTTGCTTATACCGATTATGAATCAATTTATTAAGCAAATGAAACAAATTAGAAGGAAATAAATCAGTCTACACAGCAAACAAAAAAGTTGTAAAGACAAACTAATCAATTTCTAGTGCACATGAATCGGTTTACAGTGTGACTGAATAAGTTCTAAGGCATTTGAATCAATATATAGGGTGTTTTTTTTAGAGGTTTGTTTTTCGAATAGAGATAAAACATGCATGGCATTTTGTGGTCAAATCTGGCAACTCTAATGTCATTTATGTTCAGTTTGGTTTGCCATTTCATCATGAACAGGTTGACAAAAGAACAACGCTTGCAAATCGTGCAAATTTATTTCGAAAATAATGGTTCAGTTCGCGAAGTTTACCGCAAGCTCCGTCCATTTTATGGTCGACATAATCGTCCATCAGAGCAATTAATTCGGTTAACCATGGGTCGTTTTCGCACTACGTTTACTCTATAGGGGTATTCTCGATGTCTTGCACGGAGGAAGAATTCGTAAAAATGCAACCGTGCAAGACTGGAAAATGCTACACATCGAGAACGCACAAAAAAGCACATATTGCAAATATTGCAAAAATGCCGCAAACATTCTCCATTTCTTTTTAATTTGGTTTTCGGTTGATCCATTTCTACCTGCAAGCAAGACATACAAGGTGCAACCCAAAGTAAACAGGACTTTTATAAAATAAAGAAAACGGATGATTATTTTTGTATAATTCTTTTTATTTATTCAAAATACTCTCCTTCTGCTTCGATACAACGTTTTGCACGGTCCAAAAGCATTTGGAATGAGTGTTTTAGGTCATCGGCCGGCATCGCCTTCAGAATGTTGGTACAAGCCTTGTGGATGTCCTCAACGTCCTTATAACGGTTTCCTTTCATCGGCAAATGCAACTGACCGAATAAGTAGAAGTCACAGGGAGCCATATCAGGCGAATACGGTGAATGATTGATGGTAAAAATGCGATTTTTGGTCAAATAATCGGTCGTAACTAGGGCTCTGTGAGCCGGTGCATTATCATGCAATAAACGCCAACTTCCTTCCTCGCGATATTCTGGCCGAATACGACGAATGCGATGCACCAAACGCTTCAAAACTTCAACATAAAACAAAGCGTTAATTGTTTTTCCCGGTGGAACAAACTCTCGATGAATTATTCCCTTTGAATCGTAGAAACAAATGAGATGAGTTTTGATTTTTGACTTCTCACGGCGGGTTTTTTTCGGATTTGGCTCATCTGGGTGCTTCCATTCGGCACTTTGACGCTTTGTTTCGGGATCATATTGAAAGCACCACGTTTCGTCACCGGTTACGATGTTGAACAAGAAATTTGGATCACGTCTGGCTTCCCGAACGATGTCTTTTGCGTGCTCAATTCTCTGCGCTTTTTGGTCGTCGGTTAAAGTGTGCGGAATGAAGCGAGAACACACTTTACGGAGACCCAAATGTTCGGTTAAAATGCGATCAATTGATGTTTTGGAGATGTTCAATTCCATTTCCATCAATTCCAATGATGATTTTGGCTGCATTTTGATAAAATCACGCACAGTTTTGATGGCATCGTCAGTAATCACAAATTTCGACTGGCCGACGTGTTCGTCGTCATTCAAGTCTTCACGACCATTCTTGAATCGATTCAACCACTCATTAACACGGCCACGGGATAAACAATCATCACCATAAACTTGCTTTAACAATTTAAACGTTTCGGTAAAAGTTTTACCAAGTTTAAAACAGAACTTAATATTAGCTCTTTGTTCGATCGACATTCTCGTACCAAAGTTAAAAACATACTGTCACATTGAGCGGGATATTTCGGCGTCTACTAGACCAAATGTCATGAAATTTAGACAGTATGTGAATGAAAGATGTACCTTTCCAACGCATGTCCTCACACATAGATGGCGCCACCAGAAACGTCCCTATTGCAAAAGTCCTGTTTACTTTGGGACGCACCTTGTAGAACCATTGAATCATTTTACAGTGTGAATTAAATTTCGTGGTAAATTAATCCATTAATCTAGTATGTGGCTTAGTAAGTGAGCGAGTTAATAATTTTATGGTAAGCAGAATGTTGATTAAGGAAATGAATCATTTGTCAGACGCTTGAATCAACTCATAATTCTACTGTATAAATTTATAGGTTGATTCAATCATTTTACAGTGTAAATGAATCAATTTATAAACAACTAAATCATTTTCGGCGTAAATGAATTCGTTTATGGAGTAAGTGGATTAGTATGCGAGCGAATGAATCAGTTTTGACAGTAGTTAAAGTGAATGAATCATTTGTCAAACGCTTGAATCAACTTATAGAACTACTGCATCAATTTAAAGGCCCATTGAATAGTTTTACAGTATGAATGAATCATTAGTATGGTGAGTGGAATGTTGATGAAATAAATGTATTTTTTAAGACGCTTGAATCAACTTATAGAACTACTGCATCAATTTAAAGGCCCATTGAATAGTTTTACAGTATGAATGAATCATTAGTATGGTGAGTGGAATGTTGATGAAATAAATGTATTTTTTAAGACGCTTGAATCAACTTGTAGAGTGATTAAACTATTTACAATGTGAATGAATAAGTTAATGGGGTAACTGTATCAGAATATGTACGAGCGAATGAATCAATATATGGAAAAAGGCCAGTAATTCAAATGAATGAATCTTTTCTAAAACGTTTGAATCAACTTATATGGCCACTGCATCAATTTATGGAGCGATTGAATAAGATCATAGGGCAACTGAATCTGTGAAAAGGGTCAATAAACCAGGGGTGGCTTTCCATAATTCGATATTGAGCAAATACGTGTATCGAACTATCGTTTTTGCTTTCCGTAACACAAAATGTCGTCGTGTCGTATCCAACGTTCGATACAAACAGCTCGATACCAATTTTGCTCTCGTTTCGCTTTTTCTCCGTTGTCAAACGTAACCAAAAAGAAAATATGAAATTTGAAATTTTTTGTGATTTTAATACATTTTTTTAGTTAATATACATTAATACATTTACTAATACAATTTTTTTTAGACGAAACTCCTCCAAAAACAATAAATAGCCCCAATCGTACATTTTTATTCCGGAAAATTTTTTTAATTTGTTTATTTTCAAAACTTTACTTTTCAAATTTTCTTCGTTTTGTTTACTTCCCGCTGCTTCTGAGAGCTCCAAAGTAATTTTCACACACTTCCCCAAAAATGAAAACGAGAGTTCTCATATCGAGTTACGGGTAGCGAAACCGTCTCGTTGAGCGTTCAAAATCGAATCGATGTGTCGAGCCAACGACGGTCGAGTATCGAAATACGGAAAGCCACCCCAGTTTATGGGACCAGTGAATTACAGCAGACCCAAAAATGAATCAGTTTATTGTACGAATTGATTTTTTAAAAGATCGAAAGAATCAGTTTATTGGACCCATAACATAACATAGAGGGTGACACATGGGGTTAATGGACGAGCGAGTCAGTTTGTTAAGCTTTTAAACAATTTCTAGATAATATGAATCAGTTTAAAGTTAGACTAAAACAATTTTAAGACTTTGACGATTAAACCAACGAATTGAATGAATTTACGCTTAAATCAATTAAATGATTCATTCTGATTGATTCAGTTTGAATCAGGATGACTGAGTCAGTTTATAATATCAGTTGAATCAGTTTATAAATCAAATTTTTTAGTTTAAAATTTTAATGTGAATGTGAAATTAATGAATGAATAATCAATGATCATTTCAGCGGCGGACAATTATTTAGTCTCGCAATTCATAGACTGAATGCTCTGAATGACTGAATGATGGTCTCACAGTGGCAACAATTTGTAAATATTCCACGCAAATCTTTGCTGTACTAAATCAACAATGATTTATTCAAAATGCAATCTTTGCAATGCCAAAAAAATAAATCCCATATATTCATAAACGTGTGTGTGTGCGTGTGAAAATAAATATTTATTTTAACAAGAGCACGCCATGATTACGTTTCAGGTGTGTTGATTTTGCAATGCTTCGACTGAAAATTGCTCGTTGTCTGCTCACAGCTAAACTAAAACTAAACAACTGTTCGCAATTAGACGAAATATTTGATTAGAAAATTGCATACAATGCTTGCAAATGAATTTTGATTTTGATCAAATGCAATCAAAATACACATTTCCATGATTTCATTGGAATAAGTTTACCACGTTGACTTTATTTTGATTTTTGCATTAATAGCAAATATTGGGCACGTAGTATCCAAGTATTTGATTTCGATGTAGAAATGCAGCATTTTCTCACTGACAATGCGCACAAACAAATGCGAATTTTCTTCTTACATGATTTTCTATTAAAGCTCCAAAATTAATTACAGCAGCTGTAGTGCGGCGACGTGGCGCCTGACAGCGCAGGTAAATGCGTTACGGACATTGCAAATGTCCTGGGAGATGAGCGAAATTGATGCAAAAATACGCATGAAGAGAAATTATAATAAAAGCGAAATCAGTTAGCTGGAATTGTGCAATTAATTTGGTGCTCAACTGGGAAATCAATTTGAATCTTTGTGTGCTTTTCCCCAACGTTGAATATGGCAACACGTTGCGTCAACAAAATGTCTTTATGTCGAGTTAAAGTTTTACAAGCGGCATTAAAACGAAAGTTACAGTGCTGGAATGGATCCTGGACAATGAAACTACCCGTGCGAACGATAGACAGAGAGAGAGAGAGAGAGAGATTGTATAAATTAATAGATAGTATAAATTTTATTGATTGTGGGCACTTTTGGTTAGCAATAACCAGTAGCAACGAGTAATGGATAACACTAAAACTGTACATTTTGTGTACTTTTGGTTAACATTTACATGTAGCAAACATAAATGAATAACCGTTAATTTTATAGATTTTGTGCTATTTCGGTTAGCATTAACCAGAACAGATGTGAATAGCATTGAATTTAATAGATTTTGGGCACTTTCGGTTACTAACGGTAACCTGTTGTGAATACAAATGCATAACACTAAAATTTATAGATTTTAGGATTTTGTTTTTTCAATATAGACATGAACGTATTCTTTTCGCATTCGTACAACGTTCTCTTATTTTCGTAAACATTTCATTAGAAGAAATTTCAGATTTTCAATATAAAAACTTTTGGTTAGTAATAACGTAATCTAAATAAATGTGAATAATATTTAAAGAGTTCGACTCTAGTCTATGTTACTCTATCTATAAAGAAAACTCAGTTCGTGTTGCCTCTGGATCTAACACCTATACGGCGGCTCATTGAAGTCGTCATAGGGTGACTCACATTTAAAAATCTCTTTTCGAGTGTAATGTAGTCTACTTTATCTACAAAGAATCTGGGTCTAACTTCATTACGGCAGCTCATTGACGTCATCATAGGGTGACTCACGTCCAAAAATGTATTTTCTGTCTATCAAGAAAACCCTGTTTGTATTGTCTCCGGGTCTTAATCTATACGGCTGCTCATTGACGTCATCATAGAGTGACTCACATTAAAAATCTCTATTCGGGTCTAATCTAGTCAACTCTATCTATACAGAAGATTAAGTTATTGTTGCCTTTAAAGCTAACATCTACACGGCAGCTCATTAAAGTCATCATAGGGTGACTCACATCCAAAAATATCTATTCTCGTCTGCTCTAGTCTACTCTATATTTGAGGAAGAATTAGAACCATACAACATGACTTCCTACTCGTACATTACCGCGACTTGGCACCATTAGTAGAGGCTGAACTAGTTTGCTAGAATAATGGGTTCTTCCAATATGAACATGAAGGCAATCGCAAGAGGCTTCTTTGATCTTTAATCAAAATCTTTGATTTAAAAGCGCGTTTCGCAATGTAACCTTTCCAACCTATGCTAACACAACCTAAGCCAACCTATCCGTACCTATGTATAAAATTTTTATTTGAAACATTGTTTCTCCCCATTTCCCTCCATTCTGTCCTAACCTAAGCTAACACTGTTCGACAATTTTGGGGTCATGGAATCTAACCCGGAACCGACCAGGACTAATCGATAGTACTCTTATAGAGTCGGCCTCGATAGCTCAGCGGGTAGCGCGCTGGCTTGTCATACCGAGCGCCCCAGGTTCGATTCCTGGCTTGGGCTGGAAAAAACACTCGTCTACTTCTATCGCTATCCACATGAAGGGAATGAGAATTACAAGAATCGCACAAGTGCGCTCTTGGCAGGCAATGGCAAAACCTCCAAGTGTGAAAGAAAAAACTGCCAATCGCCGTTCGGATTCGGCGTTAAACTGTAGGTCCCCTCCCTCCCTTTCCCCATCCGTTTGAAACGTGTGTTGTATCACATGTTGGAAAAAACAGTGTTGCATACGGGTGGAATTTGTGGTATCACAACGGGCCCATAGGCCTAAGTGTGTCTCATACAGAGGCAGCCACTAAACCAACCAACCAACCAACTCTTATAGAGTATCAAAACCCTAGCTGGGTTTTGCTAAGTTAGTTGCCTTTTAAAAGTTACAGCCGTGTAAAGTTTGTGTGTATTAGGGTTTTTATGACCAGTTTTTTATTTATAATTCTTAAGATATTCAAAATTTTGTATTGCTGTCTTCAGCAAACCTGCTTCTAATGCTTAGATGAACAAATTCTCTGAACATTTTGTAACAAAATTATTGCATCTTATCGAAATTTTGGGGGTAAAATTTGTATTTTAAATTCCTATCTAAAATTTTTACCCGAATCTTTTATTTGAAATTCATAGCAAATAAAATCAAAATTCAACCTTTAAATTACCTTTCCGCCGAATTAAACAAATCACAATATTTGATTAGCTTTTGGTGCTAAACAATCGAAATACAATTCACAAAATGTAATCTTTGCATTGCATACCAATTGAAATGATTTTGTGTTATTTATTTTAAATGTCAGCCATCGATATGAGCAAATGTTTTATTTATTTAATTATTGTATTTGTAAACTGTTACTGTGTAAACCATGCAATTATCCAATACACGCCTGGCTACTATTTTTTGTTTGAATTAATCTACATCCAAATGTGATGTCGTTTGTGTCAACAAATTCAATTAATGTGTGCTTTGTAATATTTAATTTCTAATATTTAATCTAACAAATAGGCGAGGTTGTGCGAATTCTTAATACAAATCAGTGATTTCAAATCATTTCAGATGAAAGTCATGAAACCAGGAAAAAGTATACTCAACTGTTGCTAGCATAGATTAGCCACTTACTTACATAAATATGAATGTTCAGATCCTTCAAGTGGACTTTCTCTGTGTACTGTATTTTCTTTAAAAATTACAGTAAATTTCTCAAAAAATCCATTCTCTAGCAACACTTTAGACGACTTTATGAAGTGTCACCTTTAGCTTCATGCTCGCTCAATCGACTCGCGCCTGTCGCGCTTTCCTATAAAAATGGAAAATATAGCATTTTTTTTTGATGTTGTGTCAAAACATAACGAAACAAAACACATTGCGATGCACATTGCTTTTTTGTTAGTTATCAATTTCATGAAAAAAAAAACGAAAACATATAAATAAAACATAAGCGGCACAACCTTCGTCAAAACACTTTCACATGCCAGCACCGGGCGATGCGATGGGCTAATTGAAGGTGAACGGGCCGCAGCTGTGAAGCCAGCAGAAGTCGCAGCAAAAATGAGCCATAAAATTTTGCACGTGGCAGCAACGTTTTTGACTTAGACTTTGCCTTTCTTTTGCTGCCAAAACATGCGCGGCACAGAGTGTGCGTGTGTGTGTGTGTATACACAAGCAAACGTCTAATGCTCGTAAATAAAAACATGAAATTTATTTTGCGATCAAACTTAATTTAATTTAATTTGCGGCAATTGCCTTACAACACTCGCTTCTGCGGTTGCCGTCGACGCTGTTGGCAGCTTCTCTGGCTGCTGCCACTAACATTTGCTGTTAACTGGCTTGTTGTAGTGGTTATTGTTGTTGCTGCTGCTACTGCCTTCTGTTGGCAAGTCAAGTTCGTTAGGCGTCTTAAAGTGAGTCAAGTGGTGCACAGATGCCCTGCGCACCCAGCAACTGACTTTTGTATGGTTTTGCGTTGGCGTGAAAGTTGCGAGGCTGCTTGGAAATGGCAGTTTGCGCTGTGATTGCCGCGTATTATTGTTTACTGTTGTTGTTGTTGCTGTTGTCGCTGATATGCTGTATTGCTGAATTGCTGCAGTTGTGGTAGCAACTGTTTTTTTTTTTACTTATTTTTGTTGTTTTTGCTTTATTTTACTGTAGGTCGCTGAATTCTGTTGGCGTGAGTTGTTGGTCGGTTGTGTACTTGGCTGGTTAGTTGTTGGTTCTTTGTTCGGTTGGTTGGTTAGTTGTTACTGCTTTCCCGTTGGTTTTTACTATTGTTGTTGCTATGCGTTGCTGGCTTGAATTATTTATTCCCGCCACATAAATTCAAGCAACACGCTTTTAAGTGGACACATTTTTTCACTTTTTCACAGACATTTTTTGTAATTTGTAATTTCACGCTTCTCACGTGACTTTCTTACTGAAACGTTCAACGCTCAATCAACCCTAGTCGCAGTCAGTGTGCGAACTCTAAGAAAGTAAAAAGGGCGCTACTTCAAATTAGGTTAGTTTGATGACTTTAGTTGAAACTCAAGTGAGACAAAGTCAGTGCGGCTTACATTAGCTTGAATGAGAATAAAGACACTGAAAAAGAATTGAATTAGAATAAGGAAACTGGAAGAGAATAAGAATTGAATAAGATGTAAGATACTGAAAGGAAATACGAATTTAATGAGAATAAAGATAGAATAGGAATTGAATCAAACTAAAAACACTGAAAGGGAATAAGAATTTAATGATATTAAAGACAATTGGGAAAGAATAGGAATTTAATAGGATTAAAGACAATGAGAAAGAATAGGAATTGGAAGAGAATAAAGACACTCAATTAAAATTAAAAAAAATGAGAGAAAGAGAATAAGAACTGCATGCGAATAAAGACAATGAGAGAGAGAATAACAATTGAAGAAGAATAAAAGCACTGATAGGAAATAAGATCTTAATGCGAACTAAGACATTGAAGGAGAATAGGAATTGAATGAAAACAACGACCGTGAAAAAGAAAGAAAAAAGAACTGAATGAGAATAAAGACAATGAGAGCGAATTAGAACTGAATGAGAGCAAAGACACTGAGAGAGACTAAAACTTGAATGAGAATAAAAACAATGAAACAGAATGTGAATTTAATGAGAATAAAGACAGTGAGAGAGAATAAAAAATGAATTCGAATAAAGACACTGAAAGGGAAGAACTGAATGAGAGCAAAGACACTGAAAGGGTTAAGAATTGAATGAGAATGTAATGAGAGAAAATAAAAATTGAATGAGAATAAGAGAAGGAGAATAAGAACTGAATAAGAATTAAGACACTGAAAGGAAATAAGAATTAAATGAGAATACATATAGATACTAAAAAGAAATAAGAATTGAATGAAAATATAGACTCGAAAGAGAATAAGAATCGGATAATAATAAAGATGTTGAAACAGGATAGAACTTGAATGAAAACAAAGACAGTAAAAGGCAAGAAGAACTGAGTGAGAACAAAGACACTGAAAGAGCATACGAATTGAATAAGCATAGAGATGTTGAAAAAGTATAGAAATTGAATGAGAATAATGACATTGAAAGGGTCAAAGAATTTAATGAAAATAAAGGTACTACAAGTAAATAAGAACTGAATGAGAAAAAAGACCCTAAGCCCAAAGCAGACATGAATGTTCAAGCCGAAAAGAACAACGTGAGTGAGTAGCCGTGGTTAAGGTTGGTTCCAATTTTAACATTTAGACTCTAATTGGAAACCAGTCAGCCCAATATATCATCTATCTTGCTATCTTTTGCTCCCATTGAAGTATTCAGTCACCATATCCAACAATACATAAAACATTTCTTTTAGCTTCCGATTTCTGGCTTTAATCCACCCAACAGCAGTCACCGAATGCGCCTAATGTCAAATCGTTTATAAAACTGCTGATCTCGGGTTGTTATTGTTACTATTATTATAACGCTTTAAAGTCAGCTAACGTTTGAAGCCGTTTGTTCCATCGATCCATCCATCCTTTTTGTGTGTGTGTGTGTGTGTGTGTGTGACTGTATGTGTTTTTCGTGTTTGGCCGTTTAAATTTTTCCTCACCTTTTTTTTGTTCTTGACTAACTTTATATGAAAAGTTTTTATTTATTTTTTATATTTTTTGTTTGCGCTCTGTTCGCGCTTTGTGTGCGTAGATTTTGTTAGCAACATGAAAAATTATTTATCCCAAGTGGCGGCACCCACTGGCTCAAAAGAACTGAAATTAATTACTTTTATTTCGCAGATAACATTTCCATCGTTATTATATTCATAAGCTAAAGCGGCCCGGAACAAAAACAACAAAGAAAAAAGAAAAAACTTTCCGCCAAACTGTGCAAAGACGCAGCGTGTCGACGTGGTGGACAGCAATGCGGGGCAGCGATGCTGCAAAGATTGCAGCAGTTTTCTGATTGCGTACCACCGCATACACACAAACAGCGGCAAAAACTTTTGCCAGCTTAATGATTTCCCAAGAACGTACGCACGCCGAATGTTTTATGAAGCGGCATTTTCACGGCCAACTTATGTAGAAACTGAACGACTAAAGCAAACTGCTTGAGTTCGATAGCAAATTGAAATAAAAATCGAAAGCTGAACTAACACTAAGAGGAAAAGTGAAACTTAACTGCAATTGGCATTTTGTTCTTCTATGAATTATTGAGCATCAACATTTACTTTTATTCGAGAAATTAAGAATCTTTTGAATGTCAACTTTTGAAAATTCCTTCAGATGGTAAAGAATGATTGAGAGGGCCAGTGTTCTCTGCCACTTCACAACCTTCTTAGATTACTCAGGGAACCTAAGCAGTTTGGAGGCAGCAAAGCTCCCTAATTCCCTACACAATTTTCCGCTCCTAACGAGAGAGCTTTTTCCAATCTTCCCCATAGGTGAAGTCAAGTAAAGAGGTTAACCAAGTTAATGACTAAATCGTTTAAAGAGTCTCAATGGCCTAAAAGGCTCTTTAGCCCATCTTCCCATCATCATCATTATCACACAACTAAAACAGTGTTCACAAAATATGTATAGTATTTTCTATTGTGAGTAGAATCGTTGTTCGCGCCCACGACCCTCTGACTTGTTATCCAATGCTTCAAAATCTCTAAACTATTGCAACCGAACAATGAGATTTGCTATAAATAAGACATTTTGTCTAACAGGCAGGCAAAGACGCCTTTGCAATTTTCGAAACGTGTTAAACCCAGCGGAAAGAAGGCTGAGATTTGAGCTTTGAACAGTACGTAACAACAACGACTGCTCATCATGTGGCAACTACTGACTTTTTCTATTATCAGAATCAGCAACATTTGACGTTGCGTAACGTCGTTACTCTCCCTCACCCTGTCACCTCTTTGCCCACACAAATGATTGCCGCCAAAATACTTTGCCCGCATAATCACTGCCGCTGAACGTCGAATTGAAGAGTTGCGCTACTCGGCTCAGCCATCTTCAGCTCGCATTGGCCCTGTTGTGTCTGTTTGTGTGTGTATGTGTGTCTGCTGCCTCGTCAGCATGAATAAATTTGCAAATGCCACATTGGCTTTGGCAGCTTTAAGATAAATTGAAATGTTTCTGACAGCCACAACGAGCGCCAAGTCGTAAACAGCAACAACAACAACAACCATAACAACAGAAATAGCAACAAAAATCGCTTCCAAAAAAACAACTTTTTAATCTATCGAAATGTCATTTGCCGCGAATATGACTAACAATGCGACGAGCCACTGAATGCCTGGCGCCGTCGATTGGCGGCGCAAGACGAGTTGGCCGCACCAAGTTAATGGGGAATAAGTGGATTTTATGCTGTTTACGTTTAAAGTTTTCCCAAATGCTAAACAAGGCCAAAGTTCTTTAACGGGCAACGAACGCATTAGAAGTATTTTACATGCATAGCAATTTGGGCTTTTGTTAAGCGTTTGTTGCCGCCAAAGATGCCACAGGTGGCAAGGCCAGACGCGCTGACGTACTATGAACTCGGACAGAGCAAACAGCGAAGACGACTAGTAAGCAGCGACGTGGCTAAAACTTTGTCAAGAGGGCGTGAAAGGGAAGAAGAGATTTTCCTAATATTCATGAGGTCTATTACCTCAACCTCCTAGTTTCGCTGCGCGTCTGTTACAAAGTGACTTAAGTCACTGAACTCAAAGCTGTCCATATGCCAAACAAAATTGAGAGAACGAGAAGGAAGCCTAGAAAGTTTTGCACGTAATCGGAATTTTTTGTGTTGCTACAAGCAGCTTATGGCAGCTGTAAATATTGCACAATATTTGCAGTTTGCAATTTAATTGTTGTTGCTGGAAGTGCAGCAGTCATTAAAATACTATTAAAAGTTACGCTTTGCGACCAGCTGTTAAATGTCAGTGACTGTGACTTTTGGTAATTACCATATGTGAAGAGTGGGAAGACGAGTGCAAAGTGAGAGGGGAGATTAAAGCGAGAACAACCATTGTGATTACAAATAGTTTTCCAAAGCTTTATTTAATGACATGATGATGAAGATTGGCATTCACATGATGAGAATTTTTCTTGGATGATTTCTTAAATTTACTAAAATATTAAACAGAGAATAAGAAATGGTGCTAGCTCCCAGCTGACCATCAGTCAGTCAGAAAATACCAACGCTTAATGTTAGAAGGAAATGGATAATCATAATGTCCAATAGTTAGACTGCAAAAAGGCTTCAAACTCTACGAAATTTGGTTCCAAACTACTCTGGGAGACAGCAAATGTTCTCCAAGATATTTCAAAGGATTTCAAAGGCAACATTTGGTTCAAAACTAGTTTGAGAGACAGCAAATGTTCTCCAAGATATTTCAAAGGATAGACGGCTGATGGACGCGATGGTTACGAGAATGAGTAACGAGAAACCCAAGAACCTAAACCAATCATAGGTGCCAGCAGGACTCATTACAGTCATTGTGTCAAACAGGAATTCAAACCATAAATGATCCAACACGCTGGGACAGCGCTGTTCCAAGTAAATCTTTCCGGCCTATTCAGTAAACAAAATCCTTGTCGATTTGGGCAGAAGAAGCTTAAATTGATAAAATAGATTTTGAGAGGACACTGTCTGCTAAATATGCAAAAAGCGCCACTGGGAACAGATAGCGAACTTTGCAGAATCCGTATGGAAGATGAACAAACATTTGTGCATATTTTATCCGAATGATCCGCCCTCTTACATGCAAGAATGCATATACTAGAAATAGAGCTAATACAAACGAAAGAGCTGTTTGAAATCGATCTGCGGACCATGAAAAATTTTATATTGTTTTTTAATTTGTTTTGTGAAAAATTAGCCAAATCCGATGTCTACTTTTCGAGATATCAGCGGATATGAAATGTAGTCTTTGTAGGTATGGAAAACTTACGGTCTTTCTAGTGTTAGGGAGTTCTTGGATAACAATTGAGAATATGATCTCCTCTAGTAAGAAAAAGAGATTAGACCCAATAGGTCAGTATTAAAAAAAGTAAGTAATAAAAAAAATTCTAAAAATACCTTAGCCCTTACTGGGACAATACGTCCCACCAAGTTTTTAATACACCTCAAAACAATTATTCAGATCTTATAACCCATGCAAAATACTTATTCGAATTATATGTCCCCAGTTAAAAATATGATTTCAGAATTTCTGGGTATGCAACATAATTTTTTAAGTTCCAACTTTCATGGCATGGAAACATTTTTACAATAAGTAGTTTGGTTTTCAAAAATAAACTCCGTTCCGAAAGGATTAAAGTGGATTAAATTAGGGGAGTATGTCAGCGGACCTAGAAGGCAAAGTATTTGATTTACCATGGCAAACAACAGAACAACCCTTGTCCCTGTCCAATCCAAGTTAACATAAAGCCACCTTGTGATCCTTCTGAACAGCAATGCGGAGATTAGAACCAAGTGTCCACCAGCACAAATAAAAAGTTCATTCAACAACTTATGAGAGGAGCTTTAGAACGTATTTAGAGCAAAAAATGTGCATTAACTGAAAAGTTGCTCAATTGTCCCATGTTTTGAGCATTTTTTCCTAAGTAATTGACATAAGTTTAATAAGTTTCAAATTTTCATTTGAAAAAGGGCCCTTTTCAATAAGCACACAACTCTACAATTATGTCAAATATAAATTTCTGCAATTATTGGCAACTGAAAAAGATTAATAAAAATCATTGCCAAATTATATTCTAACCTGTCAAACCCTTCAACTTCTCTTCAAAGCATATTACCACAAAAAAATAACAAAAACAGCAAATAATTTCTCTTCTTCAAGCAGTGCCAAACATTTCAAGCGACACGCTGACTTGTCTGACATTTGACCAGCAGAGCCGTTTGATTAATCGAGTCAGCGCATTTAGTGGAAACGAGGAAGCTAACTGTGGGCGGTCGCATTTGACCAGAATGCAACGACTTCGCCATAGGTGTGCCACAGGCCAAAGTGGGCAGAAGCAATGGACTCTGCACTTTTTTCCTTTACTGATTCTTCTTCTTGTTCTTCTTCTACTTGCTACTTGCGCGCATATTGCAAAATCATAAAGAAAAACCAAAATATTTACAAAATATAACCTCAACTTTGGCTTTTGCGCACAGCTGGTCGCGCTGCGTGTTTAGGTTATAAAACCCCTAATGTCGCTGCATGTGACTGAAGCGAAAAAAGGAGGTCGTGCAGAAAATGCTGAAGGACGCCTCGCTAGTGACGAGTTAGCAGCTGACTAAGCAAAAAGTTGCCACACACATCCACACACACACACTTGCATACAAATCAGCAGTCATTATGTATTGTAATATAAGGCCAAATACACACTTTCCCACACACCTACACACACTTAAGTGCGCTCAAGTATTTTTCTGTTTTGTTGTTGTTTGTTTTTTTTTTGCGCTCAAGTATGTCTGCGTATGTATGCGTGCGCAATTCTTTGTGGAGAAATGGTTAACTGTTTGTGGGAGGGACAGTTGGCGCTTCGACGTTTCGACGCTTTATTTATTTATCTCCATCAACGTTGCAGTATAAAATAAAAACTTTGCGTACTTACCTACTTTGGCCTGCTTCATATTTGCTTCTTCGTCTTTTACTTGTTTACATTTCTTCTTCTTCTTCTTCGTCTTTACTTTGTTTTACTTGTTTTTTTAGTTTATTTGACTTCATTTGCCAATGTGCTCTGCTCGCTTTTATGCTTCCATAACTTTATTTGGTTGTTCTTTTTTCTTGGGCTATTGTTGGAAATTCATTTTCATGTTTTTGCGTAGCGTAAGAAGAAAATGGTGCTACTGGTTGTTGTTGCAAAATAAAAGTAAAACTTTGCTTAATGTGAGCGCTTTCCGCGTCGTTGGCGAGCGCGTTGACGCAGTGTCGCAGGCGAGCGGCTTAAATTTAACACGACCGAGTGCCGGCAGCGACGCAACAGCCCGTGTGCAGCTAACTTTTGCCGCAGGCCAGACACACTTTTTTGCAAGCGCATTGTTGCGCCCAAATATGGCCGCTGCCAACACTGACGCTTCTTGAACTGATTACACTGACAATACGACTTTTACCTTTTTCTCGGTCTTCTTTTTCAACGACCTATTTTTGTTGTATTTTTTGGGACATACATACATCATGAGCGAAAATCCTCCCACAGTGGTTCGGGTGCTAGTAACGATGGGGCAAAATTTTAAATTGCTTAAAGAAAGGTTCAATAAAATAAATTCGCTTAAGTTGGGACTTTCTGACTGTCTGTCTGTGTGTTTATAATTGTAAAAAAATTTAACTTCAGATCAAATTAAAAACTTTGTCAACACTTTTTTCCACTGAAATTTAACAGCAGTGCCTTTTTCTATAACCTGACATAAGAATTCAATTATAACTGTTACACTAAATATTTAAAAAAATTTCGTTTTGTATTATTATTTCAACCTCGTCCAAATTTTGTAAATTCTTTCGTGTTCCTGAAAGCAACAGTGGCAGTTGAGTTGAGTTCAGTGTTGGCCCACTGTGTCTCAGTAGCAATAAAAAAGCAACAATAAGGCCACAACAACAAAAACACGAGTAATAACAATAGACAGCAAAAACAACAACAATTCAAAAAAACTGTCACAACCGTGACAATAACGGCAACAATTCCAACTGAAAGCTGCGGCTGCAAAAGGGCCCATCACATTCCTTTGAATAAATTTGGCAGCGGCAGACGGTTAACAGTTGAGGGCTCGAGGAGAGGGAAGCGCAAATTTTCCTCAGTCACTTTAAAGCGAAGCGTTGTGACTTTGAATGCGGCTGTGGCTGAGCACCGAGTAAGTGCAACAGACGGGGGGAAAACAGCTCAACACCAGTCGTCACACAGAAGTCGACGAGGCAAAGTTATCGTCTTCAAGGTGCGGGTCGTCGCACAGTAAAAGTTGTTGTTCTTTTTTTTTGTCTTCTTCAGTTCAGTTGATTCTTTTGCGCTTTTTACGCATTGTCAGTTTTGGTTTTTATTTTGTAATATCATATATATATTTTGTTGCTTTTTTTGTTTGGTGAATGCTTCTTTTGTTATGTTACACGCAGCCAAAAAGCAAATGCTTCACCAGCGGCACATTGCCACAGCATTGCAATGTCATGCATAACTCGAAAGGACACAAAATAACGCACATGAACGCACCGACGTTGACTTATACTTTGACAATGGCAACAGTCACAGTGACACAACGACAGCCATTAGGAGATAAAAATTCCACGAATGTTTGAACTTGAGTGAAATTTGCTTAATTCAATGCGGTTCATTGCTTGTTCGGGCCAACTATTGTCAACGTTCCACTGTGCAACCGCTCCGGTGACAGCAGTCGCAGCCATCACGACCACACAAGCCACTGAGCAAACGAACGAGCTGGCGAAAGCATTTCGCTAATGCGTTGCCACTTACTCGCATTTTTATTTGGCCTGAACTCTGGCTGGCCAAAAGTGAAGAGCGCAGGCAGGCAAATAACAATTTAAGTTCAGCGTCAGACGTGTCCTCTCCGCAGATGCAGCTAATCAAGTTGGCCGTATTGGCACGACCCATGGCGCCAATGATGACAACAACAACGATGATGGCTGCCTGATGAAGTGGTGTGGTTTTATGTGTGAGCCGCGCGCAAGAACAAAGCACCGCATAAAATGCCTAATTGAGCGTTGGAACGGCGCGCATGATATGCGAAAAGTTGCGCCCCAAGTGTTGCGCGATTTCAGCGTTGCAGCCTCGTCAAGTGGCTGACAAAGTTTTTGTATGCTGTGCGCGATTGGATGGAAGAATTGAAATTTAATGTCGTTGTGCCAAGTTAGAAAACATGCAAGTAACTGGAATTTTCACCACACGCATTTACGATGCAATCAGGCGCTGACAAATCGATTACGCAGTTTTTGGGGCAATTTTGCGCATGTGTGTGTGTGTGTGCGTGAGTGTGTGCACTGCAGACTTATGGGATGGTTGACCGAAAAGCGGCAGCTGTAGACAACGATTGAAGTTTAATGTTCGAGAAATTTTCTATGGAGATCTGAGAAAGAGAAAGATAGAAATCTTAACCCATTAAGGGCCATATTCATATATTTATTACTTGCATTTTGTCTTAGTTACTGCAGTCAGTCAATCAGCCATCTCAAAGTATTAATATTTAGACTAAGAATCATCTTTGGGTTCACTGCCTCATGGATAACTTAAAGCCAATCGAGTTTGTTTATAGTTGGTAACAATCCACCTTTTGTGGTATCTCTAGATAATTCAATTACCAATACTTCGATTGCCAAATGGTTTAACCCAATCCAAAGTTAAGCTGTTCAGAGATCTATTTCAAACAACTTTGAGACATTTCAACTCTTCCATTTATAAACCATTTATAAACTCGTTCATTTGCTTAGTCCTAACATTGGTTTGAATCCACCGAAATCTCTTTCCAATCCAACTTTTGGATGGATCTTTAGTTCATTTATCTCTGATCCAACTGATCCGAAATGTCATCTAACCCATAACTGAGTCATCTTATTTTCACGGGAACAAACGTTGACCTTATAAACACATTCCAGAGACAGTTTAGAGGTCATTATCGGTCACTTGTGGATTCTGGTTGGGCTACACAATCAACCCATTAGTAGGATTGTCAGATTTTATGGTTTCAACCGGAGCTTCCCGAATATAATCAATAGTTCAGCTCCTCAGAAATCTATTCTGGACACCTTCTAACCATTTTAACTCATCGAGTTTATAAACCATTTATAAACCCGTTGATTTGCTTACTGCAAACATTGGTTTGAATCCACAGAAATCTATTTCCAATCCACCTTTTGAGATCATTGGTTATCTATTTTATTTTTGATGCAACTGATCCATCATGTCCTCTAACCCACAACAAAGTCGTCCTGTTTTCACGGGCATAACTATTGAGCTCATGGACACAGAGGTAGGTAAGTAACTAGCAGCGACTGCAAGCTCTCTGAACTGGCACTAAATTAGCGTGCCGTGTTGTTGTTGCTTCCTGGAATAGATCTTTTCAGGCAGATGATGGCAGGGATCTACTCCAGGTCCTCAGATCTACTCCAAGTCCCTGAAGTAGACCCAGATCTCTAGATCCCCAGATCTACTCCAAGTCCCTCGAATAAACCCATGCTCTCTGTGTTCTCATAGACACATTCTAGCCCCAATTTAGAGGTCATTGTTGACCTAATCACTTCTTCTTTGAGGTTTTAATTGTGCTATACCGACCTAGCTATATAAACTGAGCTATATCGACCTTTAAGCAGAGTAGCCCTGTCATATGTTTCAACCTGAACTTCAGAGCAAAATAAGAGAATTCTCTCGTCCAAGTTTGGCAAAAGTTTGTTCAGGTTTCAGAAAATATTTTAGTTTTTATTAAACTTTATTGTTTCATTTCATATCTCCGAGACTTCAGATAATTAGTTTCATATTTAACAGCCAACAGTCAATAAGGCAATCCTATGCATCTAATCATTTCTTTCCAACTTAACTTTCACATATCCTGCCAATTGTCGACTGCAAGTCAAGTTGTTCTCCAGGTGCAATGAATCGCGTAAGCAGTTCAAAGTCACCTAACACACTGTGAATTGTCTTTTATATAATTCAATATAACTTCGAAGACATTAATAACATGGAACTACCCCGGTGATACATCATTTTGCCACTGCCAACGACCGAAGCGTGCTGCACACAGCCCGAAGGACGCTTAATTTCGCCGCAAGTATCTGCGACTTATATCACCAGTTTGGCAATAAAAAGCCAGCACCTTCGTAGGCCACTTGTCACCGGATTAGCAATTAAATTCCCACTTACCGAACGACTGCATCGGCCAACTAAACGCGTTGTCTGTCCTTGCACGGATCTGAGTGCCAAGCAATGAGCTTAGCAGAAGAGAATTTTATGTGCACAAAAAGCAGTTCTCTAAGCATGTTGATGACGTTGATAATGTTGCTGATAATGATTAATGATGTTGATCATAATGATGTTGCTTGTCTTCTTCTTTTCCTTTTCCGGTTCTTCTTTCATTGCAGCTTATTTTGGGCGCACTTTAAATTGAAGTGAAAACACAGTCTTGAGTTATTTTCTTGTTGTTGTTGTTGTGGCTCTTACGCTCATAATGGCTTCAAATTAAGGTGGTCAAATGTAATGACGAAAACTCAAATGCCCAATGAGTGGTTTTTTATGACTCATAATTTACGATGTAAGCGATGACGAAGGCAGCGCCGGTGCGTCTCATTGCGTTGCGTTGCGTCACGTTGCGTTACAATGTTTTTATTGCGTTTATTTTCTTGGTTTTCTGCGTTGCTTTTTTTTTGTTACTCGTATTTCTCTCGGCGTTTATGTGCATTTTGCTTTTTGCCACCTTCGCAATGTCTTTGGTCGATGTTTTTACTACATATTTTTGTTCTTGTTTTTGTTGCAGTTGTCATTATGTGCACATGAAATATTTTGTACACTTGCGTCGAGTAAAAAATATTTATCAAAGTATCTAAACGACGAAACGCGCAGCAAGAGGAAAAGGCAACTGTCGAACGGAAGTGCCCGCCAACGCGACCACCGCAACCGTAACGCGACATGGCACCGGTCGGAACGGTCGCATGTGCATTGAGTTCGTGTGTGGGGCTGAATTTTAAAGGGGCCAGTTCGCAAACCAATCTGCTCTGCTCAAATGCAAGTCGAACGAAAGCAAAGTAAGCCGCACACCGTCAAAGTGGCGGCGAGCAGCAAACTTTCAATGCACTTTTCCGGCACTTTAGGCGCTGATGCAGGCGACTGGAAAAATCGCCACAAGTAGACGCTGCGTCCATGGCGAAACTTTCGTCAGAGTGCTGCGGTGCACTTAAAGTGTCCAAATGCAGCGCGGAAACTACGTAATTTGCGGCCTTCTTCGATGTATTAAACTGTTTTCAATTTATGTTCAGTTTAATTTTTTAATTATTTGTGTTTGATTTCTTCTAATTTTTTTTACGGAGTTCAATGACTAAAATCAATAATTATTAGCTGATTTCTTCTAAATGTTTACATGGGATTCTATGACCAAAATCAATATTCTTTTTAGTTGACTTTTTCCACATTTTTTTACCAAAATTCTAGAACCAAAATAAGTTTAGCTGACTTTTTTTTAAACTTATTAGATGTTCTAAACAAAATTAAATTTTGTTTATTTTCTAGAACAAATTTTCTATCTTTCATTGTAATTTTGGGAAATCTTAGTGCAGATTTTAATAATTGATTTGATATAATGATAAATAATGAATTTTGATATAATAATTAATTAATTTTGATATAATAATTGTTATGAATGTATGCGTTGTGTACCTACATGTGGCATGCCCCACGTTGGGCGCCATTTCTGTTATGAATATATGTATGTATTTCTGTTCCACGTTGTAGCGGCCCCACCTGTCAAGTGTATATACGTAGATCGGTATGTGTATTTGGCCTTTTGCTTCTGCTGCCGCTGCACCTCCACATTCCTTGTGGCAGATCACACTAGTCGTCCTCCTGTTGCATATAGGCAGGCACCCTGCATTCGGTCGGTGAGTACTAGTATGACTACGGGGCCAGCGGGTTTTGTTGTACGCGTGCATCTGGCTTTGGTTTTTACTTTGGTCAAGCGAACAGGGTCGATTTAACCCCCGCAAGACCCAATGTTGCCTGTTATCCCACAAACGAGTCTCCCCACATCCTGGATACTCAATGCACTTCGTCGACTAAGGGTTCCGGAATACCTGCTGCGGATAGTGGAAAGCTATTTCGAAGATAGAACCCTGCTATACGACACGAGCGAGGGCCCAAAAACATACGCAATTACAGGCGGCGTGCCGCAAGGATCGGTGCTAGGGCCACTACTATGGAACGTGACGAAGCAAGACGGAGTAAATATCGTCGGCTACGCGGACGATATAGCCATCGTAGTGACAGCAAAGCGGCTGGATAAGGTCGCAAAAACATGCAGCGAAACGATTGCAGATGCAAAATGTTGGCTGTGGGATAACAACCTGGAACTTGCAGACCACAAAACGGAAGCGGTGCTAATGAGCAGTCGGAAGAAAGTGGAAACCCTGGAAATTCGTGTAGGTGAGCACACGATAACGTCTAAGCCGTACATCAAGTACTTGGGGGTCTTGTTGGACAACCGGCTAAACTTCAAGGAGCACCTAAAATATGTAGGCGAAAAAGCGAACAAAGCAGTGGCCTCGCTCACCCGACTAATGCCGAATATAGGAGGCCCCAGGCAGCATACGAGGAGATTGCTAGCAACCGTCAGCACATCTATTATCCAGTACGCGGCGCCGATTTGGGCACCAGCAACCGAGACACCTTCATACCTAAAAGACGTGGCAAGAGCACACCGGTTGGCATCACTCAGGGTCTGCAGTGCCTTCCGGACGCTGTCGGATGACGCTGCCAATGTAATAGCGGGCAGAATGCCTGTCGGGACGCAGAAAACAAAGAGAGACAGGAGACCATCAAGACAAACAAAGCGAGAGAGTGGCAAGAACGATGGGACTCTTCAACGAAAGGACGCTGGACGCGCTGGACGAATGGGAGCGACGCGCGGAGGCGCGACTAACAGATTGAGGTCTATCTAAGACCAAACCTGCCCCGCGACGTAATGCCGGGAGGCGGTCCCGCGGGGATAAAGGTCGACGATGGGGGGTTGGTTTTTAGCCGGTAAAAATCCGGCATGCTGGGCTGGAGCTCAGTATCTTCCGAAGATTTTCCATCTCCGACAGAGAAAAAAAAACATCCCTGGTTATGGGTGGTGTGGGTATTGCGGAATCGGCAGCTCTTGATGTTCTGGGCATGTCCATTAAGAACGATCTTCGTTGGAACGATCATATCTTTGGCGTGTCGAAAGAAGCAGCCAAGTGCCTCGGCTTTCTAAAGCGGTGCAAAAAATATTTCACTCCGTCTGATCTCCGCATTATTAACACTACCTATATCCGACCCAAATGGAGTTCAAAAACCCATTTGGAGCTCCTCGATCGGGTGCAAAACCGTGCGATTAAACTTGTAGGGGACAGTAGGGCATCCAGCTCTATTGACTTCTTGGAGCATCGTCGAAACGTGGCATGTGTGGTGTTATTTTACCGATACTTTCTCGGTTATTGCTCAGTGGAGATGAGCAGCTTGATGCCATCACTCCGGGTATTCCCCCGGGCAACCCGTTTGAACACTGGCGCCCATGCATTCCACGTCGAAACGATATTCCAGCGCACTACGCACTACAGAGAAAGTTCGTTTCTGGCCCGTTCAGCGCGGTTGTGGAATGGTCTCCCTACGGATATTTTCCCCAGCAATTATGATCTCGATGAGTTCAAGGCAAGAGTCCACAACCACTTCACTCATAACCCTATCTCCTAACCTTTATATCCTTTCTGAACCAACGCAATGCTTCGCATTAATAGGGGTCATCCCCTGCGCGTTTGTTCGTGTTAAAAAAAAAAAAAATCCCGTAGCTTCAGCTGGCGTGGGTTCCACTCCAACAAATCCGCTCAGTAGCCATACCGCCTCACCTACAGCCATATGGAGCTACACGAGCAAACTCCGCAACGACGACCTAGCAGCCTACAACCGGTCAACATAAGTGTCTTGTACACAGGAAAATCATAACAAAAAAACATACCTACACACATACACTAACATACATTTATTTTATGCACACGCGTTAACTCCTGACATAACGGACGGACATGGTAGCAAGTACCATTGCTGCTGTTGTTTCATTCCTCAGCATCGCCGAATTCAATGGGATGCCCTTAAACCGCCCTACCTTTGTTTCCTATGATGAAATTTGGAAACCCAAGTAGAAAAATCAAGCCCCTTACCCCACTTCAATGACAGACCAAACATTTTTCTGCTTAAACTTGCATAATAACAATTTTTTATTCCATAACCTTAACCTAATACAAAATCAGAATTCTCAATCTAATTTTCAAACAATCTGGCATGTTCAAATTATAATCAAATTTTAATTGTAATTTTATTTATTAAATTTCAAAAAAAAGTAACAACAAAAGCTTTAAATTAAAATTAATCATGAAGAAAAATGTATTTCTTAGTTACTTAGATCATAACGTTTTTCTTAAACTTAGCCAAATATTTTATAAAAAAAAAATTAACCAAAATTTCATCATTAAAAAAACACCCAAAACCATGCTTTCAAAAATAAAAAAAAATCAATTTTCTGTCTCGCTTTTTCTTCCAAATTTAATTAATTTTCATTCATTTTCCCAAATTCAAGTTTCTTGAAATTATCCTTTTTTTGTCTCTTTCAAATTAACGCACCCAAACCCCTGTTATAATATAAGTAAAAGTGTTCACTCACGGTTTTTCCTCTCGCTCCATCGATGCGTTGGGCCCAGCGACATGATGCGCCTTTTGCAGGAACATGTGGTGCTATATAGGTTTTACGGGAAGATTACACTGCACAACAGCATGTCTGTTGCATGGAGTTTTTTACATGAATCTGAATCGTTTTTCCACACTGATTTCAAAACCATACTCCGTTTTTATGTAACAGCTCTAGTTTTCGCAAAAAATGGGCGTGTCACTTTTACGAATTTTCCTCGACTTTTTTCACAATTTCGACTGTAATTTCCGAACCGATAATCCTATCGACATAATTTTTATATCGTTGCACTTACAACATCTCACGCCATCTTTTTTGGCATTAATCAATTTTAGGCGTTCTCAATTGGCGTTGTAATAAGGTTTCATAGTCGGAATATATGGAATTTTAAGGCGTTTTTCCTGATGGCGAAAATTGTACAGATGTTTCATAAATCAAGTTACGAAGTATATATGTATATATCTTAAGAAGAAACACCAAGCAATACAAAACAGCGAAATTATTTGGCGGATTACACATTCGCATCGAAATAATAGCAAAAATGTACCATAGTCATTTTCATCAAAATGTGTGAAATTTCCTTAAAAAATTAGGAGCCTCAAAATATGCTCTTTTATATGTTACATTTCTAGTCTGAAACGCAAGCAAAAAATAAAAAGATTTTGAATTGCTCGAAACAAACAAAATTAAAAACTCCTGAGGCTAATTACTCCTCATCGACTTAAAAATCTGCCACCACTCATCCCGATCTTACTGCGTCGACCGCTTATAAAGCAAATTTGGCAGCAACAGCGCATCATCGCCTGATCTTTGCAGAAATGCGTCAAAATTTGGTGCAATGGGGTGACCTTTACGTGGTTGGTGGAATGCAGCAGCCAGAACGGCAAAGACTTACTCAGCTGCACAACACAACAACACCATGGTTGGAATTGTAAGTGCAAGCAGCCGAAATGCATCCTACCAACACTTTGCGCAAGGTCATAAAGTGTGATGCGGCCGAAGTGCATACCACCGCCACACTCCACTATCTGCTGGATACGCAGATGCGATTTAAGAGCGCCGCGCTAACGCAGTACGAACGTACAGCGAAAGAGAAGGCGCAAGTGCAGCGCGAAAGTTCTGCGCTCACCTTCGCTAGCGTGGGTGGCTCAGCACAACAACAACAACAACAAAAACCATGCTGGCTGCCGAGTGTGCGTACGAACACTAGCTAGCGCTCGCTTGTTCACTGCTGCACAAGTCTAGCTTGATTAGCGCTGGGCTGATTAGCGCTAGTAATTAGTGCAGTGCGTCGCATTAATACGCGGCCCTGTCTTATGTATCCGTGCACCCCAAGCCTTTATATGCAGCCCAGTACATAATATAAATAATTCATTCATTTTAATAAGTAATTCAAAAAAATTTATATTAAATGAGGTAAAAAGACTCTTTCAGAAGATTGGAACACCGATCAATCTTCAATAATACATTGGAATCTTTAAAACCAACCATAAAAATATCTCAATTATTAGTAATTTTTAGACAAATGTTTATTATTTTCGCAATTCACAGCAAATTTATGTTGTGAGTTATGATAAAATTTTTCAAAACTCGCAGAATCTATTATCAAATCGTATACTGGATGTATATTAATTTAGTTTTATGAATTTTTTTACATTTCTTTAAATGTTGAAAAGTGAAAAAAATTACATATTTTTTGGTTCCTGACCAACTTTTCAGTCTCGCAATGAAACAGTTGAGATTTTCAGCACAGATTTGAAAAGCTTGAATATTATTATTATTTTTTAAAGCGGTTCAAAGCAGAGTAAATTGTCTGTGTGTTTTCATTTTAGCTAAACATTTTTGGCTTTTATTGATTTTTTTTTACTCTAAGCACAGATTTGAAACGCCCCATGAACTTGACATCAAACTGTGTACTCAGTAATTTAGTTTGATGAGTTTTTGATATTTTCTGAGAGGTTGAAAAGTAAAGAAAGTGGTGTATTTTCAGTTTTTGGCAAACTTATTATTCCCCCGGGCAACCCGTTTGAACACTGGCGCCCATGCATTCCACGTCGAAACGATATTCCAGCGCACTACGCACTACAGAGAAAGTTCGTTTCTGGCCCGTTCAGCGCGGTTGTGGAATGGTCTCCCTACGGATATTTTCCCCAGCAATTATGATCTCGATGAGTTCAAGGCAAGAGTCCACAACCACTTCACTCATAACCCTATCTCCTAACCTTTATATCCTTTCTGAACCAACGCAATGCTTCGCATTAATAGGGGTCATCCCCTGCGCGTTTGTTCGTGTTAAAAAAAAAAAAAATCCCGTAGCTTCAGCTGGCGTGGGTTCCACTCCAACAAATCCGCTCAGTAGCCATACCGCCTCACCTACAGCCATATGGAGCTACACGAGCAAACTCCGCAACGACGACCTAGCAGCCTACAACCGGTCAACATAAGTGTCTTGTACACAGGAAAATCATAACAAAAAAACATACCTACACACATACACTAACATACATTTATTTTATGCACACGCGTTAACTCCTGACATAACGGACGGACATGGTAGCAAGTACCATTGCTGCTGTTGTTTCATTCCTCAGCATCGCCGAATTCAATGGGATGCCCTTAAACCGCCCTACCTTTGTTTCCTATGATGAAATTTGGAAACCCAAGTAGAAAAATCAAGCCCCTTACCCCACTTCAATGACAGACCAAACATTTTTCTGCTTAAACTTGCATAATAACAATTTTTTATTCCATAACCTTAACCTAATACAAAATCAGAATTCTCAATCTAATTTTCAAACAATCTGGCATGTTCAAATTATAATCAAATTTTAATTGTAATTTTATTTATTAAATTTCAAAAAAAAGTAACAACAAAAGCTTTAAATTAAAATTAATCATGAAGAAAAATGTATTTCTTAGTTACTTAGATCATAACGTTTTTCTTAAACTTAGCCAAATATTTTATAAAAAAAAAATTAACCAAAATTTCATCATTAAAAAAACACCCAAAACCATGCTTTCAAAAATAAAAAAAAATCAATTTTCTGTCTCGCTTTTTCTTCCAAATTTAATTAATTTTCATTCATTTTCCCAAATTCAAGTTTCTTGAAATTATCCTTTTTTTGTCTCTTTCAAATTAACGCACCCAAACCCCTGTTATAATATAAGTAAAAGTGTTCACTCACGGTTTTTCCTCTCGCTCCATCGATGCGTTGGGCCCAGCGACATGATGCGCCTTTTGCAGGAACATGTGGTGCTATATAGGTTTTACGGGAAGATTACACTGCACAACAGCATGTCTGTTGCATGGAGTTTTTTACATGAATCTGAATCGTTTTTCCACACTGATTTCAAAACCATACTCCGTTTTTATGTAACAGCTCTAGTTTTCGCAAAAAATGGGCGTGTCACTTTTACGAATTTTCCTCGACTTTTTTCACAATTTCGACTGTAATTTCCGAACCGATAATCCTATCGACATAATTTTTATATCGTTGCACTTACAACATCTCACGCCATCTTTTTTGGCATTAATCAATTTTAGGCGTTCTCAATTGGCGTTGTAATAAGGTTTCATAGTCGGAATATATGGAATTTTAAGGCGTTTTTCCTGATGGCGAAAATTGTACAGATGTTTCATAAATCAAGTTACGAAGTATATATGTATATATCTTAAGAAGAAACACCAAGCAATACAAAACAGCGAAATTATTTGGCGGATTACACATTCGCATCGAAATAATAGCAAAAATGTACCATAGTCATTTTCATCAAAATGTGTGAAATTTCCTTAAAAAATTAGGAGCCTCAAAATATGCTCTTTTATATGTTACATTTCTAGTCTGAAACGCAAGCAAAAAATAAAAAGATTTTGAATTGCTCGAAACAAACAAAATTAAAAACTCCTGAGGCTAATTACTCCTCATCGACTTAAAAATCTGCCACCACTCATCCCGATCTTACTGCGTCGACCGCTTATAAAGCAAATTTGGCAGCAACAGCGCATCATCGCCTGATCTTTGCAGAAATGCGTCAAAATTTGGTGCAATGGGGTGACCTTTACGTGGTTGGTGGAATGCAGCAGCCAGAACGGCAAAGACTTACTCAGCTGCACAACACAACAACACCATGGTTGGAATTGTAAGTGCAAGCAGCCGAAATGCATCCTACCAACACTTTGCGCAAGGTCATAAAGTGTGATGCGGCCGAAGTGCATACCACCGCCACACTCCACTATCTGCTGGATACGCAGATGCGATTTAAGAGCGCCGCGCTAACGCAGTACGAACGTACAGCGAAAGAGAAGGCGCAAGTGCAGCGCGAAAGTTCTGCGCTCACCTTCGCTAGCGTGGGTGGCTCAGCACAACAACAACAACAACAAAAACCATGCTGGCTGCCGAGTGTGCGTACGAACACTAGCTAGCGCTCGCTTGTTCACTGCTGCACAAGTCTAGCTTGATTAGCGCTGGGCTGATTAGCGCTAGTAATTAGTGCAGTGCGTCGCATTAATACGCGGCCCTGTCTTATGTATCCGTGCACCCCAAGCCTTTATATGCAGCCCAGTACATAATATAAATAATTCATTCATTTTAATAAGTAATTCAAAAAAATTTATATTAAATGAGGTAAAAAGACTCTTTCAGAAGATTGGAACACCGATCAATCTTCAATAATACATTGGAATCTTTAAAACCAACCATAAAAATATCTCAATTATTAGTAATTTTTAGACAAATGTTTATTATTTTCGCAATTCACAGCAAATTTATGTTGTGAGTTATGATAAAATTTTTCAAAACTCGCAGAATCTATTATCAAATCGTATACTGGATGTATATTAATTTAGTTTTATGAATTTTTTTACATTTCTTTAAATGTTGAAAAGTGAAAAAAATTACATATTTTTTGGTTCCTGACCAACTTTTCAGTCTCGCAATGAAACAGTTGAGATTTTCAGCACAGATTTGAAAAGCTTGAATATTATTATTATTTTTTAAAGCGGTTCAAAGCAGAGTAAATTGTCTGTGTGTTTTCATTTTAGCTAAACATTTTTGGCTTTTATTGATTTTTTTTTACTCTAAGCACAGATTTGAAACGCCCCATGAACTTGACATCAAACTGTGTACTCAGTAATTTAGTTTGATGAGTTTTTGATATTTTCTGAGAGGTTGAAAAGTAAAGAAAGTGGTGTATTTTCAGTTTTTGGCAAACTTTGTTAACTCATGATGAACGTTTTAAGGTATTCAGCATAGATTTGAACAGGTTTGGGTATGTCTCATCAAATATTATGACCAGTAATTGGCTTTGATGAGTTTTTCGTACTTTTAGGTGGTTCAAAAGTTGAGAAAATGCTGTATTTTTCAGTTTTAACTAAAATTGTCTGGTTTTCAATGCATCTTTTTTAAATCTAAGATCACAGATTTGAAGAATCCAATGAATTTGACATCAAACTGGCTACCCAGTTATTTAGTTTGATGAGTTTTTTATATTCGTTAAGAGGTTCAAAAGTAAAAAAAGTGGTATATTTGCTCATTTCTTATGTGATTGGTTAGTTTTTCTTGTCGTTAATGAAATTATTGAAATTTTTAAAAAATTCAGAAAATCAGTCATCAAATCTTGAATAGAAAAACTTCATTTGCTTCATATGTTTGTTATGTTTGTTTGTTTGTTATGCTCTTTTGAGAAGTTTGCAAGTAGTCAAAACTATGAATTTTTCCATGATTGCTTAATTTTTTCAAATTTACTATGAAATTCTTAAAATTTTGAGCACAAATTTGAAATGTTCAGTAAATAAAACATCATCAAAATTACATCTAAATTCAATTCAGTTGATTTATCGTCCAAATTGGTTTGCCTAAGGCCCAAAATAGTTGCCAATCTTTCGTTTTTGCTTCGTGCAGCTGTGCGACAATGTGTAAAATATTCACTCAAAACAATTTCCAATATATTCGCTACACTTTATTTGTTTTCCCAAGCACCCAAACTGCAAACTATTTTGTTTCTTTTTTTATTGTTTGCTAAGCGACTGCAAAAAAATCAAAGTTTGCCCAGGCGACATATGCAACGAAGCTGTAAACTGCTGCTGCAGCAACGCGCCGCATTTCATTTGTATCGAGGCGAGGTGTGGCCGGCCCGCTGGGAGCGCATATGAATAAATCCGAGCAGCGCCAGCAACAAATAAAACTAAGACAAGAACGCTGCAGCAGAAGAAACAAATAAGTTAACAAATGCGAGAAAATAGAGCGAAGCAGCAGTTGGCCAAACATTAAACACACACACACACACATACACACAGAGGTACTAAAACACATACCCTCTCAAAGCGCAGCGAAAGCAAAACGCGCCAAAGCAGCTTCAAACTTTCTTGTTTAACGCTCACACTTTTGCTTTCGAATTTCGCTCGAATTTTGTGGCGCGTGTTGGCAATTTTTTTGCGCTTTTTGTTGTTGGTTTTTAGCTTGGTTGCCATTTTTCTTGCGCCACATTTTTTGCTTGAACGTTTTTGAAACTTTTCAAGTTACATGCGGCCAAGCACACGTGACACGTGGTCGCAAGGCCGAAAAAATTAAAAGCCCCGAAAGTGGCAGCAAAAATTTTCAGCTACCTAAATCTTGATTTTCAAAGTTTTCCGGTTTTTTTCAGTTTAACTTATTTTTATTTGATTTGATTTTGTTGGTTTTTCGCTTCAGCTGCAACGTGCCCGTTAACGGCCCTAAAATCCATTCAAGTTAACCGCAAAGCAAAAAGCATTACTGGCAAAAGTCGTACGTTCAGTCTGGCGCCGGAACTATTGTCAAGCCTGTGTCAGCGATATAATTTTTTGATAATTCATGCAATTGAAAAAAAAACCAGTCATCCTTGTCGACAGTCGGCCGCTCTACCTGCGCATTGCTTATCGCTTTTATCGGCTGCGTGTGCTCGCTTCAATCTGCATGCAAATAATTTCAACCGCCCATTTAATTTTTTCATTAACATGCAACCAACACACACACACCAACACCCGCTCGAAATGTCCTGTGAGCGAACGGAAATGGGGACAAAGTGTATGGCACATAATTTCCTGTGGACGTTCGGTGCTACTTTTTTGTGCAAAAAGTTGCGTGAGCGCCAAAGTTTTAGGGTCAGTTGGCTTGGACCTACGTCGTTTTATTGTCACAAAAAGAACAGCAAAAACAAATAAAAATCTAAAAAACAGCTTTAAAAGACACAAACGGCACAGTGAATCGCTTATCTCGCAAGCAATGCATCCCTTGTGCTGATGCTGCTGCTTCTTCTTGCTGACGCACCTTATGAAATATTGCACGGTGCTCCGTCGTGCGGCTTCAAGCTGTCAGCCATATTTATTGCTTATAGAAAAGCGTTAAGCGCCGTAAAATATGCATTGCTCTAGCGGTCAGCGGTAACGGTTTTTCGTTTGTTAAGCAAAACTTGGAAAAAAGGGGCATAAAGTAGACAAAAGTTGGAAAGTAGAAAATTTGAAAATTCGAAAAAAGTATTAAATATATAACACGCCAATTGCCTTATCGGGTTTAGATGTCTAACCCTATTCAAAGCCACTTCCGCGTTGCCATTTCTGTGCGGCGTACTTTGATTGCAGTCATTGATGGTGCGGGTTGCTTTTGGGCGCACGTCGCTGTTGACATTTCCATATCTGCCGCTCGATCCTTTCGTCCTATCACGCAGCCACAATCAGCCATCGCCAGCCGTGGGCGTCGATTTACACGGCCCGCAGCTCGTCGAGGCAGGCAAGGGCCGCTTTTCTGCAATGTAAAGCAAAATTATGCGGCCGTTCACACTACGCGTGCCAGATTTTGGAGTATGTTCTTTGTTGTTATTGTTATTGTTATTGTTTTATTGTTTTATGTGTATTTTTTTGCTGATGCTGGTGTTGAGTTGTGGCACTTGTGTCGTGCAAAATTTATGTCAAGAAAATTTAAATGGAACCAACAATCGTTGCCCCAGGCGCAAACAACTAAAGCGTGCAGCTTTGTAGGGCGAGATAAGCGTGAAAAGGACGAAGTAGTACGCAAATTGAGAGTGTTGGAAGTGAGCAGCGCGACCAGCAACAGAACGCATCTCCAACGTTTATGCTATGCAGTAAAGTGCGATAAAAATGAAAGATACTCGAGCAACAAGATTGCCAGCAGAATTGATGATGTGTTGATGAAGCGGCAATAAAGTGACTGCTTGTCGTTTGAATGCTACGAAATGTTACCATTTTTGCAATTAATTCTTACTGACGAAAGGCTTAAAGAACCGCAGTTGGTAAGCATTTGTGCGAGTAATGTTGAATAAATTACGAAAAACCAGCTAATCATAAACATTTGTTGGAGCAATATTAAAAAATAATTACCTAAGGCAGCCGCAGCTACCATTGTGGGTGGAAGTTATGTTGGTCTAAACAGTAACTTTATACATTAAGAATTATGGACTCATTCGTTTGATGCTATTTGAATCTAGAAAAAGCTAAAATTCCGACCAATAACAGTCAGAACTTTCATTCATAACTCTTTCTCTAAATATTTCTCAATGCCACCTCTTCAAATGTAAATTTAAGCTGATTTTATATACTTCAATCTATCTATTTTGTTGCTCCTTATTCACTTTGCTTGGGAACACTGAGCCTCAACAATGCTAATCAATTGAAATTCTACCATGGTGAGGGGTTAGCCTATCGCCAGCAGTTCGAGGTGATGCGGCTGGAGAGACGTCTCCCTATATGAAACTTTATTACTGGGTTGTGTCCACTATGCATCTTTAGGCTACTTAGGTAGAAGGTGTTGTTGGAAAATGCAGAGGTTTTTGTCTTTTATGAGCTTATTTTGGACCAAATTGGTCTGAATTTGGTTCGAATTGACATTGCTAGTGATGTTTTGGTTGTGTTACGTTCTTTCTCGTAGTATGGCTTCTGGATATGAAAATCTGTTCATTAGAGCTGATTGGATTGGAAAGGATTGCAGATTGCCCAAGTGGACTGTGGACTGTGTAATGCTAAAGGAATGGGAAACTATCAGAAAGAAGGAAAAATTTAAAACTTAGAAAAGTGCTTTTTTCGAATCAAATTCACAACCTCTGAGTTAGCGCCTTATTAGGCCGAACTGTAGAGGCAGTCAATCTATCTATATGTCCTTTTATCTCTCTATATTTTCACCAATCAGGACCGCAGATTCGTCTTCTCTTTGTTTATAGATATTTATTTATATATTTATTTTTTATATATTTTTATTATTTCTAATGTTTTAATTTTGCAAAATTTAATTAGTAATTTTAATGAACTTATTGAATACAATAACTTTTTTCATATCATCGACCAATCACTGACATTTTTTAGTTTATGGATTTTATTTGTTTTTGAAATATAAAATTTTTTAATTATGCACATTTTAATAATAATACATTGAATACCATAATTTTTGTCATATCATCGACCATGAATTTTTTTCTAGCTTATAAATTTCATTATTTTTTTGTTTTTATTGATTTTGTTATCTAAAAATTTTTCTTAAAATTTTAATTTTTTTTAATTTGTAAATTTTAAATTTCTTTATTTTTCTGTTCTAATTTATTTTCATTGTGTTTTTAGTTTCCCTTTATGTAATATACTTTGTGTGATATATTTTAATAATTATTATTTTTTATATTTTGTTTGGCCAATTTTTCTTTCCTTTCGATTTTTTGATTTTTAAATACAAAAATTGTCTCCTTTTTTTATATTTTTTGTAATTTTTTCTATATTTTACATCGATCAGCGAATGAATTTTTTTTAATATAGTTTATAGAATTTATTTTTTTATTTATTATTATTATTTTCTATATTTTTTCTATTCTTTTTTTTTCTTTTGTTAGTTTATAGTTTTTTTAAGTTATTATTATTTTTTATATTTTTTATATTCAATTTTAAGTTGTTTATTTTGTATAATTATGACATATTAAATTCATTGAGTTTTTCGTATTATCGACCAACCAATGAATTTTTGTAAGTTTATAGATTTTATTTTTTTATTTATTACTATTTTTTTATATTTTTTATATTCTTTATTTAGTTGTTTATGTTTTATATGATTATATCATGAATGATTTTTTCATATCTTCGATCAACCAAAGACAGTTTTTTAGTTTATAGATTTTATTTATTTGTTTTTTTATTTTGAATTTAAAAACTGTTTAATTTTGAAAATTTTAATAACGTATTAAATACAATACAATTTATTTCATATCATCAAACAACCATTTCAATTTTGTTGTTTTTCGTTTTTTTTTTGTCTTTATTTATTTTTTTTATTTCAAATTTGTAATTTTTGAATTTTCCTAATTCTAAAATTTTCTCATTCATATTCTGTTCCAATTTGTTGTTATTTATGTTTTCAGTGTTTCTTTATAAACTTTGTGTAATATATCCTAATTATTATTTTTTATATAATTTTTTTATTTTTCTATAATTATTGTTTTCAGTTTTTTCTTAAAATACAATAATTCTATCCTAAAATTAATTTGTTTATATTTTGTTTAACCAATTTTTCCTTGATTTTTGATTTCTTGATATATTAAATACAAAAATTTATTAATTAAATCAAACAACAAATTTAGTTTTCACCTAAAATTCAAGTTTGCAGCTGAAACTTTAATTGACGCCCCCTATCCCTCAAATAAATAGTAATTAAATAATCCAATTTTCGTAGAATCCAACTGATCCTACTTGTGCAGCCACTTTTGCCATATTTGTGGGCATAAATATATCAAATATTCCCTTCCACGCGACATGTCAACGGCTGTCATTCACTCCCACTCTGGCCTGCGTGTGTTGCAAGCGGCCTAGTGTCAGATTCATGCTTTATTTAAAAATGCTAGCTTTTTCGGTATCAACAAGGGTCACCTATCTACCTGTTTGATCTATACACACACACACACACACACACACACACACAAACACGTAAGTAGCAATAAGGCGTGGCGTGGCGTCGTCGGGCTGGCAACGCAGCAGCGTTTCCGTCATCAGTGCGAGGCCGACAATTACCGCAGAAACCGGATGTTGTTTATTTGATAGAAATCAGCAGACGTCTAAGCGTTCGTGCGTGCGTGTGTGTGCGTGTTTGTTGGTTTGTTTGTATGCGAACATGCGTGTACGAGCGTGTGCGCTTCATTTAAATTCTGTAAGAAACCTAATCATTTTATGATATGTTTTTTTTGCTCTCACTCGCCGCAGACACGCACATTCCCTCGCGAATACATCGCACGAACGGAAATATTGGCGCTGTGCGTAAAGTCGACGTCCTTAATGTGGTTTTTGTCTATTGCATAACAAGTCAGCTAGATGGGTAATAAAATGTGTAAATAAGAAAGAAATTCTCACATTTAAATTTAATTTGTGCGCCTTCAAATTTCCTCTCGAAGCATTGAAATTTTCCGCCGGCGCATTTTCTTACACCTAACAAATCGCTTTGTATTTGTTCAAGTTGTTGTTGTGTTTGTGTCAGTGCACCTGTTTACTGAAATATTGAAATATTATTGTACTAATTTGCAAATGTGTGAAACAAATATTTGACGGTACTCTGAATGTAATGAAGCGCTTTTTAGTGGAAAATTTTCTCTGAAAGCGCTCAGGGACTTGTTGGTGAATATATTTTTCGAAACCTAAACATGTATAGAACAACATTTAGTGGCTTCAAGGCATCTGGCTGGCATTAAATTTTATGGGTTTTACTTTAGCAGAAAGAAATCTTTGTGGAAATAAGGTAGGCAGGTAGTAAGGTAGACACATGAACCCTTAATGGGTCCTTAGCAATACAAAAAAAAATTATATAAAATATTTAAAAATAAATATTACAAAAACTCTTAATTTAATTTAAAAATATTAATAATAAAACATATCATATTAATAAGAAAATTAATAAAATTTTACAGATTAACATTTTTCCCTCAATAAGTCTGTCCTGTCTATTTTGAAGGATTCCCCTTGGAAAACAAATGACTGCGGCGCTAAATTATCACCGCACGTTCACCTCGCAGCTGGCAGCTCACAGTTTGTTGTTAGTTGTTAGCCACTGCTGTGTCAGTTTGTTGTTGTTAGTTGCTTGTTGCTCGCCCCAAAATTAATCAGTCAACTGAGCGACGCTGAAAGGCGTACAGAATGTCCGCCCAGCTTGTTGTTGTTGGCTGTTTTTGCCGCACTCATTTGTTATTGTTTTGGGGAAACAAAGTGTCGTAATTACATTGTGCTGCTGTTGCATCGTTTTTTACTGTCGCACAAATTGCAAAGTGGACAACAAACTCGCCTCGAACGAAACGAAACAAAACGAAGTGAAGGGTGAAGCAAAGTGTGGAGCGCACGAAACTAAATGAAAACGTCGCTTGGCCTTTGTGTTGTGCCAAGACGAGCGTTGCTACTAATGGCAATCAACGAGCAACAACAACAACAGTATTCAGCGCATTGCACGCTGGCATAGAAAAAAGTTAATAAATGTTGCATTTTATGCTTTCGCTGTGATTTGGAATTTTTTGTAATTGCTTTTGCAGATTTTTTGTATTTGAAAAGTTTTTATAAAAACAAAAGCTGTTGCTAGATTTCTAATTAATGCTTGACAGCTTTTCAAGCGGTCTTGCCATACAGAATTTCTTGTTACATTTCTTACAGTTTTGCTGGAAACTTAAAACGGGACAGTAAAGATCTTCAATGTCCAAGTTGATGGATTATTTAACAATTTTGTTTAAAAAAAATTATATTTAAAGTTTGACTAATGAGAACCTTTCCTTGTGGTTTTTGTGTTCAACTGTTAGAGACAAAAATATAAAAATTTGGCTTGAAAGTAGGTAGGTGTAACTGGCACATAAGACCTGATTGGGTCCTAAACGATACCAATTGGTGATCTGTTTATGAGTTGTACTGGTGATCCGTGACGAGTGCGAACTCATGTGCCCCCAAGATTGCCAAGCGTTGTCTTGAGAGGAGAACTTATTTCAATGCCTCTGAAGCTTCGTCTTCCTTGCACGTTCTGCAAATTTTCCTGTCCGTCAGACGTAGTAAATGCGCCTTAAGCCTAGGCGTATACGGAGGCGCAGGCCGCGCAACACAGCACAAGGCAGCGCAGCGAAAATTAAACTTTGTGAGGCAGAAAATATGTGAACTGCGTATAGAGTAAGTTCGGGTAATGTGATATGGTCGGGTAATGTGATATAGGTGCTTATTTCACAAGTGCGTTGATCTTTTTCAAAATTAACCTTTTTAAAACATCATAACAGCTAAAAAACCCGTGCTGCATGATTTTGGATGTGATTGCTTAAAAAGTTTGCCGTCAGTGTGATGAAGTGCTTTGAGTAGGCTTGCACAAGTTTTTGGTCACGAAGTTTGAAAGCATAAAAGGTACAAAAAAAATATTATTACAAAGTACGAGGCTAATCAGAAGTAAATCAGTGATATCGATTATGAGTTTGCGAGGTACGCTGTTCTTAACAAAATTATTATTGTTTTTTTATAATATTTTTTTCGCAAAAAGCCAATTTCGGGTAATGTGATATACCAAAGTTCGGGTAATGTGATATAGTACATCACAGTACCCAAACTTATGACAGTAATACTATTTGTATACAGAAATGTTTATAGGTATACTTTATTTTATACTATTTAAAGTGGAATATTCTCAAAAATCTGTTATGGTTAAGTTTCAGATAAAAAAATCCATGAAATCATGTTTCTCGATAAAAATTTTTAACCCTTGGTTTACCCATCAGATTGTGATTTTCCAAAAAAATGAGAAATACGTCTCTAATTATTTTTGATTTGGAGTATTTTCGCCAAGTTTGAAACTAATAGGTCTGTTAAATAACGATTTTTCGGGTATATCACATTACCCGCCGATGGTATATCACATTACCCGCCACTTTTATCAGACGCCAATATTTGGATATTTTGATTTTTAATTAAAAAACTCGTAAACAGTTTATCTTAAGGGCGGTTTACCTTGTGCGGTCAAAAAAATCGATTTTTTTTTATGCATTTTTGGATTAATACATGATTGTAGAATACGCTCCCAAAATTTGAAGTTGAAATCTTTCGAATTACGGAAGCAATTTATCGAAACAGGTAGCGGTGTCGAGCGCGCCGAGCCGCTGAAGCAAAACTTTGAACGCGTTTTTCTCAAAACTACATTTTTTGACCTTGCGGAAGTGATTTAGGCCACACGAGTTGAGCAATAGCTACGAAATTTTAAACAGTCATTTATCAAGGTCTTATCTATGGCACGAACTAGGATCTTCAAGAAATAATAATTTTTTCTCCTTAAAAATAGAAATTTGTATTGAAAAAAGTAGGTAAAAATTGAGTTTTTTAGTCAAAATCGCATATATCCTTAATTTTTCATTTTTTTTTTTAAATCCTAGTTCCAGCCATAGACAAAAGGATACAGAATAAGAAAAAATTACATTTTTGTGTTTCAAGTCATCTCAAACAGCGGCAGGACTTCCGCGAGTAAGGAAGTCCTGCCGCCATTGCTCGATGGCCCCCTCCCCCCCTTTGCATATTTTATCTTGAAACTTTTTTTACTTGTACAATAAACATATACCTACATCTCAAAAAATTTTCCAGTGTTTATCTTAAAAACCTTCCCATCAAAAATTTTTCAGAAAAAACATGTTTTCTCGGCCGCACAAGGTAGAAACCTGCCTTAAAGAGTTAATAATCACAGATATACTTAATAATGCATCAGTGAACAGTTTGAGACCAAAAAAAGTGTGTTTTAAGGCAAAATGTGTCGGGAATCGCTGTAAAACAAACAGGTATATCACATTACCCGAACTTACTCTACGAATCTCGTAAAACCAGCACACGTGTTCCGTATTCATTCCATAAACCCAGTAATACGAGTTATTTGTCTGAGTTAGACTTTGAAATAGAACCTACATATATAATATAATATGGGTGTAATATCGGCTTTTCACGCACTTTTTCAATTAGTTCTCTAATTTTTGCAACCTAACGTGTCGGCTGCGCGTAGGAAACTGTATTTCAACTACAACGCGACGCAGTTGTGCGCAGGCACGTCTCTCCGCCGCACGCGGCTATGTCGCTGTATACGCCGTTATACGGTACTGCGTTATTTACAAAAAACTAAACTGCGTTGAGTTGTGCTGCGTGTGCGGCCTGCGTCTCCGTGTACGCCTAGGCTAATACTTCTACACGTATGTCGGTTCTGCAGCCTAAACGAAATAGTCCTATCACAAAGTTTAAGCAGCTAAGACATTTTTTTTTGCATAACTTTTGCAGTTTGACAGCTGCTGAAGTTTCTCCATTTCTCCTCTTTTTTGATTGCTTAAAGAATAGACTGTATTTTTTTTTCTTGAGATTAAAAATTCATAAAAATATTAAAAATTAATTTAAGAACTCAATAGGTTTTTTCTACGAAATCATTGAATTTTGTTTTATTTGTTTAGCATAAATATTATGTTAAGCTCACTGCTACAAACCGTTGCGTATTTCATTGAAACCTTTTAATTCGTCCCAAAACTTGCCTCTTGATCTCTCTTTCTCTTTCTCTTTCTGTCTATTGCCACCCGTTCTTACTATGTCCAAACATGACTAATTTAAGATACATGGAGCCATTGTCCACCTCCACCGAATCACTGACAAACTAAAATCCAAAATCCATGTTTGAATTTGCCGCTGCTGTAAACATCAAAGTGCGTTTACATTGTGCACATCAAAAACCAGCCAGCGCCGGCAATGTGTAGCCCCGCGGCCAAGCAACGCATTCGAAAACTTTCTGCCAAAATTGTGCGCCACTCACTGTCGAGAAGCACCAACTGCCGCACGCCACTTCGCATTTGACGGTATGGAAATGTGTATCGAGAGTTTTAGCCGTTTTTTCGCCTAGCAACAGTCGCCGCAAGCGTTGTGTTAGCTTTTAAACCAACAACAAAAATAATAGCTACAATAATGGCAGCAGCGCCCCTTGCCCCTCTAATCAGAGCGAAATAAAGTCACTGCATAATGAAATTATAACAAAGCCTTTGGGAAAAGATATGTAAAACGGACGTTGATACCAGCGTCAGGCAACGAATGATATACTGGCATAGACAATGGATGTTGTGCGTGTATGTGTGTGTGTGTGTAGTAGTAGTAGTAGCGGAGATATAAATGTTTGGCTAGCGGGATTTTCAAAATGTCATCAAGCAGTGTGGGGAGTTGGAAGAAAGTTGGAAGCCAAGGGGGGAGTTTACTAATTTTCTTAAATTATAAAAATACCAAAGCAGTGAATTCGTGTCCCTAAATAATTTTAAAAATTTACTTTTTCCTTAAACAATAAACATTTAAAACCTTAAGTATAAATTCTTAAATTCCCACAAGTTAAGCTACTGTAAGCTTTTAGCGGCATTGACATTCAAATATTTGCACATGTATCTGTCTGTGTCTGCTCCTCTTTGTTGCACATTGACGTCATACACACACATACATCATCATCTCGTATTTAAGCATGTGTAAGCGCCTAAAAATAGCACAATTTTGCAAAAATCTTTGGCGAAAGAGACATGTGCCAGTCGTGTTTGCATTTGGCAGCTTTATTTGGAAATTGGCTGCAGTGCTCATTTCGGGTGAAACCATATGCAGCCAGCTGGATGTTTAAATTGCTCACAACTGTTGCCAACTTCTTGGAATTGGCTTTCAAGTGTCACTTGGAAATTGCCAAAATTGTATGCAAATTATTTCTTTTTCTCCAATGTCTGTGATGAATGACTTTAATGCAACAAATTTCCGCTTGTGGCAACACTTGCACTCGGGTGACAGGTGACATTTCATTAAATATACACAAGAATTTAATAAACATTGCACGCCCCGTTCTAGCCGCAGTTGCGGTCATATGTACGCACACGTTCGAGTCTTGTGGCGTTTCTTGGAGGTGTGCGTTCACTTGCTTAACATTTATCGTCACTTGGCTGTGGACTTGTCACACACACTCCTGCAAACGAATTTGCATAGCGGTTGTGTGTTTGTGTCTACGTAAGGGCCTGCTTACCTCTTTTAACTCTTAAAATTATAAAACAACAACAAAAGAAACGAAAGCAGCCATTGTAAATTCTTAACATTTGTCGCTCGTTCGGTTATGAAAAACGACATTGCGCAGCTGAAGCTAATGTCGGCAATGCCACATCAGCGCCAGCCGCTACGTGCGCCACGCAGCAAGCATTTCAAACGAAAGTGTGGCAACATAACTTACGCCAAACAAAATAAAAACGTCAGCAATGCGGAAACGAAACAACCGCAAGCCAAGAAAATATTTTAAAAGGAATTTTTCGATTTAAAAATAATTTCATAAATTTGTTCGACAAGATAAAAGCTGAATGGGAAGTTGAAAATAAAAAAAAATATGCAAAATTATTTGTACCGCGTGTATACGGTTTTCTTATCAACAGCGAACGAAATTTGGAAACAAAAATTAAAATATTTTTCCAGTCATTTTTACTGGCTGCGTTATAGTTCCTAAAAATTAATTCTAAACAAAAATCCAAAAATATTCATGAAGCTTTTCAACTTCTAGAAAACTTATAAAAATCTAAAAAATAAACCCAAAGAGGTTACCAACGCGGATACGAAACAACCGCAAGCCAAGAAAATATTTTGAAAGAAATTTTTCGATTTAGAAATAATTTCATAAATTTTTTTCGACAAGATAAAAGCTAAATAGAAACTTGAAATTTAGAAATTATGTAACATTATTTTTAACGTTATGGTTCCTAATATCCAATTCTAAACAATTAAAATCCAAACAAAAATATTCATAAAGCTGTTCTTAAAAATTCTAGTTCTAGAAAAATTTAAAAAATCTAAAAAAGAAAATTAAAAAATTCCTTACAATCCCCAAAGCATTTATAAAACCTTTTCTCTGGCAGCATTATAGCTTCAAAAAAATTATTAAAAATTCTCTCAATCGCAGTTTTTAAAAAAAAAAAACTATAAAAATAAAAACAAAACATCTCAAAATATTCCCACAAAATTAAAACCAAATTGTACAAAAGTAACCAAAGCCTTTCTGAAAGATTTTTCTTCGCAATGTTGCAGGTCCTAAACGGCCCAACACAAACCTAAAAAAAGTTCAGATTTCCCAAAACTTTCTTAAAAATTTTTTCTGTAGCAGCATTTTAGTTTATAAAAAATAAATATAAAACTTCTCTCAATTGCATTTCCTAGAAAACCCATAAAAATAAAAACAAAATACCTCGGAGAGTTTCCAAAAAACAAAATTGTACAAAAGTAACCAAAGCTTTTCTGAAGCACTTTTCTTGGCAGCATTGCAGTTCATAAAAGAATAATTTAATTTAATTAATTGACTGGCACGACAGCCCGCTTACGCGAGACTAAGGCCTAGCTTCCCGCAACCACCCGTGTTGTGCGTGTGAATTTGTACGCGGGTTGAAGGGACCTACAGTTTTATGCCGGTTCCGAACGGCAGGTTGGGAGCTTTTTCATAAGCAATTTTTACTCTCAGAGGTTTGCCATTTCCAGCTGAGAGGACAGCCACCGAAAGAGAAAACGAGTTTTCCCGTTATTTTTTTTTTTTAGGTGTTATTACAGGCAGTATTTGAACCTGAGGTTGCTGCCTGCGACTCGCGGTCCAACGCACTATCCAACTGAGCCACGGCGGCTGGTTCATAAAAGGCCCAACACAAACCAACAAGTTCTTAAACATTTTCTCCTCGGTCTAAAAAATAATACAAAATTCTTTCAATTTGCGTTCCTAGAAAAACTAAAAAGGTCCAAAACAAAAACTCCAATTAATTCCCAACAAATTAAAAAAAAATCCCAAAACGATTTTGAAACACTCCTCTTCGCAGCGTTGCAGTTTCTAAAAGCACCAAGATAAACCCAAAAAGTCCTTCAAAACACGTAAAACTTAAAAAAAAAATTTTTTAATTCATTTTTAAAAAATATAAACAATTCTCAGAAAATTTAAAAAACTTTGAAAATATCCTAAAAACATCGTAAACCATTTCTTTTAAAACGTTTCCTTTGCCATTCTTAAATATTTTTCCGCATCATATGTTTTCTCAGGAATGTTACAAATCTTAAAACTACACAAAACATTTGCTAAACTTGTATACAAACATGTACAACAAATTTTCAATCGATGATTTGCATTTACTAAGAATTCCTAAAGATTTAAAAAAATTCCTCAAACAAAATTCTTTAACAGAAAATTCCATTTTATAACCTTAAATTCCTGAAATTTCTAGTTTCCAACAAATTCGCTCAAAAATATACTACGAAAATAATATTTCAGCTCTTTCCCAGATTACCAGGAATTCTTTTTTCCACTAATGTAATTTTATTCAAGCATACTTTTAGGCAAACTTTATATGCCTTCTCAACGCTCAAATTTCCTACCGGCTACAAAAGTGGGCGCAGAAAATGTGTGGCACATTTTGAAGTTGGCGCCAACAAGCTCGGCGCAATTCGACGCTCGTTGTGAGATTTTTTAACAAGATTTGCTCCAAATGCTTAATTATATTTTTTGCCCAAATGTTGTTAGCGCTGTTGCTGCTGCTGTCGTTGTTGTTGGCGCTGAAAATTTGCTCTACCTGAAAATTTTCTGTGCTAATGCGACAGCGATGCGCACCGCTTGTTGTGCATATTTTATGCAGATTGCCGCTTATTATTTGGCGAATTGTGTTCTTGCCATAGAAACTCACGCCACCGAAACGCATTTGCCGCATGCAACGAGTTGCATTTGCTGTAGCCTGTTTGGCCCGCGGTTGCGCTTTGTTTTGCATTTAATTATTTTTCGGCTAAATAAATGCAATGTGGCTTGTTTTGCGGGCGCCTCAACTCACCTCTAACCTCAACCAACAACAAAAAATGCATTTGCATTAAAATGCTGCGAGCAATGCTGCAACAGCTTTGCATACAAGTATGTGGCTGAATTGATGTCGGGTTTTGTTTTTGTTATTGTTGTTTTTCTGCATAATTCATGCAAATTCATGAAATCATATTTGTGCGGGAAGTTAGCAGCGTCGAGTCAAGTACGACCATGAAATGCCAACGGCGCATGGAAACATATGCAAATGCAGCCAACCCACTGGCCCACAAAGCAAATATGAGGTGGGCCACATGGTCTGTGTGTGAGGCTGTTGAACGCTCTGCTTTGGTGCGTTCGCAGAGCATCGATCGTTTCCAGGTATCACACAAACAATGGCAATCAATCACAGTACAGTGGAGTTGCTTGTGTCTATGAGAGTTGAGGAAATGTTTACACAAGAGATAGTGCGGTGCTTCTTTTTTTTATTATCCATCTCATTTGTCTGCCTTTTCTTGCAATGCTCAACATTTTCACTGCTGTAATGCTTTCATTGCCTACTTAAGTTAAGAATTTTTCAAGAGATATGTCTGAAATTTGACATCTGATTGTTTCGGCGTTTCAGGCGGGAAGGGAGATAGGAATTTATATCAGTATCGAGAGTTCCCTTTGAATTTCTTTGAAAGAACGTCACTGTTTAGTGTATGTTTTGGTCAAGCGGCGTTATTGGGCCATCCAACTATCCATCCATACTTTCAATCATCCATTCATACATCCATCTATATATCCATCCATCCATCCGTCTACTAACCCAACCATTCATACCTAAATGTTTCCATCCGTGCACTCATTGTTCCATTTATCAATCCACCTATTCATCCATTCATACATCCAGCTATCTATGCTTCTAATCATCTATCTATCCTCTCATCCATTCATACATCCATCTAATCATCTATGTATATATCCTTTTTTCACCCCTGCACTCATTCTTCCATTCAACCATTTATCTATCCACCTATCCATCCATACTTTCATGCATACATCGATCTATCTATTGACCTTATCATCTATCCATCCTTCCATACATCCATGCATCAATTGCATCATCTATACCTACATCCATCTATCTATTCATCCATTCAACCATACATCCAAGCATACATACATCCACACATCCATATGTTCATCCATCCATCCATCTTTCGATCCGTGCCCTCATACATCCACTTATCTATCTACCTATCCATTCATACATTGATTCACCCAATCATATGTAAGGTCATTGTTATAGTATTGTTACGAAAATGACTTCTCTAAGTTCGTATACTGGATTGTGCTTGAAAATAAAACTACTTCAGTTATTCAGCGCAAACGCAGACAAAAATCAACAATCACTTTATTTACTATTTTACACTTGTTACTACTTTACTACTACTATTGCATGTTTCCCCTTTGCTTGCTCAACACCGACTCCTCCTGTTGCGCCGCGCAGCGCTGCTTATATACCAGTTTTCTTATCGCGCCGAAGTTTCTTGTAACTTCCAATTGGAACACGCTCGACCATTCTCGCACAGTTCGCGAACCATCCTTGCCATATCGGAGTAACACCAAGCGAATTATACCAAATTCGCCGTACTTGAAAGTGCATGCCTAAAAGTATGCTTGGAAAAGCGTTCGTGCATAGACAAGCATTCAGCACATTGCTTCTTCGCAACAGTATGTAAGAATTGTTATTCATAGACAGAATTTAATAAAATAAAAAAAAATACAAAATATATTCTTCTATCCATCCATTTAACTATGCATCAATGCAGGGGCGTAGCCAAGGGGGGCTTGAAAATGTCAACATTTTCAATCACTATGCATCGTATGTACGTTCCACCATTAGCAAAAAGATCTCTTCATCTCTAAATATTTAAAAGAATATTAACAAAACCCTTTTTTTTACCGAAACTAATTTGTTTTTTTAATAGTCACGTTTAGGCTTAATGCAGCGATTTTCATGTTCTAAAAACATGTCTAAAGAGTAGTTTAGTTCGTCGACCGGAATGTCCTTCAGGATGTCGGTACAAGCCTTTTGGATGGTTTCACCGTTTTCAAAACGCTTTTTTCATCGGCAAACGCATTCTTTGAAAAGGTGAAATTCGCACGGTGCCACATCATGTGAAAACAAAAAACAGTCAAAACAAGTGTCAATAGATGGGATGGCATCCTTCGATAGCCAAATGTTCAGTTAAAATGCAATAAATTTATGCTATTGAGATGCTTAACCTTCGCCTTACTAAAGATGATCCCAGGCACTTCCGACGCTATTTTGAGTAAAACCAAAGAATATGAAGTAATATAGAACGCGCATCTCATACAAGCAAACGCGTTGTATGGCGGGTACTGCTGGTAGTACCCTCTGTTATTGACAGCAGAACCCTCGTTACTAACAGCAGAATTCTCTGTAACTTCAGCGTAACATGTGGCTAGAAGCAAAGAAAATAAACATACAGAAGGCTTGCTTTACAAGCGAGAACGTAGTTTTATGTGTTGCGCTCTTTGGTTGCGCTCACTGCAGCGAGTCTGCGTTAGCACACTGCTGCGGCTTGGGATCCTTGGGAGATGGAGACGATGTGCTGTTGTGGTTGTTGTTGCGCTGGCGAAAAGCTGAAATTGTCAATTTCTATTTTCTGGCTGGCTTTTGTTCTTCTTCTGTAAGCCTGCACGGCGTCGCATATTGCCCCTGAACTCACTGCCGACTGTCGTGTGCGCAAAATCATAGAAAAGAAAATAAAATATGGTTGGCATGGCGACTTAGACGATCGCTACAAGCAATAAAAAATAAATAATAATAAGTAATCATTAAAGACAATTAAAAAGAGAAATGGAAAGGAAGAACTTTTTATTAGCTCGCAATAATTGTTGAAGTCCCGTTGTTAGTAACTTTTTTTTACGGCCCACATATAATGTTTGCGTAAATGAACTAAAATAATAAAATCTAGGATTTTAAATTTACTGTCCCAGTATTCGTCACTGAACCATTCTGAAGTAAAATTCTTGCATTAGTCGGATATATGTACATACTAGGGATTGCAATCCCGGACCAGTTTTACAATCCCGGGATTTTTTCGGGATTGAATATATTATTTTAACGAACGACACACGTCGGGAAAAAACAGCAAAAACGCTCGCATCACCTGTTTTGAGCTTTAGCGTCTATAGTTTTCGCACTAGAGAACTGAAATTTCGTTATTATCTTTAGAATTCTTCAGAGAATTGTATGGTATAGTTTGTTTTTAATTTCCCCTACCAGGAGCTGGTACCATACAGTCGGAAGTTAAGAGTTTTAAAAACAGGCATAATCCGAAACAAAAAAAAACCAATATTTTGATAACTGATTCTCGTAGAAGATCAAAAATAAAGTTACACGTGTTTTAGCGTTTTTTAACTTGAGCACTTTTTTGTAGCACACGGTTTATGGGTTCCGAATATATAACGAAAAATTTAATAACTTCGGAAATAAAAAAGATAAAAGATTGAATTTTCACATAACGGTTTCCCATAAGTAGAAGATGATTTATTCCAAAAATGAAAAAAAATCCCCCACCGCCACGCCTACTCACCATACAGCCTTTATTTTTAAGAATATTAAAAGAGGCTAAAATTTTGTTGTGATGTATCAAAATCTTTAGACGAAGAAATTTTAATTTTGTGATACATAGCCACGCCCATTTTCATAAAAGTAGGCAAACTCTTTCTAGAAACATGTACAACTTCTCAAACTCGATTATTCCTGTTAATCCGTCCCAGAACGTTCCATGTTAAACTTCGCTTGCCAGGATAGCACGGATTTGGGGACTAGCACGGAATTAGGCGCATTTACCTTAATAATAATAATAAATAAAAATAATGACTTAGTATGTATCATAACGGAGGGAGGCATATTTTGAAAACATTTGTTTATATGGCAACCCTGTTAAAAAATGGGCAAACCACGCCCATTTTAGGCAATATGTTGTTCTCATGATTTCCAAAGTTTTTGTACGAAATTTCAGTTTCGTGTCTCAACTTTTTCTACAGCTAATTATGAATACCTTCCATCAAACAGACGAGTTGGAAGACATATTAACGGACGGACATAGATAAATCAATAATCAATAATACATATCTCAATTCTATATATTTAAATACATATTTATTCCTTTCAACACCAGCCTTGCTGTTTTTCATACGTTATAGTTTTGCTCAGCAATTAAAAATTATATCGTTGCTCACCAGAACTGAGCACAAAAAGTGCTTGGGTTGGCATGCGAAAATTGCTCGCACTCATTTAGTCGCAGGACTCCGCAAATTAGTTTGGTACCATCATTTAGCTGAATGTCCCCTAATCCCACAAAAGTTACAGTTTAGAGAAAATCCCGATTTTTCTCATTTTTATCAAAAAATTAGGCAAAGGTTAGATATTTTTTTTTGTCAAAATAAAAATTTTTTAAATACAATTTTTTTATATATTAATTGCTTAAATATCATAACCCCACATGTGAAAAATTATGGGATTTTATTCAAAAATATAGATTCTAGGGGCATCTGAAGACAGCCTTGTTAACGATATTTTGCTAGAAGTGAAAATAATATAATAAAACGTTCAACTTTGAAAGGCCGTAAAGTCCAGGTCATGGGATGAAGAGACTTGAAAAGTTGATTTGTTGTCTCGCTAGTCTATCTATATTACAAGTATGTCTAATTCTAAGTCTCTTAGGTAATTTGGATTGTTATCTTTCTTTCTGTTACTTCTTTTAGTCTGTAAGTTGTTAGACTGAAATAAATAAATAAATAAATAAAAAAAAATTCAGATTCGCAACTTTTGGATTTGCTCCAATGCACAGTGATTCGACTCCATACAACCGCGGGACAAAATTATAAGGAGTGGTCTGTTCTTCATAAAATTTGGTATACTAGTTAATCATGGTCTGCTGAATTGAAATATCCATTTGGTTTTTCTTAAACTGTTGTAGTTTGGCAATGCCTGAGGCTTAGTTTTGCAAATTTCGTCATTTTTGGAAAGCTATAGCACCAAATGTGTTGGCTAGATTTTTCAGATTTTACATTTAATCGGTAACGTCAACATTGATTATTCCAAAGAGTACCCGAAAACGATAATAATAGATAATAATAGATGTATGTTTTGCATTTTTGCAGATTTTATCATTTTTCGTGCTAATTGCATACTTTTAGGCATAAATAAAATAAATTTTGTCGAAAAATACGTGTTTAGACCGCTTTTCAAATTGAATTATTTTCTGAGATCGGAAGATATCGGAGGACATAATTACATTATCCGACAAAGAAAGAATGCTTCTTAAAATAAAAAAAAAATCCAGGAACATACTTTCACATACTTTTTAGATATTTTCCTCTAAGTTTTGCCAATTTTCAGATTTTTAACTTAGAAAAATATTTTGAATTAAAAGTGAAGTAAAAGCCTACGCTTTACAAATTTTGGGAAAGGATTAAAAGCAAAAATGGCCACATCATTTCTTATTCTATATTGAAAGCTTGAGCAACTTCGTGCCAACCAATTATTTGAAAAATTTTTCGTACTCAATAGACTAAAAAACAGAAAATATGAGTTTCAATTTTTTTGTGAAAAAAGTTTCAACTTTGAGCCGCTTTTGCACAGACACTAATTGATTTTTTGGGGTTTTCTTAGTTGGAGTTTTTTCTTTCAAATGACATCAAAATCGTTAAATTCTGAGACCATACATTTTTTGAATTTTGTCTATGGAACGAATCACTGTGCAATGCGAGCGTTTTTGCCTGTTTTCCCCAACGGCGACGTCATTTTCAATCAAATACATTTTATTTTCGTATTAAATACATTTCTGTGTTCCTTAAAACTAAGAACAAAATATTCATTCAATATTCATATTCATTCACATAAAAATGCATTAAATTGCCAATTGTCTACATCAATTAGACTTTAGGTAATATCTTATAATTACACTGATCAACAGCAAAATGGCTTTTCTGGGTTTGACATCAGTTCTAGGGTAATTAGGGACCGCTGATTTCGAATCCGCAAACCGTTTTGAAAACTTAGTTTCCGTTTTCGCAAAAAATGGGCGTGTCACTTTGTCGGTTTTTCCCTGACTTTTTTCACGTTCCCTAATTACCCTAGAACTGATGTCAAACCCAGAAAAGCTGACCAAAAGTCGAAATTTGTTACCCTGTGTTATTAAAGCATTAAGGTATTATCTCCTAAACGAGATCTTAGCTTGCTGCATATATTGCCTGCTGAAGAAAAGCATCTCTCTGGTTGAATACTAGTAAGTGAAATCGTATCTACATATTCATATACTTTTTGCAAGTTTTGGCCACGGTTTCCGCCTTTTAAAAATAAGTCAAACTCGGTATGAATAACGTCAATAAGACGACCTCTGAGAAATATTCATTAGTAAGTAATTAGTAAATTTAAATTCAAATTAATCGAATACCTTTAGATGGGTATGAAGACCTTTTGTAGAGCCGCCGTTCGTTTTTACAATATTGCTGCACTTTTTGCATTTGGCAGAAGCTTCGCCTTTCGATTCTATCAAAAAATAGTTCCAGACAGAATGTCGTTGCTGCGCTTTTGCTTTGTGTGGAACAAACTTTTTGAAAAATCTGCGGAATAAAAATAAACTAAAATACTTAAATAAGTTTTGCAAATTAGCTTACCTTTCGTTACGGCAAAGTAAATTGTTGCATTGAAACAAGTTCAAATGTCACAGGGCGTTTGCAATCTATTTTTTGTACTAAATAAGAAGGGTTGCATTTTTCAAAATCAACGTGATAAAAGCAAAAAATTAGGTTTTTTTTGTTTCGATCCCGGGATCGGATTTTGTCAATCCCGTGATTTTTCGGGACTGAAATTGTCCGGGATCCCGGGATTCCGGGATTCGCGATCCCGGGATTGCAATCCCTAGTACATACATATATGCCTCAATACCAAGTTTTAGGGTCAACCCCTCCCAAATATTTGTACCTTGCAAAAATTTTAGATTTTGTTGTTGAGGCGAGTAGCATTAATACATAGTTATTGTTGGCAAACGAAAAAAAAGTCGGCGGTGTACTGTTTTTTGCGCTGTGCCATGTAGGCGGGAATAGCGTGGATGTTGTTGCCTGTTATTGTTGTTGTTGTTACTTTTGTTTTAATTTATCCTTTCTAAAATGCATTAGTTTTTATTGGCCAACAATTATTTTCAATTTTTGTTTTTCAATATTACTTTTTATACAGCCCACAGGCTGTGTTTTCGAAGGAGTGGTAAAATAAGAAAATCTTATATTGTAACTTTATGGTCACAGCATTCGCCATGGAACCATTCAGGTGTAGAATTTTTGCATTATTCTAAAACGTAGGTATGCCTTAATAACGGTTTTTTAAGGTTTTGCTTCGAAAACTATCAGGGCCGCAAACTATCAGGCAAGTTTGAAATCAATGGGCCCAATAAATCAAAGTTATATTACCTTTGTTTTTGACGCTGTCAGATTTTTATGACAAGATACTTGTCTAATTATTTCTCATTTGTAGTGCTTTCACCATATTTGAAGTCAATAAATCAATCATCAATAAATTATGTTTTCCATACAAATTTTTAACACTTGGTTTCCCCGTTAGATTTCGATTAAAAAAATGAAAAACACTTGTCTAATTATTTTTAATTTCAAGTGTTTTCACCAATTTTAAAGTCAATAAGCCAATCGGTTCATTTTTTTTTTTAGTTTTCCCGTATTCTCAAAATTTTAATCAACCATGTCAAAATATAAACAAATATTTTTACTTGGAACTCGCCACGTAAAAATATTTCTAAAGATTTTAAATTGGGATCAACCAGCTTTGAGTATTTGTAAATTTTTAAATCAATCAAAGCCCACCATTAGCCAGCAAAAAGCCATACACCTCAAAGATTCGATTGATGGTGACATTACAGCAATTTGTGCAGCAAAACCAATTGGCAACACAAAAAAGCATACACACAATAAACGACAACAACAAAAAACATTAGCGAATCCCGAATCATCTTCGTTGAAACGACGATGACGATGCTTTAACACTCGAATGCCCAACAACTTTTTAAACGGCCAAAGCCCAACAAGGTCCCCAGGGACCTCTTTTGTAATATTGCATATAAGGCTTGTAATTGTGTAATGTAGTGTTACATAATGTGTGTAGATGTGTTTGGAAAGCCAAAAGGCTAAGCTTGGTGTATATTTTTTAGTAAACATATATGTATTTTTTTTACTACAGACAGATAGCAAAAACGTATAAAATACAAAATAATTGCTTTTAAAAACGCCATAGGTCCCTATGGACCTTGTTGGGCATCGGAGTGTTAATTCGTGGTTTGCTCTCTGCTTGCGCTTCGACAAACAAGATTAATAAACATGCATGCAAAAATTGAGCGATCACTACGCCACAACAACCACCATTTCAATGTACTCGAGTGAAGCCGTTGCGAATAACAACATTGATTTTTGCTGTTGTCCTGCGCAAATCTAACAGAAAATGTTATGAACTTAACATTCTCAAATGCCTACGCTTCGCTCTTCCCGCTCGCATCATAACAGCCGAAAACACTTTTGTGTCCACATGCGCGTTCTATATTACTTTATATTCTTTGGTAAAACTCACAATAAATATATAATAATTTATAACTTTTTTTTCATACTTCAGTATTTAGTATCTTCCCCTGGCGATAGTTCGTATTTCGAAAAAGGCCTAAATTTAATGATTTATTTTGAGACTATGGAAAATATTAGAAGATTTCTTTCCAGAGGGTTTATTGAACACATAATGAGGTACGCAAAAAAAATTTATCGTTGTTTTAATCAAAATGGTAGCGAAAGCGCCTGGGATCACCCAGGTACATTTGTAAAAAAAATGACAAAATTCAAGTTTAAACATGAACAAAATTTCCAAAAAAAAAATATTTCTTCGTGTTATTGAAAATTAACTTCAAATTTGTGCAGATATTAAACATGAATATTAAAAAGATCACCCGGGTGGGTATAAGTAAAGCGAAGGTTAAATCCAATTTCAAGAATTTCAATGAAGATTTTGGCTTATCTTTTATGAATTACCGCCCAGTTTTGATCTACGGTGATCGCGGATTCAGTTGGCTAACACTTTGGTCATCATTTATGTTCTGACAATCGTTTTTAAATCGCTTTTACCACTTATGAACTCCACCACCGTATAAACAAAAATCACCATAAACTTGGTCCATCAATTTAAATGCTTCGGTTAAAGTTTTAACATTTTTAACCCTACTGTCATAACGTACGTCTGCGAGACGTATGCTCTTTGTACGTTTTGCGCAATAAAGCGCAATAGAGCAATAAAACTCGTTCTAAAAATAAAACACTTACTATTATAATTAGCAACTATGATTTTTATTTTACAGAAAAATATACATATTTCTGATGTAAGTGAAATATTTGCTGATATCGTACCTTTAAATATCGGTTTAAGATCGTAAATCATTATACGTCTCCCAGACGTGTCGTTATGATTTCAGGGGTAAAAAATAACGTTTTGACACCAGGGTTAAAACAATAGTTAATATTGGATCTTTGTTCGATGCACATTTTTGTACGATGACACAAACATACTTCCACTTCAGATGCAATAACTTCGCTTTCAGTCCACCAAATTTCATAAAATGTTTACTAAAAATCAGGGAAAACATTTGGTTTTTGATGCAGTAAGTCTTAAAAGCCACAACAAAATGCGATATTTGGAAAGTGCACTTTACTTTAAAAAACATGTAATACTAAACTGGCAAACACATTTTTTTAAAACCCAACCCCCATGGCTACGCCTCTGCATCAATGCGTACATACATCCATGCATGCATTCATTCATTGCTCAATTCATCCAGCAGATGTATGTAGGCCTTTCTTCTATCCATCCATCCATACACCCATTTATCTATCCATCCATACATTCATCCTTCTATCCATTCATCCATACATGCATCCTTCTATCCATCCATCTATTCATCCCTTTACCCATCCATACAACCATTTATTTTTTTATCCATTCTGCATCCATTCATTCATCCTTCCATCCATCTAGCTGCCTATACACAACTGTCTAATCTGTACATTCAATTCAACTTCAATGGGCTTAACGACAACTCAACTCAACATTGTTATGTCTTGCAGAAACTGCGACATTAGCAAAACCGTTCTCCGCCCCTCTCATTCTAGCACAGCTAAGCCAATTCGCCCATTGATCAACACATCAAGCATGCAACTAATCCATCCATCATTAACTCAGCAATCGTCCACCACATTCGAAAAAAGCAATTGCAAAGAATTCCATTGCCTACTCTCAGACTGGACAGTCAATAAATTTCTTTCTCGTATTTATCTTGGCCCACAAACTTACGTGGCGTTGCGCAGCGCCGCAGCGTCACATTCCGTCTGCTGTGGTGATTTTTATTTGCTTTTTCTTTGTTAAAGAATTTTCTCTGCTACTGTTTTTCTATTACTTTTATTATTGTTTTTTCTTTTCATTTTTGGCTATTTTTCCATTTCTCAGATGGCATGTTACATATGGGCCGCCACAGGGACCTCAATTGGCTCTGCAGGCGTCTGTTTTTTTTGTATGTTTGGCCGCTGTTCGCTTCTACAAATCTTTAGACTTTGTAATATTTTGGTAGGGCAGCAAATTTGGTCGCAGGTAGAAAAAGCTTTTATGGCAAAATACAATCTAAATGTAAGTGGGTGTGTGTGTGTGTATTTGTTTCACAGTTCTTTGTTTTATCGCATAGCTCAGCGGGCATATCGATTGCGTTTGCGGCGCCCAAACGCTGACGTGGTGAAATTTCGCATTTTTTGTTTGCTACTAACAAACACTCCGACAAGAAGCTTGCAGAGGCAACTTGGAGCATATAGGTAGACATGTAAATGTGACACACACACACAGACAACGCTGCAGAGCGTCGAGTTGTCTTCAATTTAAAATTCTGTTGGCGTGCTTGTTGATTAGATTGACATACACGTACGTACGTATGTGTGTACTGCAGTTATATTTACATGCGACGCTTTGCATAGATCTGTAATATATATGTTGTGCTGCAAGTTTATGCAATTTGGGCGACACACGGCCCAGGACGGACGGACGCACAAATTGGATTCAACTGAACTGCCGAAAAATCTCAAGAGACGCCCATTGAACGACACACACACTAGCACACACACACACACACATACTTGCACAAGTTCATATGCACATATATACGAATATGTTTTTTTTTTTTTTTTCAGTAGGGAAAGCATCAAAAGCCTTACGCGTGCGCGACTTTAACACGCTAAAACCCCTATTTCACTGTCCGTGTAACTCTCCTCGTGGCAGCACCGTAAAGTATTACTTCACGAGGAAGGCGGAAAAATTTTTAGCGTTAAGCTACGTCTGAGGCTGAGAGTCACCTCTCATCTCGAAAAATATTAATGCCATCGGACGGACGGAGAGTCAGTTTACGAGGTTGTCCGCGAACTGTCCCGTAAGTCGGTCCTTTGTCGCAGCATGATGCGGGCGATGAATCTGCACGCCCGTTCCCAGAATTCCGCCGACGTCAGCATGAAGGTCATGATTGTTTCAGGTGTCACGGCGTCTCCAATGTCATTTTGGAGCTCGGACCTCTCCTCTGCGTATTTGACGCACTCAAAAAAGGTGTGCTGGGCCGTTTCGGGCACTCCGGTGCACACGTCGCTGTCAGGCCTTTCCACGTGGTTGAAACGGTACAGATAAGCACGGAAACAACCATGTCCGGTGAGGAATTGCGCCAAATAGAAGTTTAGTTCACCGTGTGGCCGCTGCAGCCGTGTTGCCAGTACCGGTATTAGTTGGCGGGTCCAGGCGCCCTTTGTGGCCGAGCTCCATCTCCTTTGCCATACGTCTACCAGGTCTTCAGTTACCACCTGTTCACCTCGCTTTCGCCAATAAGCAGCCGCCTGCCGCGCTATTACGAGCTGGATTGGAGGCCTGCCAGCGATTACGTCCGCTACCTCGCTTGAGACCGTTCTGAAGGCACGGCAAACCCGTAAGGAATTCAGCCGGTACGCAGATTGAAGATGCCTACTGTACGCTGGTATCAGCATGGCCTCATGCCACACTGGACACGCGTACGTCGAGACTGCGGTATTAACTGTTGCCAGAAGAGCTCTCGTTCGCGAGGATGGTCCGCCTACGTTCGGCATCAATCTCATGAGCTTCGCCGTAACACCGTGAGCTTTGTCGCCAACATGCATCAAATGTGTCTTAAAACTTAGGCGGTGGTCCAGCCACACACCAAGATATTTAATTGCCGGGCGCGATTGAATTTGATGGCCGCTGACACATATCGTGCAGCTTTCGACCCGCTTTCTACTGTTTAGGAGTACCACTTCAGTTTTCTCGCCGGCCAGCTGCAAACCTGCGCCAGTTAGCCAAGTTGTCAGCCGTGCTATCGCATCGTTAGCCTTTACCTCGAGCTGCCGTATGTGTTTGGCGACCACCGTCAGCGCCACGTCGTCGGCGTACCCGACAGTAGTTACTTCGGGCGGGACGTCAGTTCGGAAGAGGCCGTCATACATGACGTTCCAGAGCACTGGACCCAGCACGGAGCCTTGCGGAACGCCACAGGTTATTTTGTGCTTGCAGGTACCCTCACTGGTGTCGTAAAAAAGCAGCCTGTCGTTGAGGTAGCTGCTGATAATGCGCAATATATATAGCGGGGCGCCAAGTCTTCGCAGCGCTGCAATTATCCTCGGCCACCTGGCCGAATTAAACGCATTTCGCACATCAAGCGTAACTACAGCACAGTATTGTTTCGTGCCTTCTCTCCAACGTTTGCCCTCCATGGCTTTTGAAGCAATGTTGAATATATATATATATATATATATATATTTTCAAGCTATATATATATACGAATATGTGTGTGTATATGTGTGCTTTATCTATAGCTTGAAAATATATATATATATATATATATATATATATATATATATATATATATGCTTTATCTATAGCTTGAAAATATATATATATACATACGAATATGTGTGTGTATATGTGTGCTTTATCCATAGCTTGAAAATACAGCAAGCGCTACGGCACTCAGGCGCACTAGCTGCCTGTGTTACGTATACGCCCCGCTGTGCAGTGCTAACCATATTAGCTGCATACGAATACTCACCGGCACTGGCTACACGACAGCAACAGCCCTGAAAAGGCCAGCTATGCACACTGGACGCTACTAACGTACTTCTTGTTGTTGTTATTGTTATCGTTGCTTCTTACCACCGTCTGCCAGTTGCCTCTTAAGCTGTTTATTTTCGTTTTGGATTTTGCAATTTTGTTTTCGTTCCAATGTCGCTTCTTTCTAAGCTTCCGGTTGATTGCTGTTTACATGTCGGTTGTTGTTATTGTTGTTGTTGTTGTTAGATAACATTCACATTCAGCAACTTAACCTGCCGTGCGGCTTTCGGCGCAGTTGGCGTGACTGCTGGATGAGTGCCGAAAAGCGGCTGTCAAAAACCGAATGTTAATTACATTCGGTTACACTAAGCGAGCAACCATAAATGCTTCTGCAGGTGTTAACATGTTTGCGGCTCAGTGAGTTGTGTGTATTTGTTGTTTTAGCCCGTACCGACTCGTTTGCCGCAGCGTGCGTGTGCATTTGCGTTTGTTTGTTTAAGTTTTAGCCACATTGTCACACTGTGTCACACCGGTGATTATTTAACGTTAATTTGTTTACACATTTCACTTGCGTTCTGGCGCAAGTCAACCTTGACACAACAACAGCGCATTTTCATATGTAAACAAACACCTCCCCGTGTGTGTGTGAGAGAGAGTGTAGATTTGTGTATTTACATACAAACGTACAGGTTTGTAACTGAGTATCAATTAAAAAAGGTCAGTGTTGGGTAACTTTCTAACGTTGATTGAGCAGAGAGATGGGTGAATGAGAAGGAAATGGATAGTTGCTGGTGGCATATAAAATATGCGTAGGCAATTTTTAATTTGATATAAGCAAAACATTAAGCAAACCATATGAAATGTACATAGGTGATCATATTTTTTGAGATGAGATTCGAGTGATACGAAAATAGAAGGAAAAATTTATGAAAAACATTAAAAAAAATTATCAAGTCAATAAACGTGATGAGCTGGAAAAATTTTAAATATTAAAAAATAATAATTCAAAATTAAAAAGTCCATTCTCTTCAGTTGGGCTGTTTTGCTGAGTGGTCCAGTGTTGAGAAACAAAATAAAAATAATTACAAAAAATTAATTGGAAACTAAAGGAGCAAACGAGCACGGTTTCCTTCAACCAAAAATTGTTCAAATGGATCCAAACATAATTGAAAATTATTATACAAAATTAATTCGGTATAAAAGGAGCTACAGAGTACAGGTTTCATTTAGTAGTTTAATTAAAAATTGTTCAAATCAAAATGAAAAACATTAAGAAATAATATATTAATTTAAAAGTAAAGCAGCAAAGAAAAATTAAAAAACTTATAAAATTAATTTGAAATTAAAGAAGCTCATTCCCTTCTCATGGAATGTTCAGTGAATGGTTGAGTGTTTAAAAAACAAAATTAAAAATAATTATATAAAATTAATTCGATACTAAAGAAGCGAAAGAGCATAGTTTCTTTTAAACAAAAATTGTTCAAATGGATCCAAACATAATTAAAAATAACTAGACAAATTAATTCAAAATTAAAGAAGCAAGCGGAGTACTGTTCGCATTTAGTAGCTTCATCAAAAATTGTTTAAATCAAAATTAAAAATAATAAAAAATGGTAATTTAAAATTAAAGAAGCCTATTCTGTTCAGTGAGTGGTTTTTTTTTAACAAATAAAAGTAATTCTAAAAAATAAATTCGAAATTAAAGGAGCACCAATTACTGTTTTTGTTTACCTTGAAAAATGTAAAATATTGAAAAAATAATAATTTAAAATTAAAGAAGTCTTTTCTGGACTACTCAGTGAATGGTTCAAAATATTTCAAAAAATTAATTTACAATAATTATAAAAAATAATTCAAAATTAAAAAAGCAAATGAGCACAGTTTCTTTTAACCAAAAATTGTTCAAAATGCATCTAAACATAATTAAAAGTAATTTGTTTAGTGATATGATTATGAGTGAGAGTTTAGTGATATGATTTATGATTCAATTCATCCTGAAAAATTTCAAATATTAAAAAAATAATAATTCAAAATTAAAGAAGTCCATTCTGGACTACTCAGTGAATGGTTCCGTATTTAAAAAAAAAAATTATTTATAAATAGTTATTAAAAAACATAATTCGAAATTAAAGAAGCAAAGGAACACATTTTTTTTTTTTTGAGTTTAACCCAACATACTTCAAGTCAATGCATCTTATGATGGTTCTAGATCACAGCACTAAATTTCAAATCATTCCTTGGCACTTAAACAAACTTGAAACTTGAAAGCGATCCATTAAAATGCCACTCGCAGCAATTAAGCGAGCTGCCGCACTTACTTCAGCTTTTGCCAAATATTTCAGCGCGCAGTGTGCAACTTTCTGAGTCATGAATCAAATCGCTTAAAAAAAAAAACGCATGTTGCCAATATTTCAGCGCGTCAGTTCAGTGCTCTTCTGGTCTGTGCGCAGCATTGCGTCTTGGGCGCCTCCAACTATTTGCAATTAAAAGCACATTTGGAATTTATGAAACGGCGAACTGACGGCAAACCCGTTGCGTGCTGTTGGCGCATTTCAAGTTTTGCAACAAAATTTGCGATAAATATTTTCTATTCGCTACTTAATAGTGAGCGGTGGCCACTGTGCGCAGCTACTTGCAGTACTTTGTAGCGCTATTTGTGCGTGTACTTATTTGTATGTTGATTGTTGTTGTTGTGCTTGAGGAGATGCGAAAGCTGTATACATGCGCTGTGAATACGAGCGTTCATGTGTCTGTGGTGTGTGTTTGCATCAGCCCACTGTATGAGTGTGTGTGTGTGTGTGGCTTTCAGCATTTTCCGGCTGATTTATATGCAGCCAAGAAATTTGGTCAGCATACGAGCACAGCGCCCAGTCGAAAAGGATGTTAATATTATCTAGTGTCCGACCGAATATTCGGTTTCGGTTTCGGCCCAAATAAGTGGTTTCGGTTTCGGTTTCAGTTTCGGCCAAAAAATGGCCGAATAGCCGAAACCGAAACTTTCTAGAATATTTTGTACATTTTATTGTGTAGCAGATATATAGTAAACGGAGGAGTAATTTAAATGCCAGCAATGTAAACAAACTTCTTTTTTTTAGCATATAATATTAAATTATTTAATTTTGAATATTATCGAGTAAGGTACGAAAGGGTGATTTCTTCTTGTTTACGTTTTTAAAAAATGAATAAATTGTTTTTATTAACAAGTATTTATTTATTTACGCTATGTTTGTTTGTTTGTTCTTTATTTACTTAATGTAAAATTCGTTTGTTGAAAAAAGTGCTTGATATGGTGATTTTTATTTCAACTAGAAAGTTTCGGTTTCGGTTTCGGTTTCGGCCGAATATTAAAAAAAAACCGAATATTCGGTTTCGGTTTCGGTTTCGGCCCAAAAAAGTGGTTTCGGTCGGACACTAATATTATCAAAAAATTATCTTTTAGCTTCAGGCGTTGGCCGTTTACTTGTGCGCACTGGCAGCCCCGCACCGGCGCCCGCATGCGCCTAAACTTGCTGTACGGCAGCGTGCTTGCTTTGGCGGCATGACCAAAGTGGTCCAGCCAACACACAACGCCCAGTGCACAGTTAAGCTGGCCATGCCACAAGCGACAGTGGTGGACAGCAGCGAGCGGCTGTAGAGCATGGAAAACTCGACTAGATAAATATTGACTCGGCACCGTACATGCTTAAAAATGCCCCCGAAGCTGTACAGCGTTTCGGGCTACTTGTGTTCTTTCTTGCCAACGTGCTTTTGCGGCCCCTTGTACCGTCTGGTGCTCTTTCTACCTCACACTCTCTCGCCCTCTCTCGTTTGTTATAGCTGTCCGCTTGCTAGCACTGGCCGTCCGTTTGGTGCTTCGCTAAGTTGAACGCAAATAGTGGCTTCCGCATTGCGTGCATCTCGTTGAGGCTGCCGCAATGTGACGTGACGTGCTGTGCCCAACTTGTCGAACGAACAAAGACTGCCGCCGCCGGCTAATGCGCAGTGTAAATAAATTGTGTGACAAAGCAGCAGCAGCCAACTACGCACAATTTAAATTTCCACAGTTGAACACTCTAACCTGCTGGCTGCGTGCGTTCCTACAACTTCGCTTTCACCCCCACTGCCCTCTCTCTCACACCTCCTTCTTTTCTTTGCTGTAACACAGCCAAAACATTGTAGCTGCTTTGCTTTAGCATTCAGTAACTTAATTTCCTCACCTTTCCTCTCCCTTTTTTCACGCCCTGTCCAACAACAACAACAACAACTCTCATTTTAATACTCATAATTTTTGAATGATTTTGTATGCTTTTTGGATTTCAACCAACTTTCGTCTGTCCGGGCCGTAAAGCATCTAAAATGCATTGCAGCGCGCCAGATTTGGCCACTTTTTGGCACCATTTGTCGTTTGTGGCGCTACTGAAAGCGGCTTACACACATTTTTTGCAACTTTCTGCTGTTTGTCATAAAATAGTTTTGGCCTTTTTCTTCATTTTGTTTTTCTTCTTCTTCTCTACTCTACTTTTTTATCTTTTTCTTCATCTTAGTCTTCATCTTACTTATTTTTCTTCTTTTTATGATCTTATTTTTTTCTTTTTCTATCTCTTCTTCCCATAATTTGGCAATGTGCCAAATGCCAAAAGGCATTGTTTTCGTGAAGTTGCAGCAAAGCAGCAATAAATCACACATAAATCTGACAAAGTGTTGAGCTCATAAATATTGCATAAAGAAATTAGTTTTATTTGGTGTTTTAAGAATCTCTCAGCGCTTACGAACTGACTGAAGTTGTAGAAGCATCTCCCTTTATTAAAAATAATTAATTCCCTGATCGTCGTTACCCATTGCGAACTTACTTCTTCTACTACTTTGGCTTTTGTTCTTTTTCTTTTCTGTTCTTTTCTCATTCTTCTTCTGTTCTCTTTTTCTTTGTTTATCAACAATTCCTAGTGCTTTTCTCTCCATGGAGTTTAGTTCTTCCAGTTTCACTGCTCTGTATCTGCTTTACATTCTTTTGCTTTTTCATTTTTGTTTTCTTTAGTTTCCTCTATGACCTCAATTCCTTTAACTTATTCTGCAACTTTACTATATTTCTTTGAAATTATTTCCTTTCATTCTTCAAATCATATTCTTATGCTTCTTATTATTCTCTCCATTTTCTTCGTTTCTCTCTTTAACTATTGAATTCTCCAACTGCAATTTTCCATTCTCATCTACCCTAATCTCTATTACTACTGGCCCCTGAGTTCACATTCTTCAGTTTCCTATTCTTCCTATTCCTATTCTTTTTCTATTTTTTGTTTGTTTGTTTCCTCACTAACCATTGAATTCAACTTCGTTTATTCTTTTCTACAATCAACTATCCTTATTTCTATTACGACTCCCTAACTCTGCATTCTTCTGCTTTCCATTCTTCTTCAAATTTTCTGATGATGAACAACATCATCATGATGAACAACATCATTGAATTCAACTACATTTATCCTTTTCTACCCACATCAATTCTTATCTCTATTACAACTACTCCCTCACTTCGCATGATTTCAGTTCTTCTTCGTTTTCCTCATTAACCATTGAATTCAATTTCGTTAATGCTATCCTACCCTCAACTATCCTTATCTCTATTACAACTGCTCCCTAAATTTGCACTGTTCTCCTTCCCATTCTTTTTTCAATATTCTTCTTTTTTCCTTATGTATGTTTTAAGCATTAAATTCTTTTTTACCCTTTCCGATAACACAAGCCTCCTGGCGCGCCAACTTTGGCCAACCTTAAATCTTCGACGTTCTAAAGAACTCCTCTGATTAAACAGAGCCCAGATCAGAGCCATGATCGGTGTCCTTACGGGTCACTGCCTCATCGGCACCCACGCAAAAAGGATGGGGCTGTTTTCGAACGACTTCTGTCGCAGCTGTTTGGACGAGGAGGAGGAAGAAAATATTCCTCACTTACTATGTAACTGTCCTGCTTTATCCAGAAGAAGGCTGACCTACTTAGGCAACTTCTTCTTCGGAAGTCTAGAAGATCTAGCTGAAAAGACCATACGCCGTCTACTAAGCTTCGTTAATAGCTCTAATTGGTTAACGAATGAGCGTTATGATGCTCGATCTCATGTGGTATCACAATGGGCCGCCTGGCCTAAGTGTGCTCCTGCGGGAGCAGCCACACCTACCTACCTACCTACCCTTTCCGATCCTCATCTATCTTTATTATTATCTATTACAACTTATCCCTCCCTTTGCATTCTTTTGCTTACTATTCTTGTTCCCATGTTCTTTGCATTCCTTTTTAACCGTTGAATTCCATTTCTATCATTTCTTCTTTTCTTCTGCTGTATTCCCTCTACCGTTTTATAACCTCATCTACATTTATCTTAATTACTGCTGACCACAATCTCTTCCTCCCTCTTCTCGTAGCATACCCCTCTATTTCTCTTACTTCCAACACTCTCTACTTCCCTCTTACAGTGGCTTTTCTAAACATATCAGCAAATCACTAAATATCAACGCTCAGAAACCATCACATCTCAACCTTTCCAACTCTATTTATAACATCTATAACATCTATATAACATCGCTTCATGTTTCTCCTTTTCCCACATCCCACTACTTCTCTTACTTCTTACACTCTCCACTTCCCCCTTACACCCTCTTTTCTAAACATATCATCAAATCATTTAATATGAAGTCTCGAAAACCATCACAGCTCCACGCAGTCTACGTGGCGTATGCGCAACATTCAGCGAAACATTTTAAACTCACCACAAACAAAAGCAAAAGTACTTGCACAACAATTCAATATCAAAATGTCTAACAACCAACTTTCGCTACTCAAGATGCCCACACTTTTGCCCTGCACCTACACCCTCACTCTTTCACCTCCCGCCCCGACGACCAATAATACCAACCAGCTGGTACAAAGTGTGCACACAATTATGTGATTTCAATTTATGGAACACCTCGGCAATTTCGACAGCTAAAGCAATAGAAAATCCACAACGACAACAACAACAAGATGAGCCAGACACGTCGCCAAAGCAATATTAAATTCCAGCATTGCATCATTTATTTATATAACAAGCGCACTTGGTCGTCGCCGTCAGCGTTGCCGGTGAGCGACCGAGCGTAGCGCACGTCTAATGCAATTTCATTGTTTGGGGCCAAGTGTAGTGTCGCTTTGCCGCTACTTCCCTCTCTGTCTCTCTCTCTCGCACTCGCTTGCTTCCTATTGTCAATGTCATTGTTGCTTTTATTGCTGGTTATTGTTGTTGTTGTTGTTGTTATAGTTCGAGTTGCAGTTGTTATTGTCGTTATGGCGGCCGTCGCCGTCGCCTGAAAATTGCATCCGCCTTGAAATGCTATAAAACTGACTGACAACTTGTACGACTTCTAAGCGTGTCGTTGTTGTTGGCGCGCGTCATGCCGCCGGCCGCGCAATAACAGCGAAGCCGCTGGTCATTTCCGCTTTGTGAACGACTGCAGCAGTAATAAGCTGCGTGGCATGCCGTCGCTGGCGGTTTCGGCATTTGAAGCTGTTCGCTGCTTGCCTTGGCGACGAACACTTTTGTGCGCGCTACGCTGATGCAAAGCATATACTAGAAATAATGCAAGAAAGTATTTATGAAAAAATTGCCAACGCCAAAGCGCCGTCGACGTCGAGTGCGGTGAAGGGTTGAGGGGGACCTGTCGTAGAAATGCACTCGTTGGCATAGAAATAAATCATGCCTGAGTGGACAGCGCTCCAATGGTCGTCTGAGAAACGGAAACCCTAAAAGGTTAGCATACTTGAAGGGGCAAGTTAAAAGTGCACCCGTTGGCTTAGTGCGCTGGCATTGTTCGTTGTGCTTTGTTTAGTTTTGTGCATCTTTAGATTGGCCAGATGCGCAGGAAGCAGCGCAGAAAAGTTCCCACGCAACAATTCACAATTAAAGCTTCACAGCTTGACGCAAAAAATTAAAGGACATCAATGAAGAACCGAATCTATAAGCAACAGTTTAAATGGTAGAAGAAACTGAAATTTAGTCTATTAAGAATTGTTTCTGGTTCGGAATACTTTTGTGAATACATCAATAGGCCTTATGACTGTTTGTGTTCATCAGTTCACTCATGCTTCTGGCATTCATTATCTTTTTTCGGTGATCTATAATTTGCCTCTCATTTATTGGTAGCTTTCCTTTCGATCATTTGCCTTTTCAAGGCATCTATTGCTTCTCTTCCGTACAACAGTATATTTTTTTCTGTTCATTGTCCTTCCAGCTCTTCTGTTGCTTGTCATTTCATTGATCTATTTTTTTTTGTCGTTCTACCATTTGTCCAGTTTCATATATATCATTTTTTCTTTTAATAATTTATCGCTTATTATTCTTTTATAGTTACCTATCATCTTTAGATTTAGCAAATTAAAAAAATTACAAAATAATACAAACAGGGTGGCGCAAAATTTGTCACCCAGTGTTCTTTGGCTTTAATTTGTTTATGAATGAATGAATGTATTAATAAATCGTTCCTATTCATTCATTCATTCGTTCATAAACAAATTAGAGTCAAAGAACACTGAGTGACAACTTTTGCGTCACCCTGTACATCTGATCCGAACATGCATCTCTACTTCGCCGTTCTTCTAACCTCCTTTTCGTTTATCTATCCCTTCTTTTCTGTTCATACCCATACGGATATTCGTTCCATTTCGTCAATTCATCTAATTCATCTTCCTTCATTCAGCTGCTCTTCCCTGTTCATACATGTGTAATTTTCCATTCATCCACCTGTTCTTCTTCGCTCATCCCTCTCTCTCTCTCTTCTGCTTATCCAAGCCGCTCTTTCTTTACGTTCGTGTATCCCTTTTATTTTCTTTTCATTCACCAATTCATCATTCACGTTTTCCTTTCTTTTCGTAAATCTATTCGTAACTATTCGTCAATCTACATAAACCTTCGTCATTCATCCATCTCTCTCTTTGTAATCATTTATACATTCTTTCCAGTTCATTCATTTACTCCATTCTGTTCATCCACCCTATCTCTCCCTTTCCATTCGTCCATCTAACTCTTTAGTCCATCTGTACATCATTTTCAGTTTATCCAGTTTATTCATTACTCTCTTTCCGCTTATCCACCCTATCTCTCCCTTTCCATTCGTCCATCTAACTCTTTAGTCCATCCATACATCGCTTTCAGTTTATCCATTCATCGTTTTTGGTTAATTCAACCATATTTTTCGTTCATTCGTCCATTCCTCCTTTTCTTTACGTACCAAAAATCTGTATCTTTTCATTCATGCATTTATCATCTTCTATTCATTCGAGCAATTTTTTCTGGATTTTTGTGTTTTTCGTAACATTTGTTCATATCTCTCTGCTCGTTCAGCAATTCTCTTCCTTCGCTTCATCCGTCCGTTTTCTTTCGTACATCTGTTCCAATCTTTCTGTCTATTCACATGTCCCTTCCAGATGTCCTAATAATGTCTTTCACTCTTTCTATATCTCCCTTTTTCACTCGACAATCTGTCTCTTCTTATTCACTGCTTCATCTTAAATATTGAACTCATCTGTCCACTGCCTTTTATATATTTCAATATTCGTTATTCCCATTCCGTTCGTCCACGGTTCCCTTTTTGTTTCACACTTTTCCTTCGATTCATCCATTTGTCCTCATCTATGCAATGTTTCCATCCACAGTCATGTATTGCTTCCTCTGGAACAACTCATCTTTTATTCCTATTACCCCTTTAAACCATTCCGGACATTCATTCATCACTTTTCATTCATTCGTTCATCCTTTCTCAATTTGTTCATCCATTCTTCCTCCCAGTTGCGCTCACCCAGCTTTTTCAATCGTTCATCTTATTGCACTCATTTGTTCATCCCTCACATTCCATTCGTCCACTGACCCCTTTTCGTTCAACATTTGTCCTTCGACTCATCCATTTCTCATCTATAAAATTTATCCATCCACAGCCATGTATTGCTTCCTTTTCAACAACTCACCTCCTTCCCAATAAGCCTTTTAAAAAATGCCATACATTCATTCATCACTTTTCATTCATTGGTTCATCCTTCCTCAATTTTTTTCACCCAGTCTTCGTCCCATTTGCACTCACCCAACATTTTCAATCGTTCATCTTATTGCACTCATTTGTCCATTCCCTATATTCGTCCCTCCCATTCCATTCGTCCACTGTTCCCTTTATGTTCAACATTTGTCCTTCGACTCATCCATTTGTCCTCATCTATAAAATTTGTCCATCCACAGCCATCTCACCTCCTTCCCTATTAGCCGTTTAAACCATTCCGTACATTCATTCATCACTTTTCATTCATTGCTTCATTCTTTCTAAATTTTTCACCTATTCTTCGTCCCATTTGCGCTCACCCAACTGTTTCACTTCTTCATCTTATTGCACTCATCTGTCCATTGTCTTTAATATATTCGTCTTTCGCATTCCATTCATCCACTGTTTCCTTTTTGTTCCACATTTTTCCTTCTATTCATCCATTTGTCCTCATCTATAAAATTTTGTCTATCTGTTTCTTCCTCTTGAACAACTCACCTCCTTCCCTATTAGCCTTTTAAACCATTCCGTACATTCATTCATCACTTTTCATTCATTGCTTCATCCTTTCTAAATTTTTTCACCCATTCTTCGTTCCCAACTTTGCATTCTTTTCGTAACTGTTTCCACTGCACTGAGTCTCTTCAAAACCGCTGATGCTTCTACACCTCACTGAAACTCTTTTACATTTTATGCACAAACTTTCAACGCGAAAAGGACACAATGCTGCGCCAAGGATGCGCCAACAGCCAACAGCAGTTCTGTGCCAATTGTTGAAAGCGAAAACTAATAAAAGTAAACCAACCGAATGACCTCCGCTTAAATCTACATTACCTATGTACACAGTTGTGTATGTGTGTGTGCGTGTTTGTTCAGAGCAGTGCAACAATGACAAACAAAACAATAAAAGCAACAAACGCAGCTTGGCCGCGATGCATTGGCGCACGCTGCAGGGCACCAACAAAGCGAAAGCAAAGACGAAAACGAAGCGAAAGCCTTCTAAAAGCTGCAGCGTCATTACAACACAACAAAGCGAATGGCACTAATGGCAACAACAACAATAAATAGAATAATAGCAACAGTGTGTCGAATGCTGGCTGCTCGTCGGTATGTTTGCTGTCGTCGGTCTGTTCGTCCAACTGTCTCTGTGCGTGTGTCACTGAGCAGCAGTGGCGCTGTCCGTTGGCCACTGCATGCCGCCAGCGCATTACGTGCGCTTTGTTGCAGCACACAAATGGACGCAACGCAATAAAATTCCACTGGCGAACAAATGCACAAACTGCCAGCGCCCGCCAACGCATTTTGCAGCAACTGTTGCAACAATGACAGTGCATAATTATGCAACGATGGCAGTTTGCTCCGATTCGACTCGTGGGCGGCAACAATTTCGGCTGATTGCCTATCAGCAGCAAAGTCATAGACACAGACAACAACAACAACAAACTCAAACCAACACCGATTGAGTGGTATTTCGTATTTGAATGCGCCGCGAAGAAAAACTGCAAGTCCAAACAATTTCACTTGACGGTATATTTCGCTTTCGCCTGTCTGACTTTATTATTTTGCATACAACTTTATGGTTGTTGTTGTCCGTTACTGATTTTGTTGAATCGAATTAATGAGGCAGTGCGGCATAGCGCGCAGCTTGAGGCATTAAAATTTATTGCCAGCGAATTCGCCGACGAACATCTACAAAGTTTTGTTTATGATTGCGAAACTCACAGCGCCGCCATCAATGCGAGCCATGTGGCTTTCACACGCACATACAATGAGGCAAAAAAACATTGCACAGTGCTCAATGGTGCACTGAGAGAAATTCGAAACAAAAGTTGAACTTGTCGGTTCGAATGCTAAAAGCAAAGTTTGCAACTTTTGGCTTTTTCAATGAAATTATTTTCAAGTCCAAACGGCATTTAATGCTCTTCAAATAGTTTTGTCTCACACACAACTCTTTTAATTTGAATTTTAAGTCCAGGCGCACTTAAACAAAAGTCCTAAATTTCTCTCACTGCATTTATGTGGCTGCCGTTCAATGTGCGTCTCACCCTCACGGCCAGCCATCACAGCGCGTTATTGGGCAAAAGTTATTGCCCAAAGCTCACTTAAAGCCATTTCTAAGAAAACTGCAAATACAAATACAAGTTCTTGTATAATAAAACAACAATAGCATTAATTGAATTTTGTAATTATATTTCGGTTTGCTTTCGACGGCATCAGCGACAATTTGACGCTAATTAAAATTACTTACAAATTCGCTCGACTGTTATGGCAAAAGGCTTACGGACAGCGACACCGACAATGGCCAACACGCAAGTAGACAAAAACATTGAAATTTGGGCCCATTTACTGTCTTAGCATGGGAAAGAAACCGACAGAGAGAGAGATGGAGAGAAATGAAGCGCAGCAATCAGAAGGCAGTTTAGCGTGTAATAAGCAATTTCGCATGAATTTCGCAGAAATTCGCAAAGTACACTTTTGGTGTTTCATGGTAACTAAGTTGCGAGGCCATTGTACGGTTCAGTGTATTGCATTGTTCAGAATAAATTAATTAAATTTAGATTAGTTTTTTTATTTAATTATTACATTTAAGTGGTTTTAGTTCAAATTTTCAAGGCTGCACTACATTAATGTTATAATGAAATAAAGCAAATATTTCATGGGGTTTCGCATGGCATTCTTCTTCTTATAGTCGTATTTCACTCGCAATCCTTGAACGAATACGAACTTACCTAAACAATAATCAATCAGTTCTGGTTGTAAAACAACAATTCAACTCTCGTTTCTCTAAAATTATTCAAAATAATAAACTTTTGAGCCCACTACCATTTGAAACCTTATTTACAATCGAAAATTTTTACAACAAACACATATTCGAGAATTTTGAACCCCTTAAGAAAATTATTCAAAAATTAATCAAATATTCCTAAAAGTTCAAATAAGGGTTTCTTCATTCTATTTCCACTTCTATTTATATTCTTGTTGTCTTATATGTGCACATACTTGCAGCTGCTTAAATCTTGAGTAAAGTGCATACTGACTTTGCTTCAACATTATAACAAAAACAACAACAACAACAACAATAAACATTTTCTGTATCATTGAAAACGTATCATGCCTTGAAGAATTTCACCGTTGCGAAGGTGAAACTGCCAAGACCGAGACCCAGTAAATCTTTCAACCATGACCAGTAAATTTTTACTCTATTTTGCCTACTTTTATATGTTTTTTTTGCTACGTCAGCTTTATTTATGCGTTTCGTCTTCCGTCTGTGCGTTGCCTTCACATTCGTACTGTTTATTGCAATTTACAGCAACAACAACAACTATCAAGTTGAATGTAAACGCTGCAGCAGCGGCAAACAAGGACAATCACGATTTAAAATTTCTCAACGGGCAAATGCTAATCGCGCTGTTTGCACTGTGCCGTCACGCGGCGCTGGCCGCACTTTGGCCATAATGAATGCAATAAATCACACAGGTACTTGCCGCGTACTTGAGCGCTAATGTGAATGTCTTATGTATGTGTGTGTGTGTGTGTGTGTTTATGTGTTGCCGTCTGTTGGGCTGTCGGTGTTGCTGTCAGTGTCAGTGTCAGTGTGTCTGTGTGTTGCTGCTTGTTGCCGTTTACATCAAGCAAATCGCGTGCAGTTTGCATAATTACTGTGCGCTATTTCATTTAAAAGCATTTTTCAACAACAACAAAAACAACAACAACAACAATAATATATAAAATAAAATCACACCTTAATCCGCACTAAATTACAAAGCAGCACGCGCCCATCGCTCCGCAACACTTCACTCCAGTCCAATCCAATTCAATTCGAAGGCACAACCGGGCGTATGAGTAACAACATTTGCGCCGGCAGCAATGTTTGCTTAGTTACCGTAGCCGTGCCGGCAATATTTATTCCGCTAATATACGCTTAATTATGCCGAATATAGCGCACAGTCTGCATCAGCCAGAAAACGTTCAAGTCAAGTCGCTCAAGGTTAAGCAAATGCCGGCTGCAGCACGGCGCCATTTAGCATTTAAACGCGCTACACATTTCGACATTTCAACGTTTGAGCGTTGAAATATTTTTCACTTTTCTGGCGCATTCTCTTTCACATTTACAGCACAGCATGCGCGCGTTAATGTATTTAAATTAATGCGCGCGTTACTTGGAAAAGCCAATGTCAAGCAAAAAGAAAAGGGAAATCAAAGTTAGACTTTCTTGCAGTGTGTGTGTGTGTGTGTGTCAGCCCATAGGGACCATACGAATATTAGTTTTGTGGCTCTAATGTCCGCGCCAAAAACACATTTGCACATTCGTTGGCATTAACGCTTGGCTGGTCGCGCTCATCAACTCTAACCTATAACACAATACATCAATAATGCCAGCAGGTCCTCGTACTTCTTTGTGTGTGTGTGCTGTGTAATAAATTTCAAACAAGTTCACTACTAATTCGTCTAATATGTCAACTGACCTCCGTGCCAAAGGAATTAAGGAAGCAATGTACAAATTTATGGATTTACATATTTCTTATTATTTATTTAGGTACACATTTCAACTGTCATAAACAATGTGCATATTAAACTGAGTTTCATGATTCCTTAACGCAGCCCAAAATTTTGATTATTCACCCCCATTTCGCTTCATACAAATCCGCTTCATTCGCAATGTCGACAAAAAAATGTCTCATTACTCCAATTTCAACTTCAGTGTGTGGGCTGCTTTATGCCGCACGCCATGAATAGCAAACGATCGCCCACTCCAACGAATCGAACCGCCAACCACAACTGAATCAAAACAAAGCAAAGCAGCAGAGGGCGCGGCGACATTGTTAAACAAGTGTTGTATATTTTGATAAACGCATAATTAATAATGCAATAAATAAACAACACAAACGACACGCATAACTTGTGGCCTTCTTGACATTTGACTGTCGGTGCGAGGTGCCGAGGTGTCAACGCCACTCAAACTGCGCCGCACCTGGAAGATGGCAATGCCGCTTTAAAGCGCAAGTGTCGGGCATTAAGTTCGGTACAAAAACCGCAGCACAAAGGACATGCGGACGACGGACGAGCGAGCGTGCGGCCTTAAATGAAAATTGATTCCGTTAAGAGGATTTGCGTCAGCCACAGACACGGCAACCGCACTCGATGTGTAAAAAAGCACACAATGCAATGGACAAGTGTGTGTATGTGATAGAACAGCAACAACAACAAGAGCAATAATAATAAAAACAACGAACGTTGAGCCAAAAAGCAACGGAGATAGTAGCTGTTGTGGCCCATGAAGTGCGGCCATAACACTCAAATTTTTGTCTAAATAACGTTATGCGACACACTCGTAAAGTCACTCAACACATGCGACACACACACACACATGCACACATTCGCGGTCTGATGATAGGTGAGCACTGGGCGCAACACTTGACAGGCGACGAGTGCAACAAAAGGCCGACATTTGCGCCCAAGTGGTTGTAGACATTTGTTAGGGGCAGCTTTGCCAACGACAGAGTTGCCAGACTGATGGTGAATAAATAGTTTAGAATCGTTCGGTGCCTGCTTCTACTGTTTAAATTCGTGCAAATTTCTTAAAGTGCTTTAGACAGAATCTGTGCCCATGCAAATTACTTCTCATGAATTTTCATAGTTTTTCCTCAAAAACAAAACAATTTATTCCACTTGGCAACCCTATAGCATGCTCGCTGTTTTGTATGGCTCCTATGGATTTTGGCGCATTTTTTCTACTTACTTTCTCTTAATAGCTTTTTGTGAGGCTTGACTCAGCGGTTCGATGCACTTGAATTTGTGTGTTTGTGTGTGTGTGTGTGTGTTAATTATGTTTGCCTTCGCATGTTGTGCGCAAACACAAAACAATGCCGCTTCTCAAGCTTTGGATTTGTGTTATTTTTGTATTTACATTCGCATTGTAGTATTATTATTTTTATATATATATACATATCTATACATCTATATACATATTTGTATGTACATATGTATATCCATTTATTTTGAAGAGTTCTTCTTATTATTTTTTTTATTTATTTTGTTTTTTGTTTGTATAATACTGGCATTCACTCCATTCGTCGCACCTAATCCATAACATAATTTTGACGTTATTACAATGCATTCGGTTTTATTGTTGTTTTTTGCTTTTATTGTTATTATTGTTTTTGTTATTATTGCTGTGAATATATTCTCGTAAATAACAAATGGCCGTGTGTGCTTTGTTGTCACAGATTTGGTGCTTTTGCGGAAATCATAACCAAAGCCCACGAAATCCAACTGGCTGAATGAATGACTGACTCAGTGACTTGGCTACTTTACTAACGGCATTCGAACGGCTTTGTTGAGCCCAAACAATTGGTAGACTATGATTTTGTGTAAAAGTTGACAGTGTGGCGTTGAGTAATGGATTTCGTATTGGCAAAATTAGATTCGAATGAGAAGAAGCGGAATTTTACATTCAAAACTATAGAAAGCTTCCGGACGAAGAAGCTTTTGGAGGACCAGTCGACTCAGGATCAGATAACAGAAGATTAGATCAATGATTTAGTGGAGGTAGCCTAAGTTAGTTGAGGATCCGCTGATAGCGGATCAGTTTACAAAGAATCAGTAGACACAGGATTAGTCATACAGCTTTAATTAAGGAAGAATAAGTGGACAGACAATCATCCAGAAGAAAATCAAAAAAAGATCAGTCGACAGAAATGGAGATGAATATCAGTCGACGGAGGATCAGTTGATGAGTTGGCAGAGAATCACTCGACAGAGATTTAGTTAACACTCAGTTGACATGACATTAGTTGGCAGGGGATCAGTTAACAAAAACTCATTCAATGCAGAATCAGTTAACAGATAATCAGTTGACAGGGGATCCCTCGACAGAAATGTAATATTTAGTCAACAAAACATCAAATCGATTCATGAAAATCAGTCGACAGAGGATCATTCAACTAAAGATCAGTCGACATAGTTTAAGTTTACAATCAATGGACAGATGATCAGTTGACAGAAGATCAGCTGACAGGATCAATCGACAGAGGATTACTCCACAGAGATTCAGCTTACAATCAATCAATCATTGATCACAGAGGATCGATTGACAAAAGGTCAGTCGATGAAGAATCACTTAACAGATGTTAGTTGACAGGGGATTACTCGACAGAAATTTTGTATTGAATCAGTAAACAGAACATTAATTCAATTCATCAAAATCAGACCACAGAAGATCATTCAAGTAAAGATCACTCAACAGAGATTCAGTTGAATAACAGTTCAACGGAGGATCAGTTGACAGAAGATCACTCGAGAGAGATTCAGTTTATAATCAATCGAAGGACGACTAGTTGACATAGGATGAAGCAACCTAGAATCACTCGAAAGAGATTCAGTTAAGACTCAACATGTCATCAGTCGGCAACGAAGATCAGTCAATACAAAATCAGTAAATAGATAATCAGTTAACCGGGAATGATTCGACAGAGATTAAGTTCACATAGAATCAATGCAGAATCAGTTAATAGATGATCAGTTAACAGAGAATCAGTCGATGAAGAATAAGTTGACTACACCTTTTCAAATTGTATTTCAGAGAATTCAAATTGTATTTCAGCGTTTAAAATTGTATATCAGATTTTCAGATTGTATTTCAGATTTTCAAATTGTATTTCAGCGTTTAAAATTGTATTTCAGATTTTCTAATTGAATTTCAGATTTTCTAATTGAATTTCAGATTTTTCAAATTGTATTTCAGATTTTTCAAACAGCCTCCGCCAACCATTTCTGCCCAGCTTCAGCAACAATTCCATCGCTTTCGTTCCGTTTCATATTTTCATTATGCGCCAAAATTGGCCCTTCATGTATTTGCATAACTTAACACAGTTTCGACGTTTTACTAAGCAAATTTTGTGTTCATTGTCCAACATTGCCACTTCATGCCCCGCCACTCGCTCAACTATGCATAATCAAGTTCTGTATACCCCAAAAATTTCAATAAAGTAATAAACAATTTTCCCACTTACTGTTATTGCAGGTACGTACCCAACGCTTTCAAATTAGTAGCAACAAAAGAAAAACCTTCGTGCAACTTAGGCGACATGGAAACGAGTAAGTTTCTATATTGCAAAATCAATTACGAAAATGTAATAAATCTAATTGAGCCGACGCGACGCTGAGACAGCACAGCGGATGAAGAGTGTTTTCGGTGAACCGGCCAAGTCAATCAATTTCATTAAAGCAGTCGACTGTATTGATTTTTTCGTCTCGATATTTGAGTGGATAAGACATCAGCAGATAAAAGCGAGTGAAATATGATGAAAGGCGATAATATCGAAAGGCTAAAGGTGACTAAGTATTTTGTAGGTGTTGGGAATTTCAATGGAATAATTTGGAGGAAAATGACAACAATTTAACATGTAAATATTTTCCTTTATAGGCCACGTTTATGAAAAGGCACTGGGGGGTTTGTTTGTGTTGCGGGTATCAGATCGCAGACAAACATTTATAAGTGGCATATCAGATTAGACGGCAATAAAAGTAATGGCCTTTAAATACATTAGGCAGCTGTTGTGGATAATACTTAGAATAGAATACGAATTGTCGAGTGGGATTTGTCTAATTTTCCACTTCAACTTTGAGCAAACTTAAACAATATTTATATCTTTCTTCACCCACGCAAAAACCACTTTGATCGAAATGCGCTGCACAGTAAAACATAGACCTTTCTGTCTATTAATCTTAACATCCAAACAGCAAACTTTTTCGATACACAGTCATCAAAATGCCGTAAATCAATGTCTAAATTTTTCACAATTGATTCATTTTTGCAATGGTTTTTTATTTTAGTTTTTAAGTGGAATACAAAACCAGCTATCAAAAATTTTATAAATGATGTTGCGCTGCCTGTCGCTGGCAAATCTTCAATTTGGAAACGTTGCAATTCGCTGCTATTTGCATCAGCGATTACAAATGGTATAAGTGTATAGGTGTGTGTGTGTGTGTGAGTAAGTGTTTGTGTGGGGAAAAATGTGTGAACTTAAACTTGCCAATGCCACACGAATGACAGCCATTAACAACAACAAAAGCAATAGTATTGCTGTAAAAATATAAAAATAAGGAAAACCAGGAGCAACAACTGCAAACAGGAGCAATTATAACGTTTGCAAAGGATATACAAATGAAAAGAAACAACAATAAATACAACTTTAACAGACACAACAACAGCTACTGGTGGCTTACCATTACACTAACAAAAAAATTGACTACTAAGAAACCCATCAAACTTTGCAAAAACATTGGTATTATGAATAGCAACAACAAGAACATACAATAAAACAAAATACGAACTCTAAAAGTTAAAACAACAACAGTCACACGACCAACAACATTCAAAAGACCAATAACAACAACAGTTCTAGAAACAACAGGAACAATTACTACGGTAGCAGCAACAACAATCTAACTTAAAAGGACAGCAAAAATAATAGCAACAACAGCAGCAGCAATAAAAACAATTTTAATCACAACAACAACAACAGTCACAATGACAATAACACTACTCGACACGAAAAATGCTCCTAAAAATAAAAGTATTTTTTAGACTAATCTTCGGCTGCTGAACACGAAACTGAAAATCAAAAAATTTTCTTAAGAAGCGTTTTCGAAAAATCTTCGAAAAACTCGTTTTTTCCCTCTTATTTCAGTTATGAGCACATATCTCGTAAACCAACCATCCGACTAACACAAGTGGGCCGTCGTTCAGAAGGCAATTAACTAACCTTTCCAACGATGAATCTATTGTCCAAATCAGATGAGATTTGGGGAAGTTATTGACGATGAAACTTGAAAAAAATTGAATTTGTTGACCATTTTCAAAAATTATACATTTTCGAATCGTTTTTTTATAGATAAAATAAATGATCTCCTCTGGTTTTAAAATCTAAGATGAAAGATATTTTATTTGAGCAAATATTAAGCCTAACATCAATAGAATTGAAAGAAAAATTACAAAGTTATGATGCACGGAGTGAAAACATCAACTTTTCGTTTATTACACCGAGCGAAAAAATTTTTAAATTTTTCCGAGACCCATCCAAATGTTGATATAGACGTGAAACTAGAGGTCATTTATAATATCCAAGCATAGTCAGTTTTTCATTTTCTGACCCAAAAACCTTTTTAAAGTACTTTAAAATTTTAAGGACATACACATTTCAAATATTTTTTTAAATATTTGCGATTGTGCAATGATGAAGAAATGGGTATCAAATGAAAGAGGAAGATTGTCTCCTCTTAACTAAATTTTCTATTTTTAACTTTCAGGACCAAAATATGTCAGGTATGCAAAACATACATGTTTTGGATCTCAGTCTGTAGATTCATACATATAAATTTTTTTCTATTTCAAAGTTCTGAAAGTTCAAAATAGAAAATTTAGTTAAGAGGAGACAATCTTCCTCTTTCATTTGATACCCATTTCTTCATCATTGCACAATCGCAAATATTTAAAAAAATATTTGAAATGTGTATGTCCTTAAAATTTTAAAGTCCTTTAAAAAGGTTTTTAGGTCAGAAAATGAAAAACTGACTATGCTTGGATATTATAAATGATCTCTAGTTTCACGTCTATATCAACATTTGGATGGGTCTCGGAAAAATTAAAAAATGTTTTCGCACGGTGTATTAAATGAAAAGTTGGTGTTTTCACTCCGTGCACCATAACTTTGTAATTTTTCTTTCAATTCTATTGATGTTAGGCTTAATATTTGCTTAAATAATATATCTTTCATCTTAGATTTTAAAACCAGAGGAGATCATTTATTTTATCTATAAAAAAAAACGATTCGAAAATGTATAATTTTTGAAAATGGTCGAAAAATTCACATTTTTACAACTTTCATCGTCAGTACCTTCCCCAAATCTCATCTGATTTGGCCAATAGATATATCGTTGGAAAGGTTAGTTAATTGCCTTCTGAACGACGGCCCACTTGTGTTAGTCGGATGGTTGGTTTACGAGATATGTGCTCATAACTGAAATAAGAGGGGAAAAACGTGTTTTTCGAAGATTTTTCGAAAACGCTTCTTAAGAAAATTTTTTGATTTTCAGTTTCGTGTTCAGCAGCCGAAGATTAGTCTTAAAAATACTTTTGTTTCTAGGAGCACGCGATGAACCCATTTTTTGTCGAGTAGTGTAATGAAAGTCGCAATAATAATAATAATAATAACAACACGACAACAACAACTTATAACAACAGGTAGAGTAACACCAGCAGCAGTAACAACAACAACAAGAATAACTTAACACTAGAACTACCGGGAGCGGTCATTTGACGGTTTTCAGTTTTTGATTAATCGTAGCTCGAAAACGGTTTAAGTTACGAATCTGGTTCTCCTTGACTTTTAATATTTTGCACTAAGCTCAATATTCTAAAATTTTGCAATCACTGCGCCGATCTGTTCTCTTTATATTATCGATTTTACCTACTATCACCACGAGCGGTCAAATTACGGTTAACTACGTAGCCATGGAAATAAAATTATAACATTCACAAAAAAGTCAAAGATGGTACAAATTTTACAAGAACCTATGTCTTGCCTTCTGTTGTATATTTACAACCGACTTTTATATATTTATGAATTTCAATGTAAAAACAAAAATGCATTGCTTTACGTGTTGTGTTTGAATGCATGAGCAGAAAGCGGCGAGACGAAATTTACTATGCTCATGAGTAGTAGCTTTACTTTTAAAATATTTGCCAAAACTATACTTTTTTACATTCAAGAACATAAATGAATGTTGTTTAATGCTTACAATGAAAAACTTCTTCAGATTCAACCGATTTCGTTAAAAGCTGACCGCTCATGGTGATAGTAGGTATGAGCAAAACCCGGTACTCCTAGTGTTAACAAAAACAATGAAACAGAGCACCGAAAACAGCGAAACAATATCAACAATAACAACAACAACGACAGCAATAAAAACAAGGACAATCACAACAACGACGGTCACAAAAACAATAATGCAAGTCACAGAACTAATAACGACAGGATGAATGACAGCAACGACTACAACCTAACTAACAGAGGTGGAAACAATAACCACAACAACAACTACAGCAGTAGAAACAGTCTCAAGAAGAAGAAGAAGTACAGTCGCTGGGAATTGAGAGGCATAGGCCTTTTCGCCATCTAAAGTCCTCCTATAAACTTTAAAAAACAAAATTACGTAAAACTATTAATTTTGGAGACCCGAATGCTCTTCGCTTGGGTTAAACATCTCCCCAACTTCCACCCCATCCCACTGGGTGGAACTGATTAAAACCAATGACAGTAATAAAAACAATAGCAACAGTAACTAGACCAACAACAACAACATCAGTGCTAACAGTAACAGTCGCAACAGCTTCTGCACTAACTACAACAATCACAATATCAACACTAACTACGACAGTCAATAAATCAACAACAACAACAACATCAGCACTAACTGCATTAGTCACCATAACAACAATAAAATTAATTACAACAGTCACCATAACAACAACGACAATTACAATAACACAAAAAACACCACAAATCCTATAAACACAATAACAACAACAAATTAACAACAGCAAAGTAACGTTAACAACAACAATCACAGCAACTGGGTAGACCAACAAGCCCAAACTAAAAGCCCTACAACAAATCCCCAACAACAACAACAACAATGGCAACAAAATAAAACCGACACGGAAGCTGAAACAGCGGAAATGAATCCTTTGACAAGTCAAGCTGGAACTGCCAGCAACAACAAACACCACCAACAACAACAACAACACCAACACCGGCCGACTGCCGGCGGCGTCATAGCTACACTCACTCGGTGCGTCGCGCTCACAACTCACTCAGGAATCACTCGAGTCTCGAGTGTGCATCTCGGAGCGTTTGTGAAATCAGCGCAGCGCATAAAACACACGCACGCTGCATGCCAATAGCAACGACAACAGCAACAACAATCACAGCATAACAACAACAGCAAATTTGCAGATGGTCGCAGTTTGTGTGTGTAAGCGAGCGTGTATTGGTGTGCGTGGTGTGAGGGCCAACGCCAACGTTTTCATTTGCAGCATTGCCAGCGGCAACAGGTTTGCTGCCAGCAACAGAAACAAAACACGAGCAACGAAATACTTGTCACTGCATTGAGACACGCTACACTCGACCAGGTGAAACTTTTTTGTCATGGAATGCTGTGTTAAGCTTTGATCTGAGAGGAAGATCAACTGCAACTTGTACTGAGTAGACCAGCCGGATGGTTGCCTAATTGAAGTTGTTTGAGTCAGATATTGTTTCAACGGTTCTATAAATAAGATGAGATCTTATACGTTAGATTGGAGTTATCCTATTCTAGATGTTTCTAACCAGCTCTGATCATCCCTTCACATTATTTTCTTTTCAAAATTGTTTGAGTCATCTTAACTTCTTTGATCCTATTTCATGAGTTTTAAACCAACTTTGTCCATCCCTACGAATGCATTTGTATTCATAGGTGTTTAAGAAACCTTTTTCTTTTCGATCCTTTTTTCTAAGATGGAATCTTGTCATTAAGATTGAATCAATCCTGTTCCATAAGCTATCAACGTTTTCTTTTCATTTCAATCTCAACACTGTAGCGTGTCAAATAATTCGCACACAACCATCGCTCGTGGCATTTACCTATATTTGCAGTAGGCAACAAAGCAAAGTGCAGTCGTTGGTAGTACAGAAGCCGTAGCCGGTGTCAAAGTGGTAGCAACAGCAGGCATTTTTATGTCCTCACTCTGTGCGCCATCGTTTGGGGGAACAACTAACGTCATGCAAACTTTTTGCTGTCCACAAAAAGATCCAATTCGCCACATTGCGCAGCAACCTGCTTGCCTGCCACTTGAGTAAGAGTGTTGAGTACTTTAAAATTACATAATGAATGTGTCACAATTTGTATGGAAATTAAATGCCTGTTGCATGCGCTCGACTGTGCACTGCTGCCGAGTGTCGTTGCTGTTGTTGTGTGTTGTGTGTTGCGTGCTACGTGCTGCGTGCTGCACTCGTTTCACCTTGCATCACCGGTCACAGCACAAAAGCTATTTATATGTCTATCTGTATGTATGTGTGTGTGTGTGTGTTTGTGCGCGTAATTGCAATTTCATACGAAACTGTTAATGACATTCAAGTCTAATTAAATATTTTCAAGAGCAGACAACAGCCAACAGTCAACAACACCAACAAGAACCGGCTCCATTAGTATGCAGTAAGCTGTGTTCGGTATAGCATAATGCCGTATCGATATAGTTGTTGCACGTCGGCTGACTAATTGCCGTTCGAAAGTTCGAGTGGACAGTGGAGTGGCCGGTGCATAGCTGCCAGATGGCAGCGTTAATTTAGTTTGCTGATTTAATTTTCGCTTTTATTGGCGAATTTCCCGCCTTTCGTTAGACCCCCCACCGCCCCAAAGCGTTGCTTCTACTGCTAAGGCAGCACGGAAAGCGATCAAATGGCAAAGGCTAATGAGAGTTCGAGATAAAGTTTGCCCGGCGTAAGTAGTTGTTTTACAACGTTGAAGTTGGCTTACAATTTCCGACATGATGATGCCGCATGGAAAAATGATAGCGACGCTGCATTAGATGGCGAGAAATTAATGCAATTTTTTATATTAAATTTCATTTGCCAATATTGTTGAGAGAAGTGAAACCATGCTGACGAAATTATTATAAATTCTATGAAAGTCGAAAAATTATTCAAATTTCTGAATTTAATTAAATTTTGAAATATTGTTGACAGAAGAGCAACTATGCTGACAAAATGACTATAAACTATATGAAAGTCGAAAATTAATAAAATATTTGTATTAAATTTAATTTTCAATATTGTGCAGATGCTGACGATATTTTTATAAATTTTATGAAAGCCAAAGAATTAATAAAATATTTGTATTAAATTTAGTTTTGACATATTGTTGAGGAAATCACAAATCACAACGTTAAAGTTGGCTTACAATTTCCGGCATAATGATGCCGCATGGAAAAATGATAGCACCGCTGCATTAGATGGCGAGAAATTAATGCAATTTTTTAAATTAAATTAAATTTGCAAATATTGTTGAGAGAAGTGAAACCATGCTGACGAAATTATTATAATATCTATTGAATAATATGATAATAATAATAAAATATTTGTACTAAATTTGGTTTTGAAATATTGTTGAGAGAAGTGAAACCATGCTGACGAAATTATTATAAACTTTATTTGTATTAAATTAACTAGTTGTAACCCCCGAAATTCGGGTGTAAACAAAAAAAACTACCATTTCGTTTATGTAACTAAAATGTAATGCATATTTTTTGCATTATAGTACTTCGTGAAATACTACATTCGCCGTTGTGTTTAATTTATTTGTCAATAATTGCACTCTTATGTCTAATGATGATCGCACCCGACTTAACGCTACATACAATTGTCCATGAGTGAAGCAATCCTCTTTTAAAAAGACTCCAACTCTTGGCAAAAATTGACCTTGCGATTTGTTAGTTGTTATAGCGAATGCTGGAATTATTGGAAATTGGCGACGTTTTAAAACAAATGGAAGTTTTGTCTCGCTTGGTTGCAAATTTATGCGAGGTAGTATCGCTTTCCTTGCGCTTCACCGGTTAAAACTTCGACGTCTAAACAATTTGAATACATTTCTTTTACGATTAGTCGAGTATCATTCACTAACCCCTCTAATGTGTTAAGGTTCCGGATTAGCATCACCACTGTTCCTATTTTCAATTTTAATTCATGTGGTGCAATCCCACTAAAGTTAAGTGAATTAAAAAATTCCATGAGTCCTCCGATGAGATACTATCGGCGCTGAGATGAATTTTAATTCGCCCATTTGAATTCGCATTTGAATTATTTTTTCATTTATTTTTGCGCATTGATCGTTTTTTGGACACAATATTGCTCGGTCTCTTAAGCTACGCTGCTCGATCACACCAGAATGAGGCTCGAAGACCCAATCAATTAAATTGCAATTTTTCAAAATAATTGCATCTGGTAATTTTATTTTGCAATTATCCGTTTCTCGGCCATCTCCAACACGCATAAGAAAGTTGCTGTAGTCGGGTTCATTGGACCGCATATTAGTAGTTAATTTGAACTGCTTAAAAAGTGGCCACAAAGAACAACGTTTAAGGCAATTGCTAACTATAGCAGCACGCGCACAATTTGGCACCACTGGCAAAACTTGCCTGAAGTCTCCGCCAAGAATAATAATTTTTCCACCGAATGGCGATCCGTTTTGATTATAGCTACAAACCTCCTCCCTTCGTCCACTCAAACTTATTTTTCTTTTTTTTGTAGTTGATCTTGCCATTTTTCAAGAAGAATTCAAATTGCTTTTTTGTAAAATTTGAATTGGACTCTTAAGAATAACGTAAGAATAAAAATGATCAAAACAAAATATAAAAATGCAAAATTTGGAACATAGCAGCACTGGCTAGCATCAAAGAAGAACAAAAGCTAAAGAACAAAAGAAAATCGAAATTTGAGCCTTTCGCCGGCGCAAGAAGAACAACAACAGCATACAATTTTCTCCTTACAATCGTCCCCCGCCACGGCGATGTGCTTTCGCAAACTCGCTGCGGTGTACGCAAGGCGAATTAATACAGGTGACCTTGTTAAATCAGCTGATTTGATTTTTTTGTGGTGGAAAAGGTCTAGACTGTCAAAATGCGTGTGTATAACTGTGACAGTTTAAAAATGAAAAAAGAAAGCGTTGTTCTGATTGGCTGATTTTGACAATCAAAGCCCAGAAAACAAAAACAAAATACATTGAAATTTTGTTGCTGCCCTAACGCTATCACCTGTTTGAATTCGCCTTAGGTGTACGCAAGCGCAAATAAAACCACGCTGTGGCATGTAAAGTAACCACTGTTGCCAACTTATGCGTTTCGCACTAAATTTAGTGCTTTTTGAAAATCAGAATGCGGAAAATATTGAGTTTGGTGCTTGGTGCGTTGTTTAGTGCTTTTATTTTATTTAAAAGACACCAAGACTAATCTTCCTTAGAAAAATTTAGGTTTTTTTTTAAACTGCAGTGTTACACAGCACTATAACAGTTGGGCTGAAAAGTTCCTATCGTTTTATAGAAAAACACATTGTTTTGGCAAAATTCGATTTTATTATTCAACATAGTTGCCATCGAGGGCGATACACCGATTATAGCGATCTTCCAACTTTTCAATACCATTTTTGTAGTACGATTTGTGTTTAGCCTCAAAATAGGCCTCTGTCTCGGCGATTACTTCCTCATCGGCTTTAAATTTCTTTCCAGCGAGCATTCTCTTGAGATCTGAGAACAGGAAAAAGTCACTGGGGCCAAATCTGGAGAATATGGTGGAAGCGGAAGCAATTCGAAGCCCAATTCATGCAATTTTACCATCGTTTTCCTCGATTTGTGACACGGCGCATTGTCTTGATGAAACAACACTTTCTTCTTCTTCAAATGGGGCCGCTTCTCGCGATTTCGTCCTTCAAACGCTCCAATAACGCTATATAATAGTCGCTGTTGATGGGGTTTCCCTTTCCAAGATAGTCGATGAAAATTATTCCATGTGCATCCAAAAATACGGACGCCATAACCTTACCGGCCGACTGTTGAGTTTTTCCACGCTTTGGATTCGGTTCATCGCGTGCAGTCCACTCAGATGAGTGCCGACTGGACTCCGGAGTGTGGTGGTGGATCCATGTTTCAGCGATTGTCACATATCGATGCAAAAATTCACTTCTATTGCGGTTGAACAGCTCCAAACCTTGCTCTGAAGCATGGACACGTTCTTGTTTTTGGTCGATTGTGAGCTCGCGCGGCACCCACTTTGCACATAGCTTTCGCATACCCAAATATTCATGAACGATATGTCCAACACGTTCCTTTGATATCTTTAGAGTGTCAGCTATACAAATCAACCTCAATTTACGATCTTCTAAAATCATTTTTTGGATTTTTTTGATGTTTTCGTCCGTAACAGCCTCTTTTGGACGTCCACTGCGTTCATTGTCTTCGGTGCTCATATGGCCTGTACGGAATTTAGCAAACCACTTACGAATGGTTGATTCGCCCGGCGCAGAGTCCGGATAATACTCATCAAGCCACTTTTTGGTGTCAGCAGCACTTTCGTTCATCAAAAAATAGTGTTTCATTAAAACACGAAATTCCTTTTTATCCATTTTTTTCAAAATAACAAAAGTTGCTTCACTCAAAATGCTGTATCTCACAAACTAATAATCAGACAGCTGTCAAATTTATACACGTTTCTTTTGAAGGTTGGTACAACCTAAAAATGATACGGATTTTATTCTAGTGGCGCCATCTCATAGAAACGATACGAACTGTTCAGCCCAATTGTTATTTCATTTAACAACTACCATATATAACACTGGAATGTTGGGCTGAAAAATCATTGTTTGGATATTACATGACAACTGAAGTGATCCTCCTTGGTTGAATTGCTACTTAGGTCGCGGTTGCCACTGATCTACAATAGATTTCCTAGTATATATGTTACACGGAACATTAGGACAACTACCACAATTTGCTTCTTTTTTTGCTCATCAGTGCTTTCTGAGTGGTGGTTTTAAGTGCTTTCTGAAGATGAAAAGTTGGCAACCGTAAAAGTAACGCTCTCACCACATGCGTGTGTGGAACGTGTGGGTTCCATGCACGATTTTGTTTGTTTGCTTAATCCCATCTTCTCGCTCAAGCGCACAGCTTTCAGATTGGATTTGATAAACGTAAAGAGCAATGCTGTATCCAATAGGGAAATTAATGCAACTTTCGATGCAAATATTTCCAGATAGGCTGTATCAATCTACATTTTGAGATTTGTGCAAATATGCTCATCAAGAGCTTTAAAATGATGTATCATATGATATTGTACGATGTGTGGATAGCGAGATCTCAGAGCCCTTATTCAAATAAATATATAGAAGATAGATTTACAATATGGTTTAGATGCTGACGATATTTTTATAATTTTGATGAAAGCCAAAGAATTAATAAATTATTTGTATTAAATTTAGTTTTGAAATATGGTTGAGAAAATATTGTCATGATTTCTGTGAAGCAAGCAAGAAAGCAAGTTTTTTCGAATATTTTGTCAGTGAGTGACTCCATTCGATACTAACGCAAAGGTCAAAAAATTCGACCAAAATGTTTTCGAATGTAAAAGCTTTTGAAATCGCTTGATAGGATAGTAGTGACTTAAGCAGATTGGCAGCGCTTGGAGTCCCTCATCTAACATGTAACCTAACCCTTCAAATTCTATGCAATTGAAATGGACTCTCCAGATTTAGATGGGCTCTTTCTCGTAATTTCTTCATCGAAAATCTAAAAAATTTAGCCAATAGAACTATTGAAAGTGGTTCTGTAAGTAAAGCAATCTCAGTAAGAAATATTGTGGTATAAAAACCAGTTTCCATACCACAGATGAGCCTCGCACTCTATGCGTCATTGTCCAGACCTGGCCCTGAGTAGATTTCATCACCTTGCAAATTCTTTATTAGGGAAAGTGGCAAATCTCTCAACCATGAACATTAATAGCATTGCCCGTTTCATAAGCAAGTCTCAATGGCTTCTCTGATATACCCGGGGAATGCGTTATGTATGGTTTTAGGTCCTTTCCCTTATTTGTGGTAACAACAGACCAGTTCATCTTAGTTAAATAACATCAAGTTAGGCTGGCTGCATAAGAAGCTTAACTGATTTATGAGAGCTGAACTGATCTATGAAAAAAGCCATTGAGACTCGCTTATCTAACCTAGATGAGCTTCCCTCGGAGCAGCTACTCCTACCTACTTATCTTCTGTCATACCCATTTCCACAACTCCGGCAAACATAACTGAGCAAGACCGCCCATTTTATGAGCATAACCTAATCTCCCAATGTCTAGAAATCCCCCAATAAGTTGCCGCATAAAAGTTCAACTCAAGAACAGCACAAACCGAATTCTCTGCAAAGACCGAGTCTGCCGTATGACCACGATGAACATTTAATGTCCTTCTCTATGCAGATATACGATTCTCTACTATCCAAATACGTATCAAATAAACAAATTCTTTAATTCAACTTAATAATGCAGCAAAGAGTTTTAATTTGTATATGTTTGTTTGTGTTGTCATTGCTTTGGCTGAACCCAAACATTTTTTGATTAAAAAATCGAATCAAATGTGAATATTTTCATATGCGTGTGTACGTACCTTTTGGTAGCCATTACCATGTCATTTGATATTCACCTAAACCTTTCACAAACCATATTAATAAAAGCAGAACAGAGCAGAGCAGAAAAACAAAGGATATAAGCAACAAGCTGCAAGGACACAGCTCCAAGGCAACGATTGCTCAGATTTCAATGAAAATGAGCAACAAAATTAATAATGAGACCAAAAAAGCACCTAAATAGCACAAACATAGCATAGAAAATATCATAGAAAATAATATAGAAAACATATAAAAGAAAAGATATGAAAAATACAAAGAACGCAAAGCCAGTGTTGGATAAGGAAAGAGAGAAACAAGCATCGAGTAGATAAAAGGCAAGGCGAATGTGTCTCTGTGACTGTGTGTGCGAGAAAAGGTTTAGCTGCAATTTTTAATGCAAATTAAAATTGTTACTGTGGCACTGGGGACGCTGCGATGCCAACAGCCCTTGATGCGCGCTTCCACACACACAACACACACACACAAAGACAAACAGATTGACAGACATTGGCCCGCAACAGCAACAAAACATACAAATAACATAAAACCGGCAAATTAGCCTTTAACTAATGCTAATTTGCGAACTGAAAAACTGAAACTGATGATCTGTTAAACCGCATAATTTGATGTTGCGTATACGCAGCGTTGGGCGGCACTGGGCACGGGGACTGGGCTGTGCTGTCCTGCGGGTATTTATCGCTTATATGCGTTAGCGTAAGTGGCTGTGTATGTGCGTGTTTGCGGGTTTCGATATGCTGGACTGGACGGGCGGTAGCTGCGGCGCCTGTAGAGGGGACAGGGGAGCAATAACGAGCAGCGTATGCGGCATGAATGCGCAACATTTATATGGAGTTGTGTACGTTTTTTTCGCTGCGGCTTGTTGCTGTTATTTAAGTTTCTATTGTTGTTGTTGTTGGCTTTATTATTTTGCTTTTTGTGTTGTTGTTGTTGTTGTTTTAAGTGCGCTGCGCCATGACGCGCCATTTTCATGCCCTATTTTACGCCTAATCAGCAATCTAATGTCAGGCAAAAAGGATGCTATGCTATTAAACAACAACAAAAACAACTACAACAATACGAACAGAAACAAAAACACTAACAGTAAGAGCAACAATAACGAATGATGCGATAAACTGGCCAGCACAAAGATAAGTCTACACACACACACACACACACACACACACACACACACAGACACACAAGCACGTAGAGAGACAGACAAACCAAAAGAAGTGAAATGCCAGCTTTGGTCCATCCAAGTTGGACACTTGTCGGACATGCGTTACTGACTTCCACACACACAGTCAACGCAATATCAACAAATTTTTTGTATATTTAACAAAAACAAAAATCGAATTGAATGAAAATAAATTACAAATAAAAACAACAACAATCCAAAAACCGTGTGAAATGCCATAAAACTGTACATTAATTCGTTTATTAAACTACTTTCAATTAGACTAATGCTGTCTTTATTGTTGTTGTAGTTGTTTATAAGCCTCCCAACTCGCTTCCTAACGCTCCTTTACGCACACATACACCAGCCTGTAGACGTTTGCGTTTGTATGCGTGGCTTGAATACATACAAACATAGATATGTGTGTGTGTGTGTGTGGTTTTTTGTTTATATGGGTCATTTTTATTTCCGGCAATTTAACTCATTGGGGGAAACTTATTTCTACTAATTTCGGTGCGTATGTTGTTTGCGTGTTTTTCCTTTATTATTGTTGTTGTTAAGGCGCCACGCAACCAGAAGTAAATACAAACACACACACACACACACACACTATACCACTGAGCTATAAAACATCCTGAACACTTCTGCAGCGCACTGTGCTTCTTTCGTTTCTTACCTGCCACAATGCTCGCCCACATCCGTAACTTCTACTTCTTATATTTTCCCCACACTCGCACACACACTCTTTCTGTGAACGCATCCACAAACATTTGCTATTTTATTGCTTTTGTCTTTGGTCTTGTTGTTGTTGTTGTTGTTTTTGTAGCTGCTATCGCTTAGATTGCATATTGACATAAACTGTGGGTGGCCATCCGACCAACGCCTCCAACGCTGACGCCACATATAAAACAATTTGCAGCTACTAAGCGGCCATCCCCTCTTCCCTCCCTCCCAATGTACCAAGCCACTGCATGCCCTCTGCTCTCTCTCTTGCCCGCATCAACCAACTGCAAGCATGCTTCCGTACGGTTTTATTAAGCGATTTCATGGCAGCGCAGAGCCAGCGGCGTTGGGCTCGCGGCAATGCGAAATGCATTCGTTGGCAGCTTCCCTTTTTGTGTAGCCAACCATCATATACTTGTATGTATGTGTAAGTCTGTGTTTGAGTGTGTGCGCGTAGGTGTTGGTGTACGCTTGCGTTTGCTATTTATTTATTGCATCACAAGTGCTCCGACGCAATTATTGCAAATAATGTGCAGCACTTTATTAGGATCGCTCGTATGGTCGGGCGGAGTGCGAGGCAACAATGGATTTTCTTCTATTAAATTTGAGTATTAAAATTAAATTTCAAATTGAACTAAGGAGAGTGGAAGTTGGGTCTTTAAGTTAGCTTATGTTGGAATGAAATGAGCTCAGTATTGTTTTGTGAAGGTAGGTACAACTAAGCTACCTGTGAATGGTAAATTATATATGCAAAAGCTCCCAGTAGAAAACTAAGTTATGGTGTGTAGAGGTACGTATAATACATCCGGGGATACAATTTTCAATGAAAATGCTACCAACTTGTAAAAACCCGTAAGTTGCTTCCATTAGTGCCCACGTTCAGGCGAGTAATGCAAATGGTTGCTTAAAGCCAGAGCTTACTATCTTGATTGAAATCTCCTACTAGTTATGTCAGAGTAATTAGGTAGAACTGGAGGCTACGGATAGTTCCCATTAGCTCCGTACTTCTTTTATCCCATACTGTGTGTAATATCCCTAATAATAGACCTTTTCCGTAGCCTCGTTGTCTACTTTTAAATCCTTGAATCCAGAAACTCTCAAGCAGGTTAGAATCGTCTGTATATAGTGAGGTAAATGTTGCATTTCCAACTTTTCATCCTCGTACAGAACTGACGTACAGCCTCGACGTCTGCTACACGCCATCGGAAATAGATCAGATTTCGTCTATTTTTCTATTTTTAGGACAGATAGCGCATATCCCACCTTCCATCCCTTTTACAGTATCCATCTCCCATTAATAGATCTGTTTTGGTTCTCAAATCCATATGTCGAACTTTAATATCTAAAAAAAAATTTATAAAAAAATGGTTCAACCAATATTGTCTACATATTCAATGAACCACTTAAGCTATTCACTCGCTATTTTCAATAAATATTAAAAAAAGTCAGTATTCTCTTTTTCTTCGACATACAATGACAACTTTAAACCATACAAATATCAACACTAAATTAATCCTCAAACCAGTGAGTTGTTAAATGACCTTTCTCCTAATTATCTCTTAGTTTTTTGTGGTTTTTTGCGAATGAAATATTTCACTTAAGACTTAATCACACAACATTCTATTTTTTTTGTTTTACGTCGAAAAAACATTTCCCTTCACGTTTCAAGTAATAAAAAATTAGTGCAAATAATTGGCAACGCTGCCAGCGTTGTGTGTTCGTGTTGTAACTTTTCGCTTCGAGTATTTACCACAACCGCAGCAAAAACTTTATAATCGCTGGCAGTTACGTGACAGGAACACTTTAAATTGACATTTGCCGTCAACGAGGTGCAAAAGCGAAACAACCGCAACAACAGCAAGAAGAAGAACATCCCTGGAAAACTGCAGCATTCCACAAGCGAAACCATATCGAAGTAAAAGCCAAAACGGCTGACTGCTAAACGAAATGGATTAGAGAAGTGCGAGCAGCTGTGCGCAGCGCTTCAACTTTGGCGAATGGCTTAAGCCAATGCTGCAGAAAATTGCACAACCGAAAGCATAAAGCAAGCTAATAACTGTTAGAGTAAAGGCCCGGGGGCCTGAAGGACGGCCATTGAGTTGAGTTGAGTTGTGTGCAAGTGTGTGTGGCACAGGTGAGCGATCGAAGCGGTGAGGCGGAACAGCGTTGGAAGCGGTGTGGTTCGACATTATGCATGCAGGTATCATGCTTAAGCTAAGCTGCGCCCAGAGCTTGCAAAGAAATGGCGCTGCAAAGTGAGCAGACGGCTGTTGGCTGCATTCAGCTCAAACGTACAAATCCGGATAATATTAAACATAAACTCGTAGAATTTCCATGAGCCAAATTGGTACAAACAGTGTGAGAGCGAGAGAGACATAACGAGTCAACGAAAAATCGTCTTCTTTCATCAGCAAATCCAGTTTAAAATTTACTTTTTTATGTAAAAAAAACAAAACACATTCGGCTTAATTTCCATTTTAAAGTAAAGTTAGTAGAACACAAGTTTTGTTGTCGAAATGCGTTGCTCTTCGCTTGTGGGACTTTTCTGCATTTACGAGCATAACAATTTGAAGGTTGCATTTTGCCCGGTTTTTGTTGCCATTTTCTGTGCACTTAAGTCGCACACATACGAACACACGCACACATGTAAGTACATATATGAGGCTGCAGCGCGCTGCAAATTTGATTGCATGTCAGAAAAATTTTGTAAAAACATAAATTTTCTACTTGTTTGCAAGTCGAATATTTTCCAAAAACCAGAGCAAAGTTTTCGAAAACCTTCAAAAGATTTCAATCAGATGGCTAGAAATGCCAAGAATTTCTCTACTTTCGAATATCCTTAAACAAAAGCAGTCGCATGCCCGAAAATGGTTCCAACAATTAAACTTTTTGCCCCCTTAAAGGAGCTGAAGACTGAAAAGTTGTCCAAAAACCCACTATTTCTTTGCCTTCGAACACATTTCAAAGAGTTTAATGAGGAGACCGCAACATTTTTCTAAAACTTACTCTTTCTCATCGAACACCACCGAAAGAGTTCAATAACAGAATCGAAAATGTGTCCACAACCTTTCTGTATTTATTTCTCTATCTTTGAACACGAACTTTCGAAAAGGCTCCCTAAAACGTACGTTTCCTTTAACTTCGAACACCTTCAAAAGAGTTCAATCATAGGACCGGAACATTTCTCAAAAACGTACTATTTCTCTACCTTCGATCACCTTCAAAAGAGTTCAATCACTAAACTGAAACATTTTTAAAAAACCCTTTCTCTACCTTCTAACACAACCAAAAGAGTTCAATAACACGGCAAAAGGTTTGTCCAAAAACACTTAAAATTCTCTATCTTCGAATACGTTCAAAAGAGTTCAATCATAGGACCGAAAAGTTCCCAAAAACCTACTATTTCTCTACCTCCGAAAACCTTCAAAAGAGCTCAGTCATAGGACCGAAAAGATCCCCCAAAAACCCTACTATTTCTCTACCTTCAAAGAGTTTCAAAAGAGTTCATTCTCTAGGACCGAAACATTTGTCAAAAACCTTTTATTCCTCTAGTTTCAAACGCCTTCAAAAGAGTTCAATCATAGGACCGGAAATTTTCCCTAAAACGTACTATTTTTCTACCTTCAAAGACCTTCAAAAGAGTTCAGTCTATAAGACCGAAAGATTTCTCGAAAAACCTTCTATTCCTCTAGTTTCGAACACCTTCAAAAGAGTCCAATCAATAAACGAGAAAATTTCTCAAAACCTATTATTTCTCTACCTTCAAACACCCTCAAAAAATCCATTCAATAGACCGGAACATTTCCCAAAAACCTACTATTCCTCTACCTTCAAACACCCTCAAATAATCTTATCAATAGACCGAAATATTTCTCAAAAACCTTCTATTTCTCTACCTTCGGATACCTTCGAAAGAATCCAATCAGTAGCCCGAAATATTTCTCAAAAACCTTCTATTTCTCTACCTTCGGATACCTTCAAAAGAATCCAATCAGTAGCCCGAAATATTTCTCAAAAACCTTCTATATTTCTACCCCTCGAACACAATCAGAAGAATTCAATCACAGAACCTGAAAGTTTCCCTAAAACATATTATTTCTCTACCTTCGAAGACCTTTAAAAGAGTTCAGTCATATGACCGAAATATTTCTCAAAAACCTACTATTTCCCTCCCTTCCAACAAAAACAAAAGAGTTCAATCACAACACCGAAACATTTCTGCAAAAATTTATTATTTCTCTAACTTCGGCACTCTGAATTGAGTTTAATCACACGGCCGAACTTTATACAAAAAAAAACCCATTTTTAAATGGGACCAAGACCTGATCTACCTATGTGGCACAATTTCTAAAGGATGTACAAAAAAAAACCTCATTTCAAATATTTTTTTTCATGTCCTCAATTGTAATGCTAAATGTACAACAATTATCTATAAAGATGAAATGTTTGGAGACAAAGCTGCGAACACGAATTGCACAGATGCAAATGCACAGATTTGCTTACGTTTGAAAAAAATGCGCAAATGTAGTCTTCACTACGCGTCCTTTCACCTTTCTAACCAATAAATTTCTATACATAGACACGCACACACACATGGACGTCTGTATGTATGTATTTGCATTGCACAAAAGCGTATGAAAAATCTGCTAAGCCCATCGGAAATGTGCGTCAGCTAGAGCGTAGCAGTTAAATTTGCACAAAAATAAAATAAAGCCACTTGGAAAGCGTTTTGTGGGCGTCGGGAAAATCGGGCATATTTACATATATAAATAAGCACATGTGTGGCTGCTGCTGAGACAGTGACTCTCATTAACGAAATCAAGCCAATAAGTGCGGCATAGCACACTAGAGACACAGCAGCAGTGGAGCAGCGCGTGGAGCACTGCGGCGTAAAATCTACGACGCGCCAACACGTGTGACCGAAAGTAGGCGTTGGAGTGGCGCTGCGTACGCACGGCACGGCACGGCATGAGCGTGTAAATTTGCATCGTAAATTGTAATTATTTGGGCAATAGCTGCGGCAATAAAGCGCGCCTCACACTCGCCCATTACGGGAAAAACCCGTCGAAAAAACCCGTCCGCGACAGCCAGCTGTGCTCTAGCGCTGCTGCCGGACGCGCTCAGTGCAGAGCTGACACACCACCATTTTGCACGATTCGCTGTTTGGTGTATTTGTGTGTGTGTTTGTGTTTTTGTTTTTTTTTTGTAGAGGGGAAAAAGCATTCAAAGCCGAAGTGAGGGACTTGAAACACCCACTAAAAAACCCCTCTCTCCTAACCTGCTAGCGCGGGACTTTCTGTCAAAAATTACTGCACGTCTAGCAGTTGCGGCGCAGCTAAGCGCTTACCACATTAGACACTGTTCGCAGCGTTTGCTTCAGCTCTACGCTGGCGTTCGATCACGCGCAGCTCCTTCATAATTCGGACGGATGTGCAGCTTACCGCCTCCCATTTCTCCAGTGTGTCGCACATGTGGTTTCTGAGGTTCACCGCTGTGGGACACTGCCCAAATACCGATCGCAGCGAGCTACGGGCCTCGCTAAAACGAGGACATTCCAGCAGCACGTGATGCGCATTCTCTGGCACTCCCGGACAAAAAGGACAAAAGGGGTCTTGCTCGTGTTTGAACCTAAACAGATACTCTTTAAAACACCCGTGCCCACTGAGTATCTGGGTCAGGTGATGGCTGAGCTCGCCATGCTTCCTGTTTACCCAGCGATCTATGTCGGGTATTAGCTGGTGGGTCCATCTCCCCTTGCTGGACTGGTCCCACTTCTGTTGCCACTCTCTAATAGTGGCGTTGCGCTCCGCCGCTGTTGTTTGTGTGTGTGTGTGTGTGTGTTGGTGTGAATATTTCACGCACCACTCGCTCGCCTCACTTGATGGTCCTTAAGCTTAACCTACTTCAGAATTATGATTTGAGTTTATGTCGCAGCAACAACAAAACAGCAACAGCGACAGCGACCGCCTCATAATCACGCTGCACGCCCCGCGCCTGCGCCTTTGTATCTCACCCCACTGCACCACTGACGCCGATTCGTGTACACTTTACAGCTTTGCATATGTGTGGCCCACATTCATCCCTTGGCTCTTGTTGCGTCCATTAAAGACGCTTAAAAGCGCTTTAAGGTATCATTGTCAGCGTCTGCTCAGCTGCGTGCAGCAGTCTTTAAAATGCACAAACAACAACAACAACACTGAAAATGTTTACTCAAGTCGCTGCTGTCACAGCCAAAATTCCACTGATTTTGCGGCGCTTTTGTATAACGACATTTTTGGCAATGATTTTTTAAAGGGCTTTATAATATTTTACATACAATGAAGAAAAACTTTAGAGAACTTTAAAGAAAGTAAACAAAACAAGAAACCTTAAAAGTAAAGTAAAACAAAGTGAACGCTTAGCGGACTCTTACAATGAGACCTTTAAGTGGTTTTATGGGATCGTTCAGCTTTATTTAACAGACTTGAGTCAAAAGTGAGGGATTCCAGTGTAAATAATAAGTTTTTCTTTTACAATAAAATCTTGTTCTAAGACGTTGATGGGATGGGCAGGAATATCAAAATCATATCGCACACTTCAAAAGTGACACAACTCAAAATGTTTAATTTTTGGGTTTATGTGCTAATACTGTGCCTAATGCATCTATCAGCTCTAACAGCTCAGTATATTTTGTTGTTGTTAATTTTTTTTAATTTTTTTTTTTTAATTCATGTCGAGAAGTTTGATGCTATCTGATCGCTGCAGCTCAATGCAAAAGAGTCCTAATTCAAATTGTAACACTTTTGACGAAATAAATTTTTTTGTAAGTTAATTTGAAGTAATGTTGTGACAATTTTAGTATATATTTTCCAATAAAAAAATAAAATCGAATTTAAAAAATTTTTGTTTCAACTTTTTAACTGTCATTTATAATTATTAAATTCAGAAAAAGATACCTAACTTAAATATCATCCAAAAATTTGGGATTTTCTAGTGTAAAATAAAAAATCTTTGTAACTAATCCTAAAGCATAATCTGTAGGGATTTTGTACTAAACGGTATTTACGTTATTTAAGGGGCACAACTAGTTTGACCGCCTGAAAAAAAGGAGATTTTTGTGATTTTTGAATTTTGTGAAGTATTGCATCGAATGTTTTAAAATTTTGCAGATATATTTATGCATAAATAATGAATACAAAGTAATTTTTTCAAATGAAAATATTCGAGTTTCAGCAAGTTATCCGCCATCTCCTGAGTCTTCAAAAAAAAAAGGTTCTCCCACTGCTGCAGTGATTGTAGCCTTCGCAGTGCCTGAAATCAAAAACACCAAAAATTTTACTTAACTAGGTTATATTTCCTATACAATGACCCTCGGTTGTAAAAAAAAAATAAAATGCAACAGAATGGCGGTTTTTTGAAAAAAAATTAAAATTTTGCTGAAAAATCTGATGGTTTCTGGCCTGGCATAATTCTACTTTTCATCCTATCATTAAACTGGAGGGTCATTGTATGGAAAAACAAATACACAATAAGCTAAAAAAAGACCCAAGTCGATCGGATGATTTGTTATCAAGTTACAGCTGCAGCAAATTTGAAAAATGTAGTTTTGAGAAAAACGCGTTTAAAGATAAAAGTACTGGTTTGATTGTACTGAGAAGCTGCTATGTAGAAGGCTGTAACTCAGAAACTATTTAAGATTTTCACTTAAGATTTTAATATGTTATTTTTAAAGGTATTAGTTATCGAAAAATGCAAAAACAAAAAAACCAAATTTTCAAAATTTCAAACTAGTTGTGCCCCTTAAATAAAAAATGTTTATTCAGCTCAAAAACAGTTTTTGCGTTTCCTGAAAAATTAAAAATTTTGAGTTGTGTCACTTTTGTAGTGGGTGTGCGATATCTAATAAACCAGTACACCGATGGAAAGAAAGACCGCAAGTTTTCCATACCTACAAAGACTGCGGATCATATCCGCGGATTTGGCTAATTTTTCACAAATTAAATTATTAATAAACCTACAATTTTTCGCGATAAAAAAATAATAGTCACGAATGCAAAATTTGATAGAAATACTAAAGAAAATACAGATATTTAAAAATTAAAAACCCTCAACAAGTCCGTTTCTAGTGTTAACAGGACAAAATACCCGGAACAGCAACTCAACAATTCAAGAAGAGATATGCGCAATTGAAAGGTGTGCTTACTTCAATTTGGCGAGAAAATACTGGAATCGAAAGATGCCAATCCTTTCCTATACCCAAGCGGCAATCAAGGCATCCAGATCGTACCAGGTATCTTCGAAGCTGGCGTCGGAATGCCCTGAGAAACTAAACGAACTTGAGTCACGCTGGAATTGAGGGGAATAAAAAGGCGCTTCTATTCCCTTTGTAGGTCCAGAACCTTATTCTGGTTTGGACTAAGTAACATTATCCATCCTAACCAGAAAAGACGACGACATAATCAGCAGGAATCAACACTGCGATTTCAAGGCAATTATTGGGTCATATAACAAGGAAAGTTTCGAAGAATGTATGAGTCTTTCAAAGAATATTCTAAGAATTATTACAGGCATCCAAACAGGGATGAACTAGGAATTCTTGAAAACGAATGTTGCAGGTTCTGCTTGCAGAAAAATTAAACTTTAATATTTATTGAACAAAAAGAATGCTCTGTACTTATGCAAGAACGATAGAAGCACCTGGGGAATTTCCTCACAACAGATGCGAATTGGTATGCCAGCGATTTAGTTAGGAGATATATTGATATTCTTATTGGTTGCTGTGAGCCCAAGAAGGGAGCGTATTAGATCTTTTAGGTCGTGGTGCACTATCCACAGAAATATTAATAAGACGTCAACGTATTAAGTAGTAGTTTATATTTTCAAATTTTCATAGTGTTTTATACTCGTTTCAATTGTCTATGTTAACCCACGCAGACAGTGGCGCACGCATGATTTTGTTTCGGGGGTGTTCGTGTAACTTTTTTGAGAACTTTGGAATGGAATAAAACTTAGATGTACGAATCTACAGACTGAGATCCAAAACATGTGCAGTATGTGTATAGGGGCGTAGCCAAGGGAGGGGTTTAGGGTGTCAGAACCCCCCACAGCCTATAATTTGTCAACATTTTCAATCACTATGCGTCGTATGTACGTTCCCACATTAGCAAAAAGGTCTTTCATCTTTAAACATTTAAAAGAAAAATAAATAAAAAATTTTTTGGGCGAAGCTAATTTGTTTTTTAATAGTCCCGTTTAGGCTCAATACAGCGATTTGCATGATGTAAAAACATGTATAAAGAGTAGTTTAGTTCGTCGACCGGAATATCCTTCATGATGTCGGTACAAGCCTTTTGGGTGGTTTCCTCGTTCTCTAAACGCTAAACGGGAAATGCATTTTTTGAAAAGGTGAAAGTCGCACGGTGCCGCATCAGGTGAAAACGAGGAGTGGTTGACAGTCAACACAGTCAAAACAAGTGTCGTTCGGTGAGATGGTATCCTTCGATAGCCAAATGTTCAGTTAAAATGCTATTGATAAATTTATGCTATTGAGATGCTTAACCTTCGCCTTACCAACAATTTTTGTATACGTCGTTTACCAATGTCGTTCACCCGGATGACCCCAGGCTCTTCCGCCGATATTTTGAGTAAATCTCACAATTAAGATATAATAATATATAAATATTTTTCATACCTCAGTATTTAGTATCTTACTCTGGCGATAGCTCGTATTTCGAAAAAAGGCCTAAATTTATCGATTTATTTTGCAACTATGGAAAATATTACAAAATTTCTTTCCAGATGTTTTATTTAACACATAATGAGGTACGCAAAAAAAAATTTATTGTTTTATTCAAAATGGCAGAAAAACCACTTGGGATCACCCGGGTAGGTATTTTGTATACAAAATTACAAAATTCAAGTTTAAACATAAAAAAAATTTCTAAAAAAAAAAAATTTGTTCATGTTATTGAAAATTACCTTCCAATTTGTGCAGTTATTCGAAATCATAGCTAAATACTCTGGCAGATATTAAACACGAATATTAAAAAGATCACTCGGGTGGGTATAAGTAAAGCAAGCACAGTCAATGAAGGTTTCCGCTAATCTTTTATGAATTACCGCCCAGTTTTGATGGAATCTACGGTGATCGCGGATTTCAGTTGGCTAACACGTTGGTCAGCATTTATGTCCTGACAATCGTTTTTAAATTGCGTTTACCACTTACGAACTCCACCACGGTATAAACAATCATCACCATAAACTTGGTTCATAAATTTAAATGCTTAGGTTAAAATTTTAACATTTATAAAACAAAAGTTAATATTGGGTCTTTGTTCGATGCTGATTTTTGTACGATGATATGGTACATACATACTTTCACTTCAGATGCAATAACTTCGCTTCCAGTGCACCAAATTTCATGAAATTTTTCCTAAAAATCGGGACAAATTTAATTTCCAATGCAATAAGTCACATAAGCCATCACAAAATGCCCTATTTGGAAAGTGCAGTTAACTTTAAAAAACACGTAATACTAAACTGGCGAAAAAAATTTTAAAACCCCCCATGACCAAATTCTGGCTACGCCCCTGTACGTGTATATCAGTATGAAGTGAGCTTCAAGATACAAATGTCTCGATAGGGAATATTTGTTGTGAACGAGCCTTAATTTTTTTTGTTTTGTTGCTATGACATCTGTCAAGCATATTTAGTATACATCAAGTCATTGAACAAACAACATCATATTTTTTCATCCTGTTAAAAATGGCGAATTGTGTACCAGATAGTGATGATTTGCGGAAAGCATTAATTTTTTGTTTTCATTTGAAGAAAAGTGCTGCGACTGTGCGACTCGAATGCTTGTCGAGGCATATGGTGATCATGCTCTATCAAGAGCAACATGCAAAAGATGGTTTCAACGGTTCAACGGTTCAGAAATAATGATTTTGATGTGAGAAATGAAGAACGTGGAAGACCACTAAAAAAGTTTGAAGACTCCGAATTGCAAACGATATTAGATAAAGATGACACTTTAAGTCATAAGCAAATGGCAGAAATGTTAAATGTTGCACAAGGAACAAATTCTGTCTGTTTAAAAGCTATGGGAAAGATCCAAAAGTGTTGAAAATGGGTGAATTGAATGAAAGGCAGATGGAAAACCGAAAAAACACTTGCGAAATTTTGCTTCAAAGACACGAAAGGAAATAAATTTTGCATCGAATTGTTACTGGCGATGAAAAATTGATCTATTTTAAGAATACTAAACGGAAAAAATTATGGGTCAATCCGGGACAACCTTCAACATCGACTGCAAAACCAGATCGATTCGGCAAGAAGACAATGCTGTGTGTTTGGTGGGACCAGAGCGAACAGACCTGGCGAAACCTTTAATACTGATCGCTACCGACAACAAACGATCAATTTGAACCAATGCACAGTGATTCGTTCCATAGACAAAATTCAAAAAATTTATGGTCTCAGAATTTAACGATTTTGATGTCCTTTGAAAGAAAAAACTCCAACTAAGAAAACCCCAAAAAATCTGTGCAAAAAATCAATTAGTGTCTGCGCAAAAGCGGCTCAAAGTTGAAACTTTTTGCACAAAAAAATTTAAACTCATATTTTCTGTTTTTTAGTCTATTGAGTAAAAAAAATTTAAAAAATACATGGTTCGCACGAAGTTGCTTCAACTTTCAATATAGATTACGAAATGAGGTGGCCATTTTCGTTTTTAATGTTTTCCCAAAATTTGTGAAGCGTAGGCCTTTACTTCACTTTTAATTCAAAATATTTTGCTAAGTTAAAAAACTGAAAATTGGCAAAACTTAGCGGAAAATATCTAAAAAGTATGTGAAAGTATGTTCCTGGATTTTTTTTTATTTTAAGAAGCATTCTTTCTTTGTCGGATAATGTAATTATATCCTCCGATATCTTCCGATCTCAGAAAATAATTCAATTTGAAAAGTGGTCTAAACACGTATTTTTCGACAAAATTTATTTTATTTATGCCTAAAAGTATGCAATTAGCACGAAAAATGATACAATCTGCAAAAATGCAAAACATACATCTATTATTATCGTTTTTATTGCAAAACCAGAGGGTCCCGATACAATTTATGTTAGGTTAGGTTAGGTTGAGGTGGCTGCCTCTGTATGAGACACACTTAGGCCTCTTAATGGGCCCGTTGTGATACCACAGATTCCACCCGTGTGAAATGCGTATGCAACACTGTTTTTTCAACATGTGATACACCACACATTTCAAACGGATGGGGAAAGGGAGGGGAGCGGACCTACAGTTTAACGCCGAATCCGAACGGCGATGGGCAGTTTTTCTTTCACACTTGGAGGTTTTGCCATTGCCTGCCAAGACCGCACTTGTGCGATTCTTGTAATTCTCATTCCCTTCATGTGGATAGCGACAGAAGTAGATGAGTGTTTTTTCCAGCCCAAGCCAGGAATCGAACCCGGGGCGCTCGGTATGAGAAGCCAGCGCGCTACCCGCTGAGCTATCGAGGCCGACAATTTATGTTACTCTTTGGAATAATCAATGTTGATTTTACCGATTAAGTGTAAAATCTGAAAAATCTAGTCAACACATTTGGTGCTATAGCTTTCCAAAAATGACGAAATTTGCAAAATTAAGCCTCAGGCATTGCCAAACTACAACAGTTTAAGAAAAACCAAATGGAGATTTCAATTCAGCAGACTATGATTAACTAGTTTACCAAATTTTATGAAGAACGGACCACTCCTTCTAATTTTGTCCCGCGGTTGTATGGAGTCGAATCACTGTGCAATGCATTGATCAAAAAACGACCAGAATGGGCCAGAAGACACGACAAGGTAATTTTGCTCCATGGCAATGCACCTGCACACAAAGCAAGACCGGTTCAGGATACAATCAAAACTGGGAGCTGCTACACTACCCGCCGTATTCACCAGACTTGGCTCCTTCCGACTACCATTTGTTTTCATCGATAGGACACGCATTGGCTGAGCAGCACTTCGATTCCTACGAGGAAGTCGAAAATTGGATGTCTGATTGGTTTGCTTCAAAAGACAAACAATTCTATTGGCGGGCTGTCCACAAATGGCCTGAAAAATGGACAAAATGTGTGGTTAACAATGGCCAATACTTTGAATAAAATGTTTTTTACTTTCCCATTAAATATTAGTGTTTTATTTTCGCAAAAAAAGGCTCACTTCATACTGAAATACCTGGTATGTTTCCCCTACCTGACACATTTTGGTCCTGAAAGCTCAAAATAGAAAATTTATTTAAAGGAGGCTATTTTTCTCTTTTACTTGATACCCATATCTTGCACAACCGCAAATATTTGAAAATATATTTGAAATGTGTATGTATGTCCTTAAAATTTTAAAGTCCGTTAAAAATCACTTTGGGTCAGAAAATTAAAAACTAAATAAATAAAATTCCAGGTAAATTACCTCTAGTTTGCCGCCTATATCAACATTTGGAAGGGTCACGGTGTAATATATGTAAAGTTGGTGTTTTCACTCACTGCATCATAACTTTGTCATTTTTCTTTTGATTCCATTGATGGTAGGCTTAATATTTGCGCAAATAATATGTTTTTCATCTTAGGTCTTAAAACCAAAGGAAATAATTTATTTTGTCTATAAAAAACATTCAAAATTTTATGATTTTTGAAAATGGTCGAAAAATTCAAATTTTTTACAACTTTCATCGTCAGTAATTTCTCCAAATCTCATCTGATTCGGACAATGTGTATATCTCTGGAAAAGCTAAGGTATTATCTTCTGACCGACGGACATCTTGTGTTAGTCAGATAGTTCGTTTACGAGATATGTGCTCATAACTGAAACAACAGGGTAAAAACTGGTTTTTCCAAGATTTGAAAACGCTTCTAACAAAATTGTTTTGATCTTCAGTTTCGTGTTCAGCGGCCCAAAGTTAGTCTAGAAAACACTTTTTAGGTGCATTTTTTGTGTCGCGTCGTGTTATTGATGATTTAACATATATGCGACGGTTTTAAATTAAATTTCTGTACTAACTTAAAAATATTTCGGGGGTTTGAACCCCAAACCCCCCTGTGTGCGTCACTGCACGCAGAACACACCGGAACACTTCAGTTAGTCAGTTAGACTCTGTTCAGCTTTGTTGGCTTATAATTCCTCAAATATTGAACCTATTGCCAAAAAAAAAAAATTTTAGCGTTTACTTTGAACTCTGAAGTTTGTACGTGAAAAAAAATTCGCAAGAAACACAGGTTTTGGAACAGGTATTGTCGCTTGAAAAAGAAGTATGGGTCTACATGACTAAGCGTGTTCACCGAAAGTTCATAAAAAGGCTCATAAAAAGAAATCTGGGTCCTGGAGAACTAGGACGAATCGCCTTCTTCGTTTTAGATCCTTGTCTTTTGTTCTTCTATAAAGTATTAAAAACATATAAATAAATATAACCATCAAATATGGGCCCAGAAGTCGATTGAAAACCTTTTTCTATTTATAGATTAACAACAAATGTGTGTGTTATTTACTGAGATCATTACTATGGTTTGTTTTCTTTATATATCATTCCTCACGTAATCCCCACAATCGCCTTGTATCGTTTTCTTTTTTAAATATTAGGTACAATTTTTAATTTTTATATTTTTGTCTTCATTTTTAAAAATTTTTATGAAAATTTATGAAAATCAAATTAAATCGAAAATATGCCATTTCAAGACAGCCAAACGCTGATCTCATCGAGTCGGTACAACTTTGCTTGTGAGGCTGTGTGGGTGTGTGTGTGGGTTTGGCAGCATTTGCGCTCTTGTTGGCAGCATAAACTCTCACACCCACACGCACTCACACTCCCATTCCCATACACAAGTAGACGCACACAGTTCCACACGAAACGCATTTATCTGTGAGCACACATGCGAAGCGCGCGTCCCAGCTTTGCCGAAACCGGCCCGACACCGCGCACCGACTGTTTAGTTATGCAGCATTTTATATGCGCGCATTAAAAGATTCCGCATTTCTGCTGCCGGCCCAACCGTGCGACGGCTTTGCGCGCGTGTCCTTGCCATGGCCCAAGCGGCACCCAGCGCTGGGCGCGCTGCATCTGCAGCTGGGACTAGCGGTGGGACGCGAGTGCGGCCGCATGTACTTAAAAGCAAGTAACAAGGTGCTTTAAACGTACGTAAACTTTATGATCCTTAAATAATTTCCCTAATGTATTGTGTACATTTAAGGATTTCAGTTGTTGTTTTGCTTCGTTTTTTGCTTTTGCCGACTATGCTCCAACGGCGCAATTACCCATTTCGGGTGCTCGTTCGTTGTTTTTTGTTCTTATTGTTGCTGCTGTTGTTGTTTGTGCTGTTTGCGTTTACTGGACCAAAAACAGTAGTTTTCAATTATGTTATTCGGCAGCAGCTTAAGGCGCGCCTCGTAAAGCAGGATTTACTCGAGTAGCCGACATGAAGAAGACTATTCACTCGCAACCGTTGGCCAACGGAGCAGACCAAGGCGCCTCTAATTGACGTGGACGAAAACGACTTCGCATAAAAATTGGACCCCTACTCAGCTGAAGTAGGTGTGGCATGCATTGATTTGTTAAGTTCCCGCTGAGTTGTTGTGATTTAGTGCTTTGATTTACCTATGTAGGACTGTTGCTGAGTTGGTGTGTGGTAAAATTAAATTAAGTTTCCATTTCACATCGTTAATCGACTCACAGAGAAATGTGCTATGCATATTTATAAAACATGGTACATATATGTATATGTTATTTAAATATATAAAAAATATATAATAAAATAAAAAATATATAAATAGCTTATACGAATACTTTTCATTGGCATAAAAGCAATGCCAATAAAAAGTCTCAAAGGTTTTCCTTCTAAGAATGCTAGCAGTTGAGGGAATTAATTCTTTTTGATGTTTACTCAGTTGTGATTCGAGCGCCAACCTTCTAGCTTGTGGTTGAATAGGTAGGTAAGAAAGTAGGTAGGTAGGTTACAGTGGCTGCCTCAGTATGAGACACACTTAGGCCTCTATATGGGCTCGTTCTGATACCACAAATTCCACTCCTTTGAAATGTGTATGCAACATTGTTTTCCAACTTTGTTACAGCACACATTTCAAACTAAAAATGGGAAATGTTATAACAGTTAACAAAAATTATAATGACACGTTTTTATGCCAAACATCGACCAACCTTTAAAGAGTAAAATTATTCGCTATAAACAGTTGTCAGGTATTTTGACTCACAAGTCAGATAATCACGTCTTCAAATGTTTTCTTCAATTTGTAACCGAGTTCATATTTACTTAGTCAATTTAATAAATTCTTACGAAATCTATTTTGGTCTTAAAAAGATTAACATTTAAATTTCTTTTGGGTATTAAAAATGAATACCCAGAATTTCGTTAAATTTTCTCGCAATTTTCCAGCAATTTTCAACAACACGCAACAAAAAACCAGCGCTTGGCAAATTTTTCCACAAAATTTAATTTAGCGTAAATAAATTACAGTACTTTTTAAATTAATTGGCAACACACTCACTGATTCGCATTTATTGCATGGCATTTATGTTGTTGGAAAATTAAATTGCCGAGCCTATGTGACGACATATGGCAAATGGCAATGTGTATGGAAGTTTGTATGTGTGTCTGTGCAATGTATGTGCTATATGTAAATTACAGCGCGTAATACATATTTTTAATATTTTTAATTATTCAAATCCGATTTGAGACGCACACATGAGCACAAACACAATCTGCAAGACATTGGGACACACACACGCACACACACATACATAGACAACGCACATGCTACAAAAAGAGTGAGTGCGAGTGTGAATGTGAGTGTGAGTGGTGGTGTCCCGTGGTGAGTGGAAATTAAAGCAGGTGGCTGCCAGCAACCTCACAACCGCCGCAAGTGGTGGGAAGCTGGCGAAAAATTTTGAGGTTATACAATGCCAGCGGCAATGGGGACGTGTGCGGCACGTTGCACAGCAGGAGCGAGAGAAGGTAGCGACGCAGCGAAATCACTTAGAAGCGTTTCTAAGCGATAAGACGCCGTGCACAGCGGGACGACGGCAGCTGTGCGTTAAATGAGAAGCGTGTCGCTTTTGCGAGACAAATTACTAGAATCTCATTATTCAGATTTGCATTAATGTCAGCTGAAACATGCGAGACGAGAGCAGAGCAGTGCCGAAGCGACAATACGAAAGAGACTCGCGTCGCAGAATGAGAAAATGAGGTGCACAGCGCAGCACGAAATCCTGAAGGTGCGGCTTAAATGGGATTTCCGGTGCCAAGTCGGCGCGACGGCAACAACAACTGGCAGCTGAAATGCACGCAACGGTAGCAGTGACGTCGGCAAGAAGTCGCTAGCAGCTGTGGGTTCAGCGAGGTGGGCGGAGAGTGCAATCACAAGAAAAAAATACAATCACTAATTCCATGTCCAATTTTAAGCAAATGTGACGACAACAACAAGAAGAATACTTTCTAACTTCAGTTGCGCAAATGAGTGCAGAAACGAGAATAAAAAAGGCTAAGAAAATGTCACGAAATTTATTTCATTTATTGCCGCATTTAATTGTCGCAACTGTCATTTCGTATTTGGATTGCAGGCTGCTGTTGGGCGCCATTCACCGCGCCCGCAGTAACGCCCCACCACCCACACAACCACTTCCCCACCAGCCGACAGCCTGCAGCCTTCAAGTGTCCATTGCCAACGAAACGTTTGCAAGCTATTGGCTGCTGCTTAAAAATTCGTCAGAATGCTGCAATTGTTCCTGCTGCTGGTTGAGTGCTATTTTTGTTATTATTACTGTTGCTGTTGTTGTTGTTGTTGTTGTGTCTAATAATAATCGTTTGTTGCCAGTCGAGCAACTTTTGCCATTATTTTTGTTTATTGCAGTTTAATTAGTTGCGCCGCACATTGCCAACAACATGACAACAACAACAGCAGGAACAATAAAAACAACAATTTTGAAATTATTGTCTAAAACAAAAATACTTGTTGAGCCGCATTGTTTGACTGCAGTTCACCGAGCAACTGCTGGCCATAATAACAACAACAACAATAACACAACTAACAATATTTCTAATGCTTTCAAATATGGCGGCAGCTGCGAAATAGTAGCAACAATGTTTATCACCAGTTTATTACAATAACAACAACAACTAAATTACCCAAAATATCAACCTAGGCTGTGATTCCACATTAAAACAACAATAACAATTATGGCCAAAAAAAATGTAAAAAAAACATTGTGCGCAAACTTGCGGCCAACGAAAATAATGCCAAATTTACAAAAACAATAATAATAACAACAACCAAAGCGCACACAACAGTTGCAAAAGTTATTATTTGTAGAAAACAACCACAATGACAGCAACACACAATTACAATAAATATTATGTGGGAAAACATTTGCAGCTGACAGGCGTCAAACGTTTGCTTTAACGTTTGCTTGCAATAACAAAAAATGCAGCCAACAGCAGCAATAAAGGAAACTGTTGTAAGAAAACACCACAAATCAGACAATAACAACAACAATTATTCTAATATTTGACAGTAACTTAATGAATGAAAAGAACAACAAATATTCTTATATTTTCAACTATTTTAATAACAACAACTATTCAAATGTTTGCAATGAATTCGAAGGGCAATAACAACAACAAATATTCTAATATTTTCAAATATTCCAACAACACTTATTCTTATATTTACAAATATTTACAACTAACTCAAAGTACGAAAAGAACAACAACAGCAATATTCACAGCTACAGCTATTGCGAAAGCTACAACAAAAACAATAAAAAATTCAATAGAACAATATATAAAATAAGGGAAAATCTCCTTTCAAATACAGCAACAAATATTCAATTGTGTGACCAATGAGATAAATTTCAAATTTAAATATTCTATACAACAAAACACAACAACAATAATGTAACACCACCATCGTCGGCCTCGATAGCTCAGCGGGTAGCGCGCTGGCTTCTCATACCGAGCGCCCCGGGTTCGATTCCTGGCTTGGGCTGGAAAAAACACTCATCTACTTCTGTCGCTATCCACATGAAGGGAATGAGAATTACAAGAATCGCACAAGTGCGCTCTTGGCAGGCAATGGCAAAACCTCCAAGTGTGAAAGAAAAACTGCCCATCGCCGTTCGGATTCGGCGTTAAACTGTAGGTCCGCTCCCCTCCCTTTCCCCATCCGTTTGAAATGTGTGGTGTATCACATGTTGAAAAAACAGTGTTGCATACGCATTTCACACGGGTGGAATCTGTGGTATCACAACGGGCCCATTAAGAGGCCTAAGTGTGTCTCATACAGAGGCAGCCACCTCAACCTAACCTAACACCACCATAACCGCAATGACTGCAAATGAAATAATATAAACAACAATACAACAATAAATTTTATGGCAACAATGTTTTTGACACAAATCAAATAATAACTGCACCAAAAATAATAACCTCTTTATATATCTATATATATTTATATATGTATAAAGCATATGATGCATAATACACTGCTCTATGGGACAAGAGAGAAGGGTTTCCTTAAACTTGAAGAACGCAATGGAGTTATAAAGGTTAGGTTATGTTAGATAAGGCAAAGTCGAAAGTTCCGAGAGCTCACATAGACACGTCTTGTGTTATCACAAAGAGAAAACAGAGCTATTATAACTTTGACCCCTCTCCCTTGCTCGAGTGGAAGAGCAACGCCATTGTGACTCTCTTGCGGCTATGTTCTCTTCGCCTCGCATTCATCTCTGTCTATTGGTGGCTTAAGGACCAAAAGAAGATGACAACTGGCCTCACGACGAAGTTGACATTGCGTATTTACAACTGAGCCGAAATATCGAAAATATTTTTTTTTTATTTTTCACATGTTCGCTAAACATAAAACGATGCATAATTTAATGGCAAATTGCATTAAATATTTTGGAATTTCATTCGACCATTTTCAATTTGTCACTCTTAAGTTTTTTACAAAACTAACTGAGATTATAATAAATAAACTACCATTTAAACTATTGGTTTTGCTTTAATTTGTGTTGCTTTAATTTATTTATTAAATTCCACTAGAATATTTTTGTTTAATTTTTTCACAAACTAACCAAGCCAATTAATAACTAACTTAATTAATAAAACATGTTTTTTTCATACTTTACATGAAAATATAAAAACCGCAAAAAAATAGAAATTTGTATTAATTGCTACAATATCGGCCTTGCTAACTGCCGCACCGAAACAAGCCATCAGGCGGCCTGTCGCTGTTGCGTCCCAACAACGCAAACTTGCCTCAGTCGCGCACAAATGCAGCAAATTGCTTATAACACTTTGTGTTTCTATTGTTGCCGTTGTTGTTGTTATCGCTGTTGTGATAGTTGAGTTGGCAACATTTGTTGTGCATAACACTTCACACAACAATGACGATGAATTGTTTGCGCTGCACTTCAGCTTTTGGGCCTGCAACATGCTGCAATTATTGTTGAATGCGAAACGCGCGCACAAACACACAGACACACACACTCATACTGACTGCCAGTGGCTGCTGCTATTTCGCGCACGCAATTGCAGCCACCGAAGCTGGACCGTGGCGCCTCGTTGCCATTTTCAACAGTTGCCTGATTGCCTCAGCCAGCAATTCGGCTTGGGCAATTTTTACACTTGAACATTAATGGTTGTTGTTGTTCTCTGGCGAAACTAACTTTAGTTTTTTGGTGTGTGCCACTTTTGCAGCTAATTAGGCGCATTGCTGTAGTTGCTGGTTTCATTTTGCTAAAATTTCTGAAATCGCCCTGAAAAATATTGCTTTTTGTGTGCAAGTGATTAGGTTTTTTTGAGGCAGGGAAAAGTTTAGTTTCAACAATTTTACTAGAATTTTTGATATCATTGAATTTTGAGTTGTTTTTGTAAGGCTTTGGTATATTGGCCTTTTGAACGGGGGTCGTCTTACACATAAACTTAATTAGGTTAGATCAAGCTGGTTGGCCAAATTGGACACGCACAGAGCTTGTTGGGTCTCTAGCGGTGCCAGATGGAGTTTCTTAGGAGTTAAGAGCTGAAGAAATAATGATCGCTTAGAATATCTGTGAACATAAACAAATTCAACCAATTCAATTCAATCTATTTGCATATAAATTGTTTGCCCTGGCTGCAGTGGCGGCTTAAGGTGCTCGGGGGCCCGGGGCGGCGACGGCTGAGGGGCCCCCACAAACGGTGCAGAATAAGTTTGCGTACAAAACTAATTGAAATTTCCGGTTATGCTTTTTATTTTTTTTTTTCAAAATTTGTATTCCATTAAACAGTAAATGGACAGCAAAGGGACAACGAATATTGAAACGAATATGTGCTTGAAATTTTATGGAAAGCAATAGAATCCCAGAGAAAAACTGAAAAATGTATAAAAGGATAATCTTACTAAATCTTTCCAAATTTGATAAAAACTTTCGTGAAATTAGGAAAACTTTTGGGAGAGCAAACTCGTCATTTCAAAAAGCCATCTTAACCCATTAAAACCTGACCCCAGAAAGGCTTGTGCGATTTCCATAAAATTTTACACAATCTTATTAATTGACCTAATCAAGAAAAAAAATCAAGCAAAAAATGCATACCATGTTTTTTTTTGTCATGTTTTTCGCAAACATTACACAAATAAACAAAATCAAACATTTGCGGAAAATAAAATGTGCCAATAAAATATCAGCTGCTTGGATTTTGACATTTTCACGTTGCGTTGCGTTGTATGAAAATTGGCAGTGTTTAGGCCCAACGTTGCATTCGCGCAACACAAAACTTAAAGCATATTTTTGTTTAAAAAATAAAAAAAAAAATTTTTCGAAACTTATTTTTAAATAGTTTAGCATTGCAAAATGAATAAGTATTTTTGATTGAATTTCAAAAATTCCCCAAAAAAATCTTTGACTTTGGATCGAAAAAACGTATGAATATTTAAATAATTTTCAAATTTGAGTATGGCAGAATCTAAAACGATCAATTCTAATCCAATTCTACCCATTTTCAAGTCTTATGTCTTTATGAATTACTTAATATAGCGAAATTCCCAAACGTTGCGCAAACGCTTACGCAAACGTTGGGCTTAATAGGTTAAAACTAAAAAAAAAAACAGAAAATCTTGCTTCGTTACTACGATCTGGCCATTATTTTAAGTAACCCGAGCAGGGGGATTAGATTGTTTTGCGATCAGTGCATCATTACACTGGGCCAATCGCGTGCATAGATAAAGTGTATTCCAGACTAACTTTGGCCGCTGAACACGAAACTGAAAATAAAAAAAATTTTTTAAGAAGCGTTTAAAAAATCTTCGAAAAACGAGTTTTTTTCCTGTTGTTTCAGTTATGAGCACATATCTCCTGAAAGAATTATCTGATTACCACGAGCTGTCCGTCATTCAAGAAGAAGATAATACCTTAGCCTTTTTAGTGATATATAGATTGTTCAAATCAGATGAGATTTGGGGAAGTTACTGACAATACTTGTCAGTAACTTCCCCAAAGGAAAGTTGTAACAAAGTGAATTTTTCGACCAAAAAATCATAAATTTTCGAATATATTTTTTATGGATAAAAAAAATTATCTCCCCTTGTTTTAAAATCTAAGATGAAAGATATATTATTTTTATATATTTTTTGAGCACATATTGAGCCTAACATCAATAGAATTGAAAGAAAAATGATGCAGTGAGTAAAAACACCAACTTTACATTTATTACACTGTGCGTACAAATTTTTTTTTTGCCGATACCCATCCAAATTTGGATATAGACGTGAAACTAGAGATCATATATAGTAATCTGGCATAGTCAGTTTTTCATGTTCTGACCCAAAGTCCTTTTTAAAAAACTTTAAAATTTTAAGGACATGCACATTTCAAATTTTTTTTTAAATATATGCGGTTGTGCAATGAAAGACATCCTTTTAACTAAATTTTCAATTTTAAAGTTTCAGGACCAAAATATGTCAGGTAGGGAAAACATACATGATTTGGATTTCAGTCTGTAGATTCATACATCTAAATTTTATTCTATTTCAAAGTTCCAGTCTAGAAAACACTTTTATTTTTTTGTGCATTTTTCGTGTCGAGTAGTTTAGAAATAATGTACAGAAATATTTTATAAAACCCAGTAGAAGTAGCTTACTTACAAGGAGAGAATTGCTTTCGTAGAAGAGTCTATCAAAGAAGAAAACCGGATTTCCGGGACGATGTGTTGTTATCCAACCAATAATTATAAAAATAATAATAATAACTGTAAATTTGTTTGACGTCTACAAAGTTCACTAGTTTACAAGCAAGCAAGTTTACAAGCAAACTCTAAGATTGCGATATTTAATTTTTAACTTTTGTATTTGCATACTTTGCACAAATTTTTAAGTTATAAATTAAATATTGCAATCTTTGAGGGAAAATTTTTTGAAAATTTGTAAACAATTGTTATTTAGAAAGGATGTTTTCTTGCTTTTATTGAACTGAATTTGTTATTGCAATTTCAAAGTTTTCTACAAATAGTTCCCTACAAGTTTCAGTTTTGAAAAACTTTAAATTTTTATATACAAGCTTCTCTCGGGGCCCCCGCAGCCCGGGGCCCGGGGCGGAACATTTAAAAAAATTAACCTTTGCTAAGAATTGATTTTTCGTAATTTGGTTTTTAAAGTGGCCAAACATGGGTTAAAACGTTGTATGAAAAAACGTGATTATTAATTAATTTCAAATTTGTTGATAATACTTCAAATCAAAAATAATTCGACACTTATTTTATAATTTTTCGAAAATCAAAATTTAACTGGGCCAACAATGGGTTAAGGTTCGTATACGGGAAGACTATGAAAAAAGAAATGAACCGATGGGCCTATTGACTTCAAAATTGGTGAAAACACTTTAAATTAAAATATTGCTGCACGTGTTTTTCATTTATTGAAAATTTTAAATAGGACGGCGTCAACAATGGGTTTAAATTTTGTATAGACAAAACATGATTTAATCGATTTTTAAATCAAACTTAGTAAAACTAACTTCATATGACAAATAATTCGACAAGTGTTTTTTACTTTTTTGAAAATCAAAGTATGATGAGTCAATAATGGGTTAAAAGTTTGAATAGAGAAACTGTGGAATAACATGAATTAGCCTGTTGACTTCAAACTTGGTGAAAGTACTCCAAATTAAAGAAATAATTAAACTTGTTTTTCACTTTTCTGAAAATCAAAGTCTGACGGGTCAGCAATGGGTTAATAGTTTGTATGGAAAAACATGATTAAATGGGTTTTTTACTTCAAACTTAGTAAAACCCACTTTATATGAAACAAAATTCGATACGTGTTTTTTATTTATTCGAAAACAAAGAACTGATGTGCTCAACGACGGGTTAAAAGTTTATTTAGAGAAACTGTAAAAAACATGAATTAATGGGCTTTTTTACTTCAAACTTGGTGAAAGTACTCTTGGTGAGAAAGAATTCGACACGTGTATCGAAAATCAAAATCTAACGGGTCAACAATGGGTTTAAAGTTTGTATGAAAAAACACGATTTTATGGATTTTATAGGAAAAAATGTGTGAATGGGCTTTTTGACTTCAAACTTCATAAAACCACTTTAAATGAGAAATAATTCAACACGGGTTTTTGACTTTTTGGAAAATCAAAATCGAATGGGGTCAACAATGGGATAAAAGTTTATATATGGAAAACATGATTTATGTAAAAGGTCTATTGAGTTCAAATATGATGAAAGCACTTTAAATGAGAAATAATTACACAAGATTTTTTTTATAAAAAACTGATGGGGTCACCAAAGGGTTAAGAAAAACTTGATTTATTAGGCATTGACTTAAAACTTGTCTAGTTAACTTGACTAGTTAACAATATATAAATGTCTGAGCAGCAACAACAGCAGCATTTTTTTAGTCATGTCCATATTTTACCAACTCCATATTTTTATTTATTTATAATTTTTAACGTTTATTTGTCCCTTTTTTTTTACATCAGTGCATTGATTGATTGATTGACAAAGATGTATTTGACTTTCTTTTTAAATGTTTATGTTGGCTAATATTTTCAGCCTGATTCATTAAAAAGCTTAAAACTTTCTTCTTAAAGTTGAAAATTTGTTGAAAATTATTCTTAAATAATGGGGCACATGGTTATTGCACAACATTTTTCCCTTTTCAAAACCTTTTTTAATATTTGCTTCGTCTTAATGTTTTATATTTTGGGTATGATTAGGAGTCAAGTTTGATTAATGGTAGTTTGCCGCTTTGAAATCGAAATTTCCAATCATTTTATACAGCAACACACTGTAGCAGTGCAACATTTGTTTCATTGAATCAAAGCTCAATTTTACTAGCTTATGTGGGCTTCTCCATTCCAATTCCATCCAATATGTATGAGAGAAAAAAAACGCTAAAAACGCACTAAAAAACTTCTCCTAACCTGCATAATCAAATATGTGTGTATGTGTGTGTGCTTGAGTGTGTGAGTGTGTTCCAAGTTGCCTACAAAACAGCTACAAAGATTTGTTGTGCTTTTTTTGTTCTATTGGCAGAGTCAGTTCAATTGTCTATTTATTTATTTATTCGCGTGGTTATCAAGTTTACAACAGCAACAAAATCAAACTAATAATTCAAACTTGTGCAAATCTTGCAATCCATCTACAATATTTACATGTACATGTACATGTATGTGTATTGTACACATATAAATACGCATACATATGCAACAACGAAACAAATTGTAACACGGCAAAGCATCACCGACGACACCGAACGCCAAGATGGCAACCGAGACGCGTGCGAGGTAGAAGAAATAGCGACAGCAGCAGAGAATGAAAATTATTACATTTCCGTTGCAGCACACGACGCTGCTGTCAAAGCCAATGCGAGCGCATGATGAATCTTTTGATACTCGTATAAGCGAGCATACGTGGCATGAAAATATGATTTCATTTTGTGAATTTATATCGCGCCCGGGCGCTACTCAGCAACTGTAACCTGCAGTCGGTGTAGTCTCAGCACAGCACAAACATAAACAAACGCATACCAAGAGAAATAAACTCACACACGCACACACACACATGACTATTTGTGGAGGTGTGTGTCAATGTGCAGCCATGCGACTTTGACTACACACGCGGCAGCAGTGTTGTTGGCAATTTTTTTATTGGCACACATACACACACACACAAAGAGGCGAAAATGTGTGCCTATGTTTGCGCAAGTGTGTGTTTTGTTAACAATATAAATCACGCTGACACTCATGGGAGAAAGCAAATGGTGCATTACACAAGGTCGCCAATACAAGCAAAACATTTCTTAAAAAACCTCCGCATACACGTGCATGTTCGTGTATGTGTGTGTGTGTGGTTGCTTGGGCATAGATGAATGTGCCGTGATTGTGTTGGCTGTTGCAAATAAGGTTAGGAAGTCGCATACATAAAAAAAAGTGAAGTGTGAAAATGAGTAATGCGCAGAAAAGCAGCGACCATTGCTCAAAACTCGTGCAGTCTGATACCGTCTAGCAAATTTTACCTAAATTGATTTAGCCAAATGTACCTTACATTGAAATTTCTTTATATTGGGCAGCTGGATTTCCTGTTAATACGTTTGATATATTTTATATGAACACATTTCGTTTCATTTTTCTTATATGCTCCCATTACCATCACCGCCAGCTCTTCTACTTCATTGCATTTTCCTCAAAAAGCAAAATCTAAATCTGATATTTTTCTCACGCTGACCACAATCCAATCTTATCCATTGCGCATATTACACTCAATCTAAACTCAGCTCCGTCAATTCGTCATTGTATCCAACAACGCTGCATTGCATTATACGCCATGTCGCCAATGTGCTAAGCAAACATTCATTTCCTCTGCTCTGCTCTGCTCTGTGCTGTGCTGTGCTGTGCTGTACTGGGTTGAGAAATTTTTCAATCCATTAAAAACGCTGCATTGCACAGCTTGTGTGTTGCATATCCGACAGTATCAACACACACACACACACACACACACACACACACTGCATTCAATTTCTACGCTCTTTATTAACTGCATGAAAAAGTAATGTTTACACTCAATATTTTATGTTGATGCGGCAATAACAAACACAACAGTCACAAAGCAAAAACAATAAGCACAATAACAACAAAAACAACAAAAAGAACAACAACGATATAACGACAACAAAAACAACAGCAAAAACCATTGCACTACTTGCAGCTTCCAGTGACGTTGTCGTATGGCATCAACTGTAACAACTTTGTCAACGCATACTCACACACACACACTCACACTGACATATACACAGACACATTTACCAGAGTTTGTCAGCGCATCCATCAAAGACATGAAATAAAATAAACCAAAAGAGAACGAAAACAAGTAGCAACTGCAATACAACCAACGCATTACACAGCCAAACGAAGCTGCAATGGCGCTGCAGATTGTCGGGGAATAATGTGCGGGAATAAATGCAAATGGCTCCAAGAGCAAAAAAAGAAATCCTTGTCAAGAATGCATTTCTATGCAGTGTGTGCGTGAGTGTGTGTGTGTGGTTTTGTGTTTTAGTGTGTTAAATTTAAGACAAGGTTTTACCGCATCAAAAGCATCTTAATATGCTCACACACACACACACAGAAGCCAGCGTGTGTGTTGTTTGTTTTTTATGTCTCGGCTGCTTGTTGTATGTTGGCACTAATGATACTGCTGGTGGCGGCCACTGAGAGACGACACGCGCCACATAAACTCGAACTACACTCGAGTGCAAAATACTCGCACAGATATAATTTTCAACGCGCTACAACAACGGCAACAAACTTGTGAACTTGAGTGCATGTATGAAGAACAGATTTATGATGCTAGTTTATAATGAGGCCTGCCACGCCCACGTTGTGAATATTCATGTAAACGAGATTAAATTGTTTAAATTAAAATATTTTCATTTAAAAAAATTTTTATTTTTTAAAATAAATGTATAACAAAAAATTAAAAAAATGTATTAATTAATATTAATTAATTTAAAAAAAAATAATTTAAAAAAAAATATTAAAATTAATAAATTATTTTAAATGGTTCCTGACTGACTTATTAATGCACTGCAACTAAGACAATCAAAGGTTGCGCCCATTTTTTCAATTTTTCCTTTTCCACATAACATTAAAAAACTGTAAATTTTGTTCCTGATGATGAACATAATGGGTTAATTAAGCCCATAACAGGTTTAGAAGGCGTGTCGCACACCCTTCGAGTCCGTTTCGAGTGGAAAAACTTACATGCTTCGTGTTTAGCAATTGTTTCTTATATCCTTACTTACTTTTACCCCCCTTACCCCTTACTTAAGGGTTTACACTTTCGAAAAATCGAATTTTTGTTTTGTCTTATCTTATTGTTAAACATTTCAAGAATATATTCTCAAAATTGTAAGTCGATCGGAGCAAAACTCTTGAAGTTATGGTCTATAGTTAGTCCCCTGTCCTTTAGTGCAGGTATACAGCTTATTCTCTTCTATTGTTCTGGTCTCAAAACTACTTTTTCAAAGTCCGTGTTCACTGTCATTTAAAAACTACTAAACCGATTCATTTGAAACTTGGTACACATTTTCTACATATAAAATACCTCCCCCCAACGTTTAGTAAAAATTTTGTTTTTACATTAAGGGGATTTCCCACCCACAAAATGGCGGAATTTTCCGTGGAAAATAGCAGTTTACACTTTAGATGGCCACCAAAAATGTTTAAATGGAAAAAAAATAATCGGAGAACGTTGGGGGGAAGATTTGATAATACTTTGACTAAATTGTAATGGTTTTTGATTTCAGATAATTTCCGACCGAGATACAGTGAACACCGCAAATTGTATTTTTTCAAAGACGTTCTGGGGCAAGCTCTGTCACCGGCTTGTTTTGTAATATTTCTGCATGAAAAAAATTACAGAATATTGCTAAAAGTATGCTTAATAATGTACAAAAGGTTTAAATAAATTTGATCAATCCATATTTTCAAAAAAAAATCCTGGTTTTTTTTACGCTGAAACCCTTACCTCCTCCCCCCCCCCCCCCTTAACTGGCCATAACAACCCGTTACCAGGTTACGGCCTGCCACAAAAGCTCTCTACGGGCGCCTCTACTTTGCGCGTGCATTGTCCAGTTGGTCACACCAAGAGAAGATAGGACCTCCAGCTACCGCATCGAACACCTTATTCGCCGGAGCTTAATATTTCTTATATTCGAAATAACATTTATATGGGAACTGTGCTTAAAAATCAGTTCTATGTTGAAATAGCTGTAGAACGTGGATCAAATTGCATTCCAATATGCTCGCTCTGCTGCAGACAGACAGATCGACAGATAAACAGACAAACGTGCTGGTGTATGGACCTATAGAGACGGGGCTATAGGTTAATGGACCAAGGGGCACAGAGCGGGATGCACTGAAAAGCAGATGGAAAGATGGACAAATGGATAGATGAGTTGGTCCTAAACGTGGAAGGACTAACGAGCATTCAGAGTACTCGTAAATGACTGACACGCAGAGGTGTAGTTAAATATGACTAAATCTCGATTCTTCTAATATAACTTTAGAATAGTTTACATAATTTTGGATGATATTAGCTCCATGACGAAATTCTTAATTCTTTTGATCAAATGTTTTGGAAAATTTTCCTACTTCTTCGTCCCAACCCACCATAAAAGCGCCGTGTCTTTGCTCCATAAGCACCTTCTCTGAAACCCACGGAAATTTGTTGTCATTTTATATCATTTTTAATTTTGTTTTTGCACAACAATGCAGCGTCTCTGTCCCATGACCTGGTCTCTAATTTATTTCATTATATCCTTCACCTCATCCCTTCGGATAGCAATTTATCCCTTAAGCTGCTTTACCACAGGTTAGAATCGTACAGCATCTTTGCTCCGGTGCGAGCAATGAAAATCTATTGAAAGCTTCGCAACAATTCATTCATCAGCCTCGGCACAGAGGAAATAGCGACCGCCACGTGGAAAGCGTGTATTTAGCAAATGAAAAATACAATAATAGGCGGCAAAGAGTGGCGGATGGAGGCAGTGAGTTAGGGAGAGAGTTGGGGCCCTGAGATCAACAGCAGCAGTAGCAGCATTCAATGCAGCTCAGTAAAAAGTGAATTTTCCACCAGCTTAAAGTCGTTTACCGCGCACTTGTCTGCGCCGCTATCATTTTTGCTTTATGCAATTTCAACAGATTGACAAGAAAATCTTTTCAACGAACATGAAAAATTACTTATCAAAGAAATTAAAATAAACCAACAAGGAATTTAATGATATTAAATACCAAGCATCTGTGTGTTGGTGTGTTGGCAGCTTTTCAATTGCAACCATTTTTCATTCAATATTCAACATTTTCGCCACCGACTTTTACACTTTTCCATTTTGTTTCTATTTCGTTTTTCTTTTTAATTTGTGGCTGCTTTATTAACGACTTGTGTGGCCGCGGCGCAACGTTTACTTTCGTGTGTTGGCATTTCTCCTCTCAACACTTTTATTTTGCTTATTGCTTTTTGTGGTTGCACTCAGATGCAATCGGGAGTCGAGCGATAAGAATTTGCGCAACATGAAAGGCGGCAGAAGAACGCTGACTGGCTGGAAGCTACAACACAAGATTAAAGTATGGGATGTTTTTAATTAAGTCGACATAATGTCGAGCAAATGGTGATTGAAAGATTGTGTCACAGAGTAGAACAGAGCCAGGGGCCGTCTGCCGAGTTGCTACCATTCCGTTCAAATTAGCGCAGCGGCAGCGATAAGAATCACTGAAACTAAAAGGTGGTCATCGATGGGAATTATTAATCTAAATGATTTCTTTTGCATCGGTTTGTTGATCAAAGTCTGCTTTCAATGGCAGCGAGTTTTTAATGAATCATTTGATTTTATTCATTAAGTTCGATACGCCAATACAGGAAGATTCTATTGAAATGTTTTAATTAAAATATAGGCAGCTAGTTAGGATTTTAAAATAGCATACAGCAATAAACTTAGAGCAAAGACATTTTATAATAATTGGCTCTGAAAATTACCAGAGTTCCAAAAAAATTTAAAACAATCTTATTATTTCTTCTGGGGTATTTAAAAATCCCTAAAAAGATCAACGAAACTTAGTCGAACAATATTGACATGTAACCCATTTTATTGTAAATATTTAGAACTATTCAAAACTTTATATTTTCATTACATTTCAACTGCTTTAAAAGAATTGAGTAACCAATTTTTTAAATTCAAGTATATTAATAGTAAAATTTGCAACATTTTTAATCATAAAAATTTCATCTGCAAAAATCATACAGCTTGAACTTAGTTAGAGCAAAGAAACTATATAATAATCGGCTCTGAAAAATCCCATAATTTCAAATGCAAATACAAAACAATTTGACCGCAACCTGATTATTTCTGCTGGGTATTTAAAAATCTCCAAAACGAATAACCAAAATGGCTCAATGGTATGGTATGGTAAATATTTAGAACTATTCATGAATTCGAAAATTTTTTCAAAACTCTTTGTTTTCTCTACCTTCAAATTTCCTCGAAAGAATGGAATAACCAATTATTTAATTCAAATGTAATAGTTACAGTAAAATTTGCAACATTTTGTAGTCATAAAAATTTCATCTGATAGTAAATATTTTGAACTATTCAAGAATTCTAAATTTTCTTTCAAAACTGTTTCTTTTCTCCACCTTCGAACTCCCTCAAAAGAGTTAAGTAATCATTTTTTTAATTAAAATTTAATAGTAACAGTAAAATTTGCAACATCTTTAGTCATAAATCATCTAAAAAACAATAATTTTTCCCAACAATATATATTTAAATCGTTCAGCTAAGGCAAACAAATCAAAATCTATTTGTGCCAATTGCGCAAACAAATGGCGAAAATGTCGCTGTCGCTGTTGACAAAAGGCAACAAATAAATAATACGCCGCACACATGCGGCCTCTGAATCGCTGCGCATGCAAATAGTGCCGCCGCATGGGTGACGCTGGGCGCGGCGCGAGCAGCAGCCAATAAATTGCACGATCTCTGACGCTGTGTCAAAGCACAGCGCGGCCCAACTGGATAAACGAAAACGCGTTCCCGCACACACTGTCAACCGGCAACAGAAGCCGCCGACACAGCCACAGCGACGATAAAACGAGGCAAAACTAAAAGCAGACACAAAACCAGTCAGCGGAATATAACAAACGACAGTTGAAGTCGCGAGCAAATTGGCTTTGGCTGATATGATCCGGTTGGTTGTTTGTTTGTTGTGCCGCTGTTTGCTGCCCATATGTGGTGGTGTGTCGGTGTGTTGATGTGGCAATGTGTTTGTGTGTCTGAGTTCGTGTGCGGAATAGTGACACATTGGCGCACAGCACATGGACGGGTAGCAAATGGAAACCAAATCGCGAGCTCGCCAAATCGCAAACCGCATGTTGTTGCGCCCGGATAATTACGCCCAACTTTGCCGTAATGTCACCTGTGCCGTGCCACATGGCGCCGCTCGATAAACGGCCGTCGCGCATGAATACTCCTACATCGCCCCACTGACAAGCAAATAATTGCAATTTAATACGTTTTATGTGTGTCTGTCTATGGGCCCGTGTCGTGTGGCCCACATTGTATGCGCCGTTGCAATTGACGCGGCAAAGGCCTGCACGGCCACTGCAAGCATTAACTTTTAATTGCGCGCCCGCTGCCGCTGCCCGCATGTCAGCCCGTGTTGTGGCAAAGCGCCAAGTAATCCTTTGGCCATAGTCGCTCGACCAGTGTAAATTATCGGCCAGTGTCATGTGCGTCGGTGCGTGCCTGAGCAGTGCTTTGCATGGCGTGAAGTATTTTTGCCAATTAAAACTTGCTGCGGAAATTTCACAAATAATAATTATAATCACAATTTATGAATAAACAAGCGAATGCATTTGCAATGTTGCGACTTTTAAATAGTTTATGGACGCTGATGTGCATGTAAAATCAAATGGTGCATAGTTGAAATTGTGTGGTCAGACCAAAGAGCACCGAAATGCGTCAATTGCAGCAAACAGAATCGTTGAGTGCTTTGGACGCTGAACAATCTTTGCTTCCAGGACTTTGGTTAGACTCAAAGGAACAGTAACATAATTCTACATTAAAATAAAAACAGAAATGGGATAAGGAACCCAGGCACTGGTCGCCTTTTTACTGTGGCAAAGATTCCATTGAACCACAGGTATTCATTAAACTTTTACGCGAAGAAATTCAAGGCCTCAGCCCTTTTAGCCAGCCTTCAGCTTCACGAAGTATGAGACCAAGTTCTGGAAAAATGTATACACAAAGTTTTGTATTGGTAAATAAATATTTCCCGAGTAATGGAGATTCCTTGTAGGCTTTCTTCAACAAACTTTGGCTTCAAAAGGTCTGAGGCCATGCTCGAACGTTAAGGCCAAAAGTAAACTTCAACCCCAAAAACATTTCAGAAGACCAGTCCAGAGTTTTGTATCGTTAAGTAAATGTTTTCTTAGGTCTATGTTAAGTATACTGCTGAGTTCTCCTCACTAGACGATACTTTCTATAGAATTCAAGCTGTGTCCTTCTCACTAAACGTTCAAATCTCAGGATAATTACAAAACGTTAACCTTATGAAAACAAAAGTTATGTCCAAAACTTAGGACCACCAATAGACTTCAATATTTAGACATTCCTGAAGATCTTTGCACAAAATTTTGTATTTTTACAAACACAATTTCTAAGTATTGATACAGTACCCTGTGCTCGCTTTACTTGAAGTTAGCTTCCAGAAATCCGAGGCTATGTTCAAACCTCAGAACATTTACTAGACTTTCGCTTGAACAGCTTTTGGAAGACCGTTCCAGAATTTTATATTATAAAGAAGCAATTCCTGAGAACTGGAGTCTCCTGCTATGCTATCATCAACAAACTTTAGCTCACAAAAGTCTGAAGCTGTGTTCAAACCTCAGAAATTTTACTACACTTCAGCCTCAGAAGATCTGTGTGCGAAGGTTTGTATTACTACAAAGTTTTTTATTCTTGAGTTTTCCCGCTGTACTCTCTTCACTAGACGTTATCTTCTAGAGGTCTAAAGCTGTGTTCAAAACTCGGAACATACACAAAACTTCAGCGTAAAGAGCTTCCGAAAATCCAGTCCAGAGAGTTGTGTGTTGTTTGGACAATATTTCTTAAGTACAGTATAGCATATTCACCAAAGTTTAGCATCAAAAGGTCTGAAGCTGTGTTCAGACTTTAGAACATTTACTAGACTTTTGCTTTCAAACGTTCTGTGAGACCAGTCCAGAGTTGTGTATTGTAAGGATAATATTTTTGAAGTACTGGAGTTGAAATCTCCTGTTGTGATCTCCTCACCAATCGTAAGCTTCAATATGTCTTTTAAACCTCGAGACATTCACTAAAATTCAACTTAAGAAGAGTGAGAGAGATTTGGGAAATCCATCCAAAAATGTTTTTACTGTTAGAAACTTATCTATTTATAAATCGTTTAGCTTCAAGAGTTCTCAAGCTAAGTTCAAATCTGGAAACCTTTACTTGAATTATTCCACTAGACATGGGAAGCTAAGTTTCTTCTTTCTCTGAACAAAATTATTTTTACTTCGACACACATTTCCCAACAGTTATAGACGAAATTTATTGAATCCATAAGGATGACAGCAAGGATTTTATTTCAATATTATCATTATTATTCATAAATTTTTATGCTAATACTATTAGTGTGAAATTTGTCAATCATTTTCATGTCTTTTGGAACATGAAGGAAATCTTTATTGCTAATCAATTTCATTGTAATTTCTTTCATATACCCATGAAATATTCGTTGTAATTTATTGAAATATTTTTTCTGCAAATTAAGTAAACTTTCTCAGCTTTTGAAACAATCCATTTTCTATTTAGCAACTGTCCGACTGTACATAAATACATATATCGTAAACTATAAAAAAATATTTTTGTCACTTGAAGGAAATCTTTGTTGCTAATAAATTTCATGCAATTTCTTTCATAGAACCATGAAATATTCGTTTCTATTTTTTGAAATATTTCCTCAGCAAATTCAGTAAATTTTCTTAACTTATGGTGCGAACTATTTTCTATTCTAAAACAAAGTAATTATTGTGACATCACAAAGTTCTTTAAGACATTTAGCAACTCTCCAACTTTTCATAAATATATCGTAAAATATACAAAAATATTTATGGCACATGCAAATATTTAAAAAATTGAATACCCATATCAAGCCTCTTCATTCTCCGTTTTTACTCAACGCAGCACTGCAACGTTTCGCAAAATTAAAATAATATACTATATACACTTGCGCATATTTATTTCAATATGCTTTAATTTTTTTTTAATATTTTCATACATTTATGCACACTTTGTGCACATGTCATAAAAATGTATTTTTATGTGCTGTCATTGTGTGGGCCAACAATAACAACCGCAAAACTGATGTTTCCTAGAGCTTTTACGTGACTTTGTGTGCCTTCAAGTATTATTATTATTATTATGATTATGTAATATGTGTGTATGTGTGTGTGATTCTTTAATTTGCTTAAGTGCTTAAATTCTTAAAAATGTTGTTCTTATTGATATCTGTATGTTTTTATTTCGTTCAGTTATATTGGAATTTGATTTTGATGATGCCAAAAGTTGGTTAGCAGCGCTCACCTGCCGTCGGGACACTTTTGCGGGCTATTTCTTCATTTTTAACTTCAATTAAGAAATTCAATCAGGTTTCGCAACATTTCGATTCTGATGCCATGCAATGCGATGCGATTCGGCACATTTCTCTGGGGGCACTTAAGCAGCAAGTCGAGTATAAATAAACACAAAATCGAATGGCATATCGGATTCCAATGAAAGGCTTCAATCAGCAGTCGTTACGCTTTAAGTGCCGTTGCTTGTTCTACGCGCATGCAAACCCACACTTATACACACACACACATACATAGACATTGCTGCCCGACCGCCCACTCCAAAAATTCACGCACAAAAACGTTCGAGTGTGCTGTCAAAGGCAATGCCGGTAAATGAAGGCAGCTGACGATGACGACGACGACAACGACAACGTAGACGACTTCGTCCTTAGAAGCCGTTCGATATGGCTGAATAAGTAACGAGCGCAAACATGTGAATGGCTGCGGGCGGGCGTTCAGGTGGCAAAGATATGGGAAATTTCGTTAAAAATTAAAACACCCAAGCAAACACACTCAGGCCGAACATTTAATAGCGAACATGTCGGCGCCACTAATGAAAGAAACTTGCGCGGGCGCGCGGGCAACAAATTGAAACGCCTCAAAAGCGTTCAGCGTTTGTCGTATTTGTCAAAGAAAAATGTAATTGAATTCATGTGAATGCAAAAAGTAAAAAATGAGATGTGTTGAAAATGTTCTGACTGACTGCTCGAGTGGTGTGGCTTGCGGATGGCATATGGGACTCAAAGATGTTTAGAGGCCATGCCCACAAGCACAAAGGGCATAATTAAGGCCACAAACAGTGCACAGTCAGTCGGAAAATGAATGGGAAGAGAGATAAATGCAGAATGGCATACTTAAAGAATGACTGAAAATGCATGCACTGCGTTGCTAATAACTCGAATAGTTTGATGAATAAATTTTGAAACTATTTTTTCTATTTTTTTATATTAAGTTGCACGCTTTTAGTGGGACAAGTCAATATTCTGACTTCAGTAACTCTAAAAAATTACTACAACTTCCCACTTGCATTCATTCCGCTCAACCCAAACACTTCAATGGCCTCCAACAGCGAAACTGAGTGCCAGAGTTTCACATAACCATGTCACATGCAGCTCACCGCGTTTGGCGCGTTTCCACTTATGGCCGCCGAACGCCTGTGCACCCTGTACATTGCGTAAATTGGCATTCGCCATGGCAGCGACAACAGCAACAGTGGCAGCACGTACACTTTCCGCATCCGTTTCCGCCGCCGTGCTGCCCGCTTCCGCTGTTGCCATGGCAGCTGCTGCGCGAATTAGACTGCAGTCAACCAGCTAACATTGGCTAGAAATAAAGTTGCTTGCACGTTTTTATTTTTTTTTTATTTAAATGGTAAAAATTGCAATGTGTGCAATACATGTCTGTGTGTGTGTGTCTGTATGTAAGCCCATGCAACATGTGCTATGGCGACGTGCTATTTGTTCCGCTAAAAATGCTGAAAACAACAACAACAACCACAACCAACCAACTCAAGAGCTAAACAAATTGCAATGCCATTGCACAATGGCGCATTAACAACAACTACAATAACAAAACATTGGCAGTAATTTGTTGCCGCAGGCTTTTACTGCTGCTATCGCTGCTGCTGCTGCTGTGTTTGTTATTGTTGTCGCTTGCACCACAAGCATTGTTGTTGTTGTTGTTGCCGTATTTGCACCTGCAGCACGTTTCGTCAACAAAAATTATTCATTTGCACCATTCGGCGCACATAAATCAGTCACATGTCGCGCAGCTTCAGGCGCATGCTTTGGCTCGATTTTAGCAATGCACTTCGGGCCAGGTTTATGCTTTTGATTTTTTGCTCTTCAACTAACTATTTTGGGGAAAACTAAAGTGAGCAACTTTTTCTAAATCCACAAAAAACAAACAATGCAAAGCAAAGCAAATAGCACAACGAATTTCGACTGAATGTGTGCTTTACCATTCAAACCGAAACGGAGTGAAAAGATAACAAACGGATTTGGGACCATAATCCGTGCTAAACATGAGTTGCATTGAGCTAAATTAAAATTATATATGCCAAAAAAGAAGATGAATTAAAATTAATCACAAAATTCAAGCATCACGCTAGCATCAAATATTCTAAATAATTTCAAGTGTTTTCTGGTCATACAGAGTGCCTCAGCTCATGTTGGTATATAAACTTAGAATAGCTTAAACATTCATCAACCGATTGACTTGAGTAAACATGTTTTTGAAACGTAAATTAAGTACAATTTTAACCATGAATCATATCGTTGAAGTAGTGAACGCTGTACTTTGAAAATAGTTGTTCTGTTGTGTTAATTTGATGTGCATATCGTGGCCAACAATCACCGTCTGACACTATTCGTGGTTTGGTGTTAAATTTTGTTGAGCAAGGGACAGTGGAAAATCGTTGACATGTCGTTCGTCAACACCAAAGACGTTTGAATGAACTAGTTGACGTGGCAAAAGGGAGTGTTGCCGAGAACCCACATGTGTCGTGGATCATTGACCGATTTGGTGTTAGTGGCTCCAGCTTGCGGCGCAAAAAGTGCAATTAACTCAAAGAATATTGCCGACAGACCGTCCAAACGGCCAAACAGTCGCTCAAATGTTTGACATTGATTGATTTGATTTTTGGAAGCAAATTTTAATGACCAACGAGATTCATTTCACACTCTCTGGCGTCGTAAACAAAAAAATTGGCCGCATTTGGGAGGCAGTAAATATGTTTCTCCTGTGCGATTCAGTTGTTCGCACAGGGACGATCGTCTCTGGCCGAAGTAGTCAGTCGTGCAGTGAGCGTGAAGTGGGCAAGACGTCCATTCTGGTGCAAGTTTATTTTATAGGTGCAAGACGTGCGTGTGCTGGAAGTGCGGAAAATAAATTGGGTTTTTTGAGCCAATGGCTTTTCCCAAAGAGTGCGTTTGATTTAAACCAATTTTACATTTCGCAGTTTCGCATTTTTCTTCAAAGAAGATGAAATAGTCGATGGGAATCGATATAGGCGGATGTTGACTGATTATACAAGACGGTTACTGGTCTCAACAAGATATTTCACCATGCCACATAGCAAATCAAGCAATATAGTTTCTGCAAAGTAAATTCCCTAAATGTGTGATATAAAAAAATGGCAACATAGACTGGCCATTCAGATCTCCAGATTAGACCAATCCGGGCTTCTTTTGGTGGAGTTATTTGAAAAGCAAAGTCTGCGCCAGACAGCCTCAGACCATTGACAAACTCAAGACAAACATTCCTGTCGAAATCATTGCCATATCGCTCGAGATGCTTAAACAAGTTTTGGATAACACAGCAAAAAGGACACATTTTCCTTTAGTCAATAAACTCTGCTACTTGATTAATGTTGCTATCAACATTAATCAATACTGTACTGGGCCATATTAAATAAAAAATACTTTACATATGGAAATCGATTGTGATTCTACACCCTGGCTGGCGCTCCCTGTATGTACAAAATACAAAATTGTGAAATATTTTATGCCAAAATTTTGCCACAACTCCGCATTCAAATGTAATTGAACGTTTACAATGATTTTTAAAATCGCGCACTTGCAACAACAACAACAACAACAACAAACTGAAATGTTTATATGCCAACGTGCAACGTTGCACTTTGCAGCTAATGCTGCACACGCTTGAATAAAAATTGTTTGCTACTGCAGCTGTTGTAACAACTTGTTGTTGTTTTTTGGAATTTTGCTGCTGACGCTACTATCTAATCCTATTGCTGGCACTCACGCAAGCCAATGTCAGCTCGTTTGCAAGCAAATGCCGACAAATGCACTCAGACACTAATACACACACACACACACACACACACACATACACACACACACAAACACTGGTATGTACCAGTAACCAGTAAAGTGCAGGCAAGCGCGCGTGTGCGTAATGACACAGCTTAGCCAAAGCATATGCGGTGCAATAGTGTGCGTGGGTGTGCCTGTCTGTGTGTGTGTGCCTGCCATGCCCTGTCGAACCTGAGACGACTGGTTCCCAAAATGCATTGGTCTTTCAACTGGTTTTTGGTAAGTCAATTTGACACCTAGTTGTCAAAGTAGCTATCAGCGGATGCGGAAGTCAGTCAGTTCGCGTCTAATCGTTCACGTTCTGCGTGCGCGTTCATAGGCGAGAAGAGACATGAAAATGAGAAAAACGAAACAGAGGTGAGAGAAGTAAAAAAATACTAAAGCTGATTTTGCGATTCTTCTGCTACAACAACAACGTAGAAATTTTTGCATTTTTCGAACTTTCTGTTTCTATGACACGAAGTTTACTCGATTTGCACGTTTTCTCTTGAATGATTTCAGTTAGAATTTTGCATTGTTGCGTAAAGCAACGAATTACAGCAGCAGCTTAAAGGTATGTATTAATATATTTATTTATGAAATTATTCTTTAATTAAATTATTTATTTATTAATTGCAGGCGAAGTCCCCCAAACAGTTCCGGCAGAAGTGTGTCAACAAGTCGAAGTTCATCTTGGTTCATCTTTAAATGCACCAAAAATTTATTTTTAATCGCGATGATTTTTTTGTTTTTATTTTTATATTTTTTTAAAATAAAATAATTATTTAAAAAATGCATTGTTTTATTTTCTCCATAAAAATCGAGTGGTTAGAAAACTAAACCAGAATAAACTAGTTTGCAAACTAGTCGCTTCGCAACTGGTTTGAAAACTGGTTTACTCTGGACTAACCTTGGACTAGTTGCAAATGGATGCATACGGGGATAATTGACTGTCGTCTAGAACACCGCCATGTTAAAAGAGTGAGTTTGCTCCAAGAAAACGGATCGGTTCTGAGGTCATATATGACTGTCAAGCGACCAGTTGTAAAACTACTTTTGGACCAGTCAGATTTCCTACAGGGTGACTACACATTCGCCTGCACACGAATTTTGTTAATTCCGATGCAAACACTGTGCGACGCGGCAAATGTGCGCCGCAGCACAGACACATTGCCATATCTTGTTTAATATTATTTTCTATGATATGTTCTCAAGTTAACCTCAAATAGTTGATTGCAATGTACAAAATTCTGCAAAATATTTAACAGCACTAAAAGAAAAGCATGAAGCTCGACAAAGACAAAACACAACTAAACAAAAGCGCTGAAAACACAATTCTTATGAAATTTGGGGCAGTTAACTGGTGTATGAAAATGCACACAATATTCCGCAGCATAGAAGCGTATGGCTTTATTGCTTCTTGCAGTTTGCAGTTCGCCTGAAAGTATGCTTAAAAATGTATAACGTAAATTTCATACGAACTCAAAGAAACAGAATTTTAAGGTATTTTTTGAAGGCTTTAGGGATTATAAAATGTTTCTATGACAATAAAGAAATATATAGTAAAATTTTAAATATATTTTTTGTTTTCTTTAAAACGCCAATTCAAATGAAATTGTTTATTCATTAATGAACATTTAAGAATCAGTCGTTCTTTGAATTGGTTTTTGATTTTAGAACGCTTTTAATTTTTGGGAATTTTTTACTCACATGTTCTTTATTCATTTGTTCTAACTCTACATTATTAGAATTTTAAATCTTTCCAAATCCTTTCAAATCTCTGCTAAGCGCTGCATTTTCATATATCAACTTGAAGTTTGAAAATTTAAGAATAAGCAATAATCAAATTCAATTGTTTATTCATTAATGAACATTTAAGAATCAGTCGTTCTTTGAATTGGTTTTTTTTATTTTAAAACGCCTTCCTTTAATTTTTAGGAACTTTTTCCTCAACCATTCAACGCTGTTTTATTCCAGCTCTATGATTGATTGTAATTTTCAGACTTTCCAAATCCTTTTTAAATCTCTGCCACACATTGCATTTTCAACTTGATTGAAAATTTCAGAATCAGCAATAATCAAACTAAGTTATTTATTCATTAATGAAAAATCAAGAGTCAGTCATTCTTTGAATAGGTTTTTGATTTAAAAATGCTTTCTTTTAATTTTTGGGAATTTTTCCCTCACATATTCAATGCTGTTTTATATCAACTCTATTTATTATCATTTTCAATATTTTAAAATCCTTTCGAATCTCTGCCGCACACTGTATTTTCATATTGCAACTTTTCACACGCCACTACAGCAAGTTTCCCCCTGTTAAAATATTTTCCCCTGTCATATTCTCAAAGCATTTATTGCCACCATTGAACAGATTTTTCCCCAAAACGCCAACGGCCAGTTGTCTGCCAGCAATTCTAACACTCAATTTTGCGCATTTTAGAATAAATATTTTTACTTTGTATAAAAAAAAACGCAATTTTCCAAAAAAAAAAGTCTCACAATATTCCGTATTTATGGCACTTTTATTGAATTCCGCCAATTTGCTGAATCTGAAATTGCTGTTCTATATCGAGTGCAGCGATTTTATGTGCTTTTCTGCGCTGTGTATTTGGTCAGAGTGGCGGCAAAAGAACCAACACAACACCAAATACATAAATTGCACACCATTTTGTATTTTTCTTTGTATTTTATGTCTACTTCGAATTGAATTTTCATGTCGCCACAATAACAACAAAGCAACAAAAAGCAATGTAAAAATATTTAATAAACAAAGCCTGAAATGGCATGAGACAAAATAAACACATTCACTCATCCTTAAACACACAGACACATGTAGATACATTCACACTCCTACTCACAGAAACAAGCCGGCAGGCGGCAGCGCGTATATTGTGCCATAAATATATACTAACCAACCGTAACAATGGCTAACAAACAAAACAACAACAATATCCAGAAAAATTGCTATACACACACGCACACACACGCCCACATGAAAGTCATAATTTTATTACCTTTGTAAAATATTCAAAATTTTCCCTTTATATGGCAGTAAAAAATTATATTAAAGTACTCGTCGTTGGGCGCATAGAGTGGAGACGGTGCTGGTGCTGGTGCTGCTTCTTGCTTTTACTAATTTAAATTTTTCTCATACGTTCAGTGTTCAACTCACTCAAAATTTCATATCAATATTAATCACACTCGCAAGCGCTGCTGCATGTGCGATAATAACATTACGTATACGCCCTGATGACTGCCAGGCAGTATATTGATTTACTCAGCTATTTTTAATACGACAAAACCTCGTCCATTACTCATACGCCCCGCTGTGCTTTAAGTTATTCAGCTGCCTGACTGATATGGTTGCAATGAGTTTTTGAGCTTTTTTCGGGGCACATTTTTTGTGAGAAGGGTTTAGGGGGAGATATAATGTTATCGTTGCCGTATCAAGTAATACATAAAATTAAATAATTGATGCATTTTTTTTTAATTTTTTGTTTATGAAAAAAGGTCTTTGCATATCTTTTGAAATATTACTTATACGTCCCGTTGTGCTTTTAATAAATCAGCTGCCGGTATTGATATTTGTACATTGGCAATTTTTTTTAACAAATGGTTTTGTATACGTTTTACCTGGCTGCAGTTGTTGCACTGAGGCTCAGGGAATTCGGGTTCTTGCTCATGGACAGCATGGTGACTTGAGGATTCTAGGGCCAGAGGGTATTGATCCTCTAACAGAGACTACTGCGTACCGGCAGTAGTTCTTACCAAAAGCTACAATGTCTCTAATACATTCAGATAAGAGTGGCACAATCGACCGCAACAAGTAAAGATGCAATCAATACAACCGTCTCCAAGTTGAACGGGAAAGTGGGAAATTGCGCCTTTTGCCCGAACGTGAGGAATGAAATCTTTCCCACTTCCGAACCATTGCACTGTGTATCAGGCAGAGATGCTCGCCATTCTGAAACTGAACCAAATACTTAACAGAAGACAGTAACTATTTACCTTCTCTAACAGCCAAGCTGCTCTAAAAGTTTTGGACTTGAACATAAAGAACACCAAATCTTTTACTTGCCGATTGCTCAACAAGGTGGGCCAGCACTACAGTATTGACCTCATTTGGTTGCCTGGACACCGGAGCATTAGAAATAACTGCAACGGGGACAACCTAACAAGGAAAGGCATGAATGTTACGCATACGCCCTGCGGTGCTCTAAGCTACTTTTCTGTTTATTTTATTTTTGTTATGTTTAAATTTTGAGCAGGAATGATTTTTACAAATGGATTGTGTGTTAGCTCAATTAAATGTCGAATAATTTAAAATGGAATAATTTTATTCAAAATTCAATTTTTTTTTTATAATTAAAAACAAAATGTCTAATTTTTATAAAAAATTGTATTCATAATTTAAAACTTAAATTCGTTGAATTATTCACACAATCTGTCAAAAATTTAGCCATTGAATATTTTTGCTTTGTAAAATCAATTAGCATTTCTCAAACAACGTGGCGTATGAGTGATATATTTGTTAACTAAAATGCAATGCTTTTTTGGACATTGGCCATTAGAGAATAAAATCTGAAGTCTCTTTCAAAAGCATACTTCATATTTTTACTACAATGTTAGTCGAACACGAGTGGCTTTTTAGTAGAAAATACATAAAACCCAGGGCGCCCAAATGCAGCTATAACAAATGCTAATGCTGATTGCATGTAACTGCAGACATTCTTAGCCCTTTACGGTCTCTTTCATACGTCATCTACACAGCTAAGTTTTAACAACAACAACAACACCAATGAACAATGAACACCAATTCCCACTGCCAACAAAAAACGGCTCGCTGCACACCTGCCGGCAGCACAGATTGAGTAATGCGACTTTGGTGCGCCGCGTTGGCGCGCGAAAATCATGTTCATATTTATAAGCGTTGACGGCGCCGCAGCCAGGTGAAATGTGCCATGAAACTTTGCCAGACATTATACGACGATGACGACGACGGCGACAGCAACATATCACGCTTATCGTCGCTCAGACGTGTCAATATGAGCGCCACAGCTAGAAGGCATTGTGTATGCACAGCGAGTGCGGCAACGAAATATGGTTTTCGGTTGAGGGATTACTGAGCAATGTGCAGCTAGTTAATGGCTTCAAAGTGTGAGCTATCAATTTTTATTTGTATTATAAATGCGGCTCAAAATCAAAGTGCCCCTAACCCTTTGGGCGCTACGAATTTATCTATTTATGCTTTTATGGTTTATGTCTTTTATAGACAAATCGTGAGGTGCGTCATGGCCATGCAAACATGAGCGCGGAATGGATCAGTGAACAATACGAGGTACGAAAGATGGATTTGGTTGGGTGCAGTGGCGTCCCCAGGATTTCGGGAAGGGGGGCGATATGCCAAAAAATCCAGTTTAACGCAATTTTTATACTTTTATCTTTACGTATTATTTTTAATACATGTTGTATAAAATTGTACATATGTATGTACAGACATACATGTATATGTACACATATATATATATATATATATATATATATATATATATATATGTAGAGGCAGACTTTCAGCTCGCCTCTGTTGGAACACTTTATGAAATAAACTTCCTCTTGACTTCAGATTTTGTAAAACATTTATTGATGTAATATTCGTGTCCGTTGCCAGTCGCCGTCCGTGATCAAGTGTTCGAATGTACCGTTTTTTGAGTCCGTTATCGTTGTCCGCGTCTCGTCAAGTTTCGGCCAGTCGCAGTGTCGTATTCGTAGTAGCTTTAAGTCCCCAATCCCACATTCGGCCCTCCTGACACTTCATTCGACCCGAATGAAGTCCAAGGCTTCATGAACTCCGCTACAGTTGTGGTTCTGTTCGGCCCCTCATGATTCCCCACTTTCTCTACTTCATACCTGTCATGGTTGAGCTTACTCGTCACCCTATACGGCCCCAAAAATCGTGGCCTTAGCTTCATAGAGACTCCGTATTGCGTCCTCTTAATCGCCACCAATTCGTTCACCTCGTACTGGCGCGCCCCTTGTCTTCCCCGATCGAATGTCCTGCGATTTTCATCTTGAATCTTGTGGATGTTGTTCCTTGCTTCAACTCGTAACTGCTCTCTTCGTTCGTCCAACTCCTGAAAGTCTAAGTCATCTAAAAATGGGGTAATCTTCGTACTACGCGGAACCGTGTTGTTGATCATTCTCTGGACCTTATCTACGAAACCATACCAATGGGTAGGATCGCTCTGACACAGTTTGCTGATCATTGGAATGACGATCTTATGCATTCGCTCTACCTGCCCGTTGCCACGCGGCACTCCGGTGGCTATCATGAGATGTTGGATGATTTGCTCATCGCAATACGCCCTAAACTGACCTGAGGTAAACGCAGTCCCTCTATCCGTCACGACACGCCTCGGGGTTAACGTTAACCGAGTTTCGGTTAACGGTCCTACGTGGTCTAAGTGATACGTACCTAATGGCTCGGTTGCTTTGTCAATTGGTGTTAACAAACCTTCCCTTTTTCCCCTCTTTGCGTTGGTTATCAGACACTCTATACAACCTCTGACTATCTTATTCACCTTCCCCTTCAGATCTGGAATGAAATATCGACTTTCAACAAATTCCTGCGCTTTCTTTGCTCCTACGTGCCCCTGGCGATGCGCTATTTTTATGATTTCGTCCTCCATAACACTTGGCACTACCAATAACTCACGGTTCACGTCCTTATACAGCAGATCATTTTTGATGAAATAATCCTCGTACGCATCCCTTTCAAGTACCTCTCTAACTGCACGAATCCATTCGTCTCGACCTTGCGCTTCCCTAAGCCTATATTTTAGCGAATCTTCGGCGAGAAGGCAATACGCGCGACTCAGTGCATCCACGTGCTTAATCCTAGTTCCCGTTCTATGCTCAATGGTGTAATCAAATTCCTGCAAATACATCGCCCAACGCATTATTCTGTCTGGTACGTCAGCCTTTTTCATTGTCAAAGCAAAAGCGTTGCAATCGGTGATGATTTTAAAGGGAATGTCCTTAAGATACACTCGCCACTTCTTCAACGCATTGACTATGGCTAGTACCTCCAGTTCGCACGCGCTATACCTCTCCTCCCAGGATGTAGTTTTACGACTAAGGTATTCAACCGGATGTAACGTCTCGTCTTCGGAATCTCTCTGCAGTAATACTGCGCCATAGCCATACTTGGATGCGTCTGCATGCACTTCCGTAGCTGCTATTGGATTGTAGAGTCTTAGCGCGGGTGCTTCTACCAACGCGCGCTTTAACTGTTCTACCGCTAAAATCTGTTCTTCGTTCATTGCAAACTTTGCATCTTTCCTAAGTAGGTCTGATATGGGTTTAGCTACCTCTGCGTACGCATTTATAAAACGCCTGAAGTACGAAGTCAAACTCAGGAATCGCTGCAGTTGTTTCTTACTGTTCGGCATCGGAAACTCACGTATAGCTCTCGTTTTACGATCCGATGGCAGTATCATACCAATTTCAATAACATAGCCCAAGAACGTTATTTGATTCTGCAAAAACTGGCATTTCGGCCAATTAATCTTCAACCCTTTTGGCTACATCCAACACTACCTCCAACTTCCGAATGCCCTCGTCCATGTCCTTAGCTGGGATAACGATATACGATGTAAATCACTACCGTACTATCTTTGAGCAAATCGTGAAATACTGCGTGGATATACCTACAGAAAGCTGAGGGAGAATTCGATATACCAAACGGCGCGTAACAAAATTCGTATTGCCCGCCATGCGTTACAAAGGCCGTATACTTCCTTGAGTTTGGTTCGATAGCTAAGTCTAACGTAGTAAATATTTTAGCACTGCAACTGCTGGAGCACTTCGTCGATAAGCGCCATGGGAAAATTGTCCCTAACTATCTTTGTGTTTATTTTCCTATAATCACAACACAAACGATTGGTACCATCCTTTTTGGAAACTAACACAACTGGTGCTGCATACTCTGAATTACTGGGTACAATAATTCCTTCTTGCAACCAGATATCGACTTGCTCGTCAATGATCTTCCTGTCATTGAACGACAACCTTCGCGGAGTTTGATAAACGGGTACGTCATCTTTCACCACAATGCGCATCTCGACCGGTGACTTTACTGTTTTGCATGGGGCATAATCGCGAATCGCACAGTCAATCCTAGCAGAAACTGGTTTAGGTAAATGGTACAGGTCTACAACACTCTCACCTTCTTCAACTTCAACGCTAGCTACCAGCAAATCCAAAAATTCCTTCCCTAAATCTGACTCACTTTCCTCTTCTTGAGTCCTCAACACTTTGACCAAACCTTTCTCCTTGAAAGTTACTCCATCCTGACCAATCACCATATCCACTTTCTCAAAAATACTGCTACCCAAAATAGCCGAATACGCAATATCCCTCTCTCGCACAACGTGAAACTTTACGTTTACTGTCAACTCGCCTAGCACTACATCGGCATCGAAACTACCCAAAGTAATTATACTTCCTTCACCGACGCCATGCAAACTCAATTTATCGATTGATAACTCCACGTCACCTATCATCAAAAGTGTATCGTAGCGAATGATACAGCACTCACTCCCGGTATCGACCAATGAACTACACGAAAATCCTTTGAGTGTTATATCCGTAAAAATCATATTACTTTTTCGCACAACATTTAACGATGCTGGGCCTAAAGTATTCACGCGTTCGGTTTTCACCTCTCTTTTCGACTGCTGACATTCATTAGCTATATGCCCTTTCTGGTTACACTTGAAGCACGTCACGTTCTCCCTACAGCTTCTAGCCAAATGATTTTCTGACCCGCACTTAAAACATTTTTTTCTTGTTACTCGTCTGGACCTGCGTTACGTTTTCGCTTAGCTGTTTTCGTGTCACTACCCTGTTTGACGACACGGGCGTTGGACGAATTTTTTCGTAAATGCGTATTTTCTCCCTAAGTTCTCTTAGCGTTTTAGCTGCATACAATAGTGCTTTATTCTGCCTAGAATCTGGCACGCCGTCTATGAAATATTGTATGACACTTGCCTCATCCAACCCGATCGGTTGACCAATCTCCACTAACGCGTATAAGTATTCGATTAAACTTTCTTTTGCTAGCTTTCGCCGTTGTCTCAAGGTGCGATGAATGTCTGCCACGCATATTTGTATGCTAAACTCTTCAATTAACTTTTGTTTCAGCACGCACCAACCTCTCACACCGCCTAACCCTCGCACAAATAACTTTGCCGCACCGCGTAACAACTGTTTGGCATACACGAATCGCTGTAAGTCGTTCCAGCCCACTGTGTCAGCCACCTCTTCGAACTCGCGAACCCAATGTTTAACGTCATACGGGTCGCCTCAAGAGAATGACGACACACTCTCTTCTATGTCGCGCAATGTAAACGAAGCACCCTGACAATTCATATTTTGAGGCCTGCCAGTATTAGCTTCAGCTTAATCGGAGTTTGTCGACTCGTCTTCGCCGTCGCGTTCGTCCTCACCTGAACCAAAGTGTTGCAAGAGCCCATCGCATAGAACTTCCTTCTTCCCATTAGTATTCATGCCCAGTTCTCTCAACCTTTCCCTCAAATCTGTCAACGTCATTGTTCGAATGGTGTCTCCATGTCGTTACAAATTATACAAATACAGAATTAATATAAAAGCTTAACTGCTTAAGGGGGAAAGCCACTGTGACGGGTCAAAAAATTAGTGATTTTAAACATTTTTTTTGACCGAGTAAATATAGGAATTTTTGGATCGGGTTTTTTTTATTTTATTAAGCAGACATCTAATAATATTTCCACAAATTTTTATTAAAAAATATTAAATAGTTTAAACAATAGAGATGATCCCGTAGCGCTTGAAAAAAAATTCCCCCTCCATGGCGGCATCGATTTCTCAAAAACCCGTACTCAGAAAAAAAAAATAAACTTTTATTGTAATCTGTATGAATGTAGCTATCTTTGTACGTAGCCGTTTTTTTTATTTTGATTTTTCACAAAATGGCGACCGATTGAAAATATTTCCATGTTTTCGACCTTGTTTTTTTGGTTTTGAGACAGTTTAAAAAATAGTAAAAAACAAAATTTTCCAAATCGGCTACGCTTAACCTTAACCACTACTTAGACGAACAAAACAAAAAAAAATAATTAGAAATCGGTTCATAATTGTTCGAGTTATTGATGCCGCCAGTTCAAAAAAAGTCGTTTCGAGAAAAACGCGTTTAAAGTTTTGAGTCCATTTCTCTCGTAATGAAATCATGTATCTTTTAAAATTTTCATACCTATATTAAACTATCGAGTCCTGGACCATATGACTTGAAATTTTGTACACATATTTGTGAATATATAAGCTTTGATTTAAAACAAAAAAAAAATATTTTTTTTTTTTACCCGTCACAGTGGCTTTCCCCCTTAAGTATTAAAATTGAATCTTATCTGAGTAAAATTTTGCTGCTGGCAATGCTCTCTTTCGTCTTTGTTTCGTCGACTTCGCTCGTTCGCACTCGTTGCTTTTACTCGCTATGCCTTCCTGCCGCTCTGTGTTGCTTCGAACGTGTGCACGTTGTTGTTGTTGTCGTTTGGCCTCGAGCCCGCTGCTTGCTTCATTCGCGCCTGTGCACAGCGCTTCCGCTACGTATTGTTGCCTCTGCGGCCACTGCTGACGCTCTCTGCTTCGCACCCGTCGCCCCGTGCACGACGCTGGGGCTGCAGATCCTTCGCACGCCGGCCGCTCCGCACCAATCGCGTTTATCCGCCAATCCGGTGCCGATGCTAGATCCTGTGCTGATGATACTGCACCCACTGTTGGCGCTGCCTGCTTTGGACTTGTCGCGTTTATGCGCGACACTGGTGCCGATGCCAAATCGTGCGTTGATGACGCCACGCCCACCGTTGGCGCTGCCTGCTCTGGACTAGTCTCGTTTATGCGCGACGCTGTCGCTGCTGATCCTTCGGGCGCCCTTCTTTGGATCCGTTGGTTATGTTGCGCCCTGGCGCTGGCTGTTTTGGACTTGTCGTGTTAATGCGCGACGCTGCTGACTCGTCGTAAGTTTATAATGTTGCGCCCTGTCGCTGGCTGCTTTGCACTTGTCGCGTTTATGCGCGACGCTGGTCCTTCTCACACGACTCGATCTCGGTTGAGCCCCCAAATGTAGAGGCAGACTTTCAGCTCGCCTCTGTTGGAACACTTTATGAAATAAACTTCCTCTTGACTTCAGATTTTGTAAAACATTTATTGATGGAATATTCGTGTCCGTTGCCAGTCGCCGTCCGTGATCAAGTGTTCGAATGTACCGTTTTTTGAGTCCGTTATCGTTGTCCGCGTCTCGTCAAGTTTCGGCCAGTCGCAGTGTCGTATTCGTAGTAGCTTTAAGTCCCCAATCACACATATATACCCAGTATATATATATATATATATACCCAGCAAACCAAACAATATCGAAACGATATCGTTAAAGCGAGAATTTTTCTCGTTTTCGAGTATTGCTAAAGTGTCTAAAATGATATCGAGAACGAGAAAAATGACACTATCGTAACGATATCGAGAATTTCGAAAATCTCGATATCGTTGCGTTACTGAAATTTTCTTATCCGAGATATCGTAACGATGTCGAGATTTTCGAAATCCTCGATATCGTTACGATAGTGTCATTTTTCTTGTTCTCAATAGCATTTTAGATACCATAACGAAAACTTATTTTCCTTCTGAAAATTGAAATAAAACGCATATTTGACAGTACTTTCACATGGCCAGTTCATTATTCAAATCAAATAACGATTATAAGTACAACACAACAACTCTGAAACTCGATTTTGAATGCTCGCACGTTCACGTAATGACAACTTTTCGTTTGACAAAGAAATATTTAATTTCATTTGAAAATTTTCAAATTCTTCAAGGCAAAACATTGAAGCATTATCGAGATTATTTCGAGAAACTGTCGCTAAAAATTTATATCGAGAAATGGTTTGCAGGGTATACATATATGTATATAGTATGTATGTATATGTACACAATTGGTAACATAAAATTCTTAAAACGAAAAATTCAAGGGACATTTATTTTTAAGTCATAAGATCCTAACTAAAAAATTCAAGTTTGCTTTAAGTTAGGACATTTTGGAAACTCCTTCTAATAGAATTACGAAAAACTCAAAAGACTTATTTTAAAAAGCATAAAACATGTATCGAAATTTTTTTCAAATTTCAACAGCTGATGCAGGATTGGCATGAAGCCTGCGTTTGATTACTACCTTGGTAAATCATCGATACTTTTGGGAACACTGAAAATACAACTATTCTGCGAGAGCAAATGCAATACTGATTTTTTTATTCATTTATTCTTAACCCTTCTGCGGGCATCCGATTCTGACCATACCATTTTGACCTTTGGATGCACTTTAGTAATTTTGTAGTTAAGCTATTGAGATCATAATTCATGATATCCTCAACTGATCCTTTCTAAGCACAAAAACCAAAACCATGGCCTGGCCACACCATGGTGTATTTTCATAGAAATTTGGCAGTTAAAATTTTGTTTGTTATTTCCCACGTAATTATTGTCGGAATGGCTTAAAAATATTTTTTCAGCCCTTTACGCAGCATAGGGCTTCAACTAGGCTTTTCCATTTGACTCGATTTGAAACACCTTTTTCGTGCCATCCCATGTAATCGTGACATAAGTATTGGCGCAAAATTTACCTGGCTCAAGTGTTTTTCACTCGCCTTGGCTTTTATTTTCTTTTGGTTTAGTAAATTATAATTTTTGGTGGAAAATAAAGTCGGAACATATTCAAATTTAATATTTATCCATTCATAGTTATGTCCGTGTTTTGGTGCCAATTCAGTTACATTCCTGAAGTGAAGATAGTATTTGTGGTCTTGTTGTGTCTGGTTTCTTATCAATTCGATTAGGTGTTTTCTGTGGCAGAGATGGAAAGAAGACAATGCTATTTTAAGGATCAGGTGGACATAGCTTTTGAACTTCGACGCTGGAGTAAATCAGAGAGGACAATTTCTCTGAAAAAATTGGATATAATCAGTGTTGGGACTTATTACTTTTGACAGTAACATATTACTTATTACACATTACTGACATTTGAAAGTAATATCGTTACATTACTTATTACTGGAAATGTCAAGTAATGTATCACAAAAAGTAATTATTATTTTAAAAATACATGATTTCTATAGATGTTTTCCAAAAACATAAACGACGATTTTTTTAACATATTTGATATTTATTTTATAAAACTTTAGGCATCTTGTTTAGTTATTTAAAAAAAAAAACTTATCTTTGAAGTACATAGGGTTACGTTTTCTGGCTCACACAATTTGCAGCGTACTTTTATATTTTTGACTGCAGCATTTTGCAAGTCGGTTGCTTCCGTCAACAAATCGAAATATTTGCGGAATTTACAGCTATTAAAAGTAGTCATTCTGCAAAAAAAACAATCAGGTTAAATGATTATCTCATTTTGAATTACAATTTGATTTTCGTTACCTTTTTTATTAAAACCGCTTGAATTTGCTTGCAAATGTTAATTTTTTTCTCCACTACCAAACTCAGTCGGAAATGAAACACGCGAGCTATGTTTAGTATGAACAAGTGCAGCGTTGTATAATTGTAATAGGTCGTAATCATGTTATCAGTGCTGCTGGTTTACATGAAAATTAGAACTTTGTTGACTAAGAAGTAATATTGTAATAAATAACTTGAAAAAAAGTAGTAATATTACTGAAGGTAATATTATCTATATATATAAAAATGAAACGTGGTCCGTTCGACTGCTTATAACATGAAAACGACTGGACCAACTTGGATACTTACTTCGGCGGGTTTGTTTGAAATTGTTACGTGAAGGTTTATAAAAAAAGAAAAGTCGAGAGAACGGGGCGTGGCACCACAAGAATACATTTTTAGACAATAACTTTGGAACTATAAGTCACACATCAATTCAATTTGGTACAAACTTAGTATTTAATCATGTCCTTCAATAGAGGGAGTAAGGTGGGTATTGAACAAAGGGGTGTGGCACCGCCCATACAACTCAAATCTTTTAAATGGAATAGCTTCCGAATTGTTGGTCGCACAGCATAGAAATTTTGTGTACCGTCGTTTCATAGATGTGTCATTCTACTGTTAAAATTTTATAGCCGTTGGATAAGGGGCTTGGCACTTTTGTTTGACCCAAACTATCCGCATAATTTTGGAACTGTTAGTCGCACATCAATGAAACTTAGTAAGAATTTACCATTTAGTCATATCTTTCCACAGAGGGAATAGGACGCGTATTTACCAAAGGGGCGTGGCACCGCGCATACAACTCAAATCTTTTATATGGAATAGCTTCCGAATTGTAAGCCGTACAGTATTGAAATTTAATGTGACATCGTCCCATAGAAGCGTCATTCTACTGTTACAATTTTATAGGCGTTGGATAAGGGGCGTGGCACTTTTGTTTGACACAAACTATCCGCATAATTTTGGAACTGTTAGTCGCACATCAATGAAACTTAGTACGAATTTACCATTTAGTCATATCTTTCCACAAAGGGAATAGGACGGGTATTTACCAAAGGGGCGTGGCACCGCGCATACAACTCAAATCTTTTATATGAAATAACTTCGGAATCGTTAGCCGCACAGCATTGAAAGTTGCTGTACCGTCATCTCATAGATGTGTTATTCTACTGATGAGATTTGGTCGGCGTTGGACAAGGGGCGTGGGACATTTTTTATAACCTAACAGTTACGCAGTAAACACACACACACATCAGTAAAACTTGGTACGAACTTTCCACTTAGTATCACAATTTGACTAAAAGAAAGTTGTGAGCATTGGACAAGGGGGCTTGGTACCGCCTGCTTTTTTATATATATAAATTGTTTATCCTCACTGGCTGACTGATTCACTCATCATCATGAACTATGGGTACTTCTTGAAGAATGAACCTCCGCTAAGACGGGATTTTTTGAAATTCGGGGGTCTAAAACGGGCAAAACATGTATTAAGGTGTTGTATAAAGAAACGTGATTTAATAGACATTTTGATTTCGAACTTCCTGCAAATAATGTAGATCAAAAATAATTCGACCCGTATTTTATAATTTTTTGAGAATCAAAATTTAACTGAACCAACAATGGGTTAAGATTTGTTTACGGGAAGACTCGAAAAAAACATGAACCGATAACCCTTTTGACTTCAAAAATTGTAAAAATACTTGAAATAAAAAAAATTGGACACGCGTTTTCAAAATCGAAATATAGCAAACTAAAGGTTAAGAATTTGTTTAGAGTATATGTGAAAACTCATGATCTAAAGGGCCAAACATCAAAGATGATTGACATCAAAGATAATAGACATACATATGTTTATTTTTAAATCAAAATCTGACGAGGTCAACAATGGGTTCAGAATTTATATCGGGGGAAACAAGAGAGCTTGCATGCGAAGCCGCGGGGCCCAGCTAGTTACACTATATTTTTAAAGCAAAAGTAATATACTACGTAATTAGTTACACTACTTTCATATATTAGTCACAACGCTGGTTATAATAATGGTGCTGACAATTTCAGGCTTTCATTTGGCGCTGAACAAAACGAAGCTTCTGATACTGATAGAAAAAGTTATCGTTTAGATAGTTCAATGTGAAGATAGCGACGACGAAGGCGACAAGGAAACCCATATCCGGCCAGATCAGCATGAACAATAACATGTTCTGCATGTTTTTCTTTGGCAAAGCAGTTCAGAATTGTTAACAGTTAACAGTGCAAGGAATCGAGAAATAGCAATAGATATATCTAAACGCGATTTTTATGTGTCCAATGTAAAATCTTAATGTGTTTCAGTCATGATATTGCATTATATTGTTGCAATAATTGCATTGGTCAAGCAATAGAAGCAAATCCATAAAAAGTATTTTAAATTTATAAATTTTTTTAATATTTTTTTGCTTTACTGTCGTATTTTTTTAATTTCAAAATTATTTCATTGAAGTTGAAACTCGCTATTTACTTAATTATTCAAGTATATTTTTACCGTTTTACGTAAAGCAAAAGAAATCATTGTGTTCACACTTTCTGTTTTTTTTTTAATATCCTTAACTACAATCCTCGACTATCCTCTTGTTTACACCATGGTCCGGCCAGATCATGGGATGTTCACCTATTAGGTTTTAAGTGGGTGCTCACAGAAAAGATAAAGCAAATAATAAAAATTGTTCACAATTCTATATTGTTACATCAAATTGGATAAATAAATTTATCCACCAAGGGGGGATCCATCCCCCTAATCCCCCCCACCCTGGGGACGCCACTGGTTGGGTGTAATGGGGTAATGGGTGGGTGCGGTAGTGGATGTCTCAGTTGGTGGGCAGCTGGGTTAATGGGTGTGTTGCATTGGCAGCAGCGAGTTTATTGCCGCTTGAATTCATCAATGCTGGCTGCTTGTCACTGTCACTGTCACTGTTACTGTTACTGGCTGTCAAGCATTTTTGTGCCGCACACCTGGCCGCCTGTCCAACAACAGGTTGCTGCCATCACACAGCCAGATGTTTCGATGTTTCAGTTTTTATTTCCCTATATTTTTTTGGACTGTTTTCCCGCCGCTGACAACTGCTGACATTGGTCTGTCAAGTAGTGCAATTTTCTGCAATTGATTTATACGGGTTTTTTGGCATATTTTTTTGTTGTTGTCTGATTTAGTCATTCATGTTCGATGTGCCGTTTAGCACGTTTTGATCTTGTAAAGACAAATTCTTCTGCCGTCAGTTGGTTGACAAATTTGTTTGATATTTTGTTTGTGTTCAACCATTTACTTTCAACTTTCACTTTGAGTATTTGACTATGAAAATGGCTTAACTTGAGAGTAGTGCGCCATGTTTATTTGAGATTGAAAAGAAGGAAATTGACGTCATTTGTTGCTTTTAATTGTCATTGTTATACAATAAACATTGGAACGAAATTGGAGAAGGTTAGGTTAGGTTGAGGTGGCCGCCTCTGTATGAGACACACTTAGGCCTCTTAATGGGCCCGTTGTGATACCACAGATTCCACCCGTTTGAAATGCGTATGCAACACTGTTTTTTCAACATGTGATACACCACACATTTCAAACGGATGGGGAAAGGGAGGGGAGCAGACCTACAGTTTAACGCCGAATCCGAACGGCGATGGGCAGTTTTTCTTTCACACTTGGAGGTTTTGCCATTGCCTGCCAAGAGCGCACTTGTGCGATTCTTGTAATTCTCATTCCCTTCATGTGGATAGCGACAGAAGTAGATGAGTGTTTTTTCCAGCCCAAGCCAGGAATCGAACCCGGGGCGCTCGGTATGAGAAGCCAGCGCGCTACCCGCTGAGCTATCGAGGCCGACCAAATTGGAGAAAGGCAAAATAAGTTCAAAAACCAGTCAGCTGGAATGTCATTGACAGACATTCTTCGAGTTTGACTAGCAGCTGAAAAGTCGAATATGAATATTAATCAAAAATTAAGAATACTTTCGCTACAACTATCTGAACATCCATTTTGATTGAGTTTAAAATACAAATACCTAGTTTCAAGGTCAACTGAACATGCACTGTCCCTGCAGTAAAGAAAGGGTTAAGTCAAGAAAGCAAAGATAAATATTCACATTTAATAGTCACTTAACGGCAACATAGAACGAATGTGGCTACATACGAAGAATAAAGTATATGTGCGCACCATATACTTTATTCTTCTTGTTGGGTCAGTTGAGCCAAGAAATTAACGGGAATTATCCTCATTTATAGGTCACTTTATAGCCGCCGTGGCTCAGTTGGTTAGTGCGTTGGACCGCGAGTCGAAGGCAGCAACCTCAGGTTCTAATACTGCCTGTAATAACACCTAAAAAAATAACGGGAAAACTCGTTTTCTCTTTCGGTGGCTGTCCTCTCAGCTGGAAATGGCAAACCTCTGAGAGTAAAAATTGCTTATGAAAAAAGCTCCCAACCTGCCGTTCGGAACCGGCATAAAACTGTAGGTCCCTTCCACCCGCGTACAAATTCGCACTCACAACACGGGTGGTTGCGAGAAGCTAGGCCTTAGTCTCGCGTAAGCGGGTTGTCGTGCCAGTCAATTAATTAATTAATTTTATAGCCTTATTTCGTTTCTGGACTCGACTTTCACTTACTTGATTTTGTATTGAATAAATATCTCTGGTACTAAGGAAATGATTGCATTTCAAAGTCCAACTTTTGCTATGAAAATTATAAAAATTTTATCAACTATAACCAACATTATTCTTAAAACATAAACCAATGCATCAGAACTACCAACTAAAAAGTTAGTTAAGACATAAAAAATCATGTGATGTGCTAAAAGTTCTTAGACTACTCGTACAACAATACTGAAGTGAAGTGAGGCTACAGAGTCAAGCGAAGAAAGTAACATTTTACACTTCCTCCACTTAACTACTTCTGTCAGCACTTTAGGCTCATTTCACTTTGATATTGTTGTAGCCTTTGCATGTAGTTGTGCGCCCATTGTGGTCGTTCACGCTGTCACGCTGCAGACATTCAGTCACATTTCCGCCCGATTGTTGCTCCGCGTCGCTGGCAGTCTGTACGCTACTTTATTTGTGTCAACGTCAGTTGTTGTTATGCAAATTCGCAACATGTTCCCTCGCACGAACGCGAAAATGTTTTACAAATATGGATTATTGTTTACATGTTTTATGTTTCATCGCGCACCATCGACTGTCGAGTTGGCGGCACAAAGCGTTTAATATTCAATTTCAATGCACAAACTTTCGCTCGTATTTTAATGTTGTTTGACATGATGCGACTTGTTTTTGAAGTATTTTTATGTATTTTTTATTGATGTTTTATTTAACTTATATTTATGGTTTATTTTCTTATTATTCTTTTCTTAGCTTGTATTTATTTTTTATTGTTTTTATTTTATTTTTTTTATTTCATTTTCAGATATGTTTACTTTAAGATAAATATTTTCGTATTTTTTGTTTTATTGCGATTTCTTGTTTCATCGGTTATGCTTGGATTTTTTTTTGCCATTTCAACTGCTTACAAATTGTGTTTTATGTTCATTGTATGTAAGCATATCAATAAAAATTTTTGAAAATAAAAAGTAGAAAAAATCCAAGCACTGTTCGTCGCAATAATAAAAATGTGTGGCACAACAATCGCTGAGATTGTTGAGCAATAATTCGAACAAGGATGCCAGCGATGCCAAGCATACCTCGGCATATGAATGAAATATTTTCGTTATGATGTGGCGGCATTTGATTTTTAAATCTTCTACGCTTTTACCATAAAAACATATAAAATGTACAAAGAGGCAAAGACTTTCACATGGTTGAACGATAAAACTTTGAGTCAGTCAGTTTTTAACGCAATAAAAACGTCTCAAGTAAAGCACTTAATGGCAACACAACTTCACATACACACTTTTCAATGTTTTTATTGTTGTTGTTATACATTTTTATATTTTTTTTATTAGTTTCTACTTTCTAAACAGCCACTTGGCAGCCTCCTGTAGCTGTGTCTTGCGCGTAGTTAGCGCACACTTGCTCTCATTTGCCATATAAACTAAATCTGGTCCATGCGTAATATTACGACATCATTTTACATTCAAAATTCATCATATGAAATATGAAATTAAGCCTCATTGCCATTGGCAAAAAGCAAATGTTAATAAAGCCAAAAGGTGCCAAAATTTAACGCTCTGACTTTATGTGTGTGTGTGCTTAAGCCTGTGTGAGTGTTTGTGTAATTTGATGGCAACATATTTTATACTGTTCACTTTACTTTTGTTGTTGTTGTTGCTGGAGTTATTACATATGCGTTATTAGTAGTGTGGCATAATTTTATGCAAATAACCAATAAATGTGCAAATCCGTATTTAATTAGTTTTCTATGCGTGCAAATAAGCTGAAAAGTTGAAAATGTGCTCGCCGTCATACAGGGCGAACCACTTTTACTGCGGTGTGATTTTGTAGTTCAAATTTTCATAACGATTTTCATGGCTGCTGTACAGCGAGAGAAAGGGACGGTTGAATGAGAAAAAGTTAATTCTAATACAGCTGGCTAGTTTTAGTGCCCATGGGGATTACAAAACTTTACAGTGAATTTTGGTTACAATTATAATGAAATTATACAAATAAACCAAATAGAATTATGTCCCATTTTTAATATTTCCAAAAAGATAGAAAAATTATTTGTCATATATGTACATACATATGTCTTTTTGTTGCTGTGAATTTTTAAGTTATTTCTATAATAATATTTGCTAACTTAGTGTGCAAGGTTATTACTGTAGAATACTTTTTATGAAAAAATTAAAGAAAGCAATGCTCACAAAAATTAACTCTGAATAATTCGAAATTTTTGGAAGCTTGTTAATGTTTTAAAAAGAGCAACTTCAACGGAATTGTTGCTGTATTGGCAGCAGCACATCTAACATGAAATTTGTTATGGCTTCCTGCAATCGTGAGCTTCGAAAAACTGCTCCAACGTGTGGACTGCACTTCAATGAATCAGAGAAGAATTTAAGCGTTGTTGGGTTAATGCAATAGAGAAACTTTTTGACAAAATATTTTCCATGTTTTTTTCCTATTTATGAGGCCATGTCAAAATCTTTCATTACAATAAAGAACAAAGTTTTAATTTTCAAAAAATTTTTCTTTTCTGCTAAATATATTTTTTGAAACGACAAACTTATCAATCAATGTCGTTTTGAATACGACTTGATATTCGATTTTTAATCAATTCAAATTATTGAATTTGTACTGATTGAGTGGCGGTTCCCATATCCACGCAGCACACAAAGAAGTAACCCAAAAAATAATAACTACACACACACCCACACACACACACACAGCTGTAGCTAGCGCAAACTTTTTCCATCTCGCTGCAAGACAGACATCTAAATGCCTGTCCATCAAACACTAACCTCGGCTCCACGCCCTTCGAACACACTTTGCTGCGGGCTAGTTGCCGCACATTGTGTCCATTGCCGTCTCCCTGCCACCGCCGCCCCTTCCCCACCCATTCCTCCCATTCATCCATTACGTCGCTACACCCATTCGTCCCTTTGTCAACGCACTACTCGCATGCGAGTTTATCGTTTTCATATGAGATAAAATAGAATTCCAATACACTTGAAAATGTGAAAAATTTCAAAAGACTTTTGCGGAACTCGGAAAGGGCGTCACAAACGAACACACACACACAGCCATACACGCGCACTAACACAATTGTCTGCACACCACACATATATTGTGAATTTCCGCCAGTCCAGGCCAACAAATCAAATTTCACTTTCTATACACTTCCCGGCCCGCACACCTCCGTCGACGCTTCAGCAACTACTCGACGTCCATCGCCTCCCATTCACCACACATTTCCGCCCACTCACAATTCATATACGAGAATACATGGAGCGCTCTTAGTGTGTTTGTATGTATGTGTGTAGTGCGGTTTTCGCTGTTGTTGTTGTTGTTGGCATTGATAAGTGACGCTTTCTTAAAATAGCAAGTGGCCGACAAAGGAATTTTAATGTACGGTGTATTGGACGCATAACGGCATAAAACGATACCGATACCGTATGTAACAGTAGATTACATTCAATACGTGTGCTGTATGAGTGTATCCATGTACATAGTTAGCTGTGTAAGTATGCGAGTGCTACCTTAAAAAAGTGACCAAACAAAAGCGATATTTTAAATTTTAGGTATTTTGGAACTCTTTCTCTCTGCACAGAAAATAATTTTCTTTACTTTTTCAATATACTTTTCCATAATTCTTCACTGTAAATGCACCAAAAACCTAACTGAATTCTATTTAGCTATGGCCAAATTTAAACAAAAACCCTACTATTTGTGACAAACTCCCAGCAAAAAATGTTTCAAAACTTTGATCGTAAGGATTAGTAATTTTTTTTTTATAAATTTTGCAGGAAAGGCATTTGCCACAAAGGACACATTTTTAGCAAATTTATCCCTAAATGCATCCCATAGTGCAAGTTGTTCGAAAAAAGAAGACATTTTATTGCCACGTAAATCACATTGATACAAAGTTTGTCCCAAAATTCTTGTCCAAGGTAACTTTTTTTCAAAATGTCTCACAAAATTCATCTTTAACTTGAATACGACTAAGAAAAGAAGAAATTGAACCATCAAAAAAGTTACATTGTTACAAAATTTGTTCTTTCTAAGTTTGTTCTTTCTAAGAAAGAAATTTTAGTGTCACAAAAGTCAAATTTTTTCTGCATTTGTTCCAAAATGCATCCCTAAGTTTTTTAACAAAATTTTCTCACCAAATTCTTCCCTAGTTTCAATATATTTGAGAAAATAAGATAATAATAAGATTTTACTGTCACAAAAGTCACATTATTAAACAAATTTTTCCAAAACTCATTCCCAAGCATAGGTTAGGTTAGGTAGGGAAGGGTGTGTGCGCACTTCCACTCGGAGGCCAAAATGGCCCATTGTGAATCCCTTCTTGGAAGGTTCTGGAGCTAGCCAGCGGCTTTCATTCCGGGGCAAACCAGTTCGACCTCTTGATGAAGGAGAGTAGATCCGAAATTTCGACTATTGCCGCGCCAGCCAAGTCTGCCAGGAACCTTGACCCCAGGGTACGGAGACGGCGTTTCTGCAGAGCCGGGCAGTGGCACAGGTAGTGTTGGATCGTTTCCACTTCTTCTTCATCTCCACAGCTTCTGCAGACATCACTGGACGAGAGGCACCATTTGACAAGCATGGATCCAATGGCGCAGTGTCCAGTGATGACTCCAACAAGCTGCCTAATAGAGATTCTACTCAAGGACAGTACAAATCGTGTTTTCCTCACGGAAAGGGAAGGCCATATTGCCCGGCAGGTACTGCAATCAGTTCTGCTCCGCCATGAGGACTCGATGAAGGTTTTGCTCAGCCTGTCAATATGCATATACAGGGCAGATATCGGAGGGGGCACAGAGTTGTCCACTTCGGTGAGAGGCAGGGCGACCCCCTTTCTTGCCATTTCATCCGCTGCCTCATTTCCTGCCACTCCAGAGTGGCCCGGAACCCAGCAGAGAGTGACTCGGTGATGTCCGATGCTGCGAAGTGCAGTGCGACAACTCTGCACTACCTTTGATTTCACAGTAACTGATTCCAGCGCTTTAAGGGCTGCCTGACTATCCACACAGATTGTGATATCCGTGGGTGATAATCCGCTGTCACGGATTAATTCAGCAGCTTTCCAGATTGCATAAATCTCCGCCTGAAAGATGCTACAGAGGTCCGGGAGTCTGAAAGACCGTTGAGCCCCTAGTACATCTGAGTGGAGACCAGCTCCTGTACCTTCCTCCATTTAAGAACCATCTGTGAAGATGGTGATGGAGGCGTCTCTTGTCACACTTGTAAGTCCCCATTCTTCCCTTGAGGGAAAGGAGGTAAGTGTGCGCGAATCAAAATCCAGATATGGAATCAGATAGTCCGTGCAGGAGTCTAATTGATGTTCTGTACCTGGCCTCGTAAATGACCTTAGAATCCCAGAGTGTCCATGAGCGTGCTCTTTCCACAAGTTGGCCTCTCTCAGCCTGAGAGCGCCTTTTGCGGCACAGCAGTTAATGAACTGCTCTATTGGGTGGAGATGTAGAATCATCTCTAGGCCTGTCTGGGGGGTGCTTTTGACGGTTCCTGCTATTCCCATAGCCGCCAGTCTCTGCACCTTCGTCAGTTGCGTCGTCAAGGACCTGGTGTCGGTGGCCGGCCACCAGACAATGGCTCCGTAACATAAGATCGGCCGAATGATCGCTGTATACATCCAGTGGACAATGCTCGGCCGCAATCCCCACTTTTTCCCGAAAGCCTTCTGACAAACGTAGAAGGCATTCAAGCTCTTCTTCACCCGCTCTTCCACGTTGCGCCTCCAAGAAAGCTTGGAGTCGAGTATGGTGCCAAGGTATTTCACCTCGGGTGAGAGGGTGATAGTGATGCCGCTAAGTTTTGGCAGTCTAAACTCCGGTATTTTGTATCTCCGGGTGAACAGTACCATAACCGTATTTGAGGGGTTAACCCCTGACCGTTCTGCGCTGCCCACCTAGAGAGTTCTCCTAAAGCGGACTCCATGAGATCACTGATGGTGGACAGAAATTTTCCAGAGATCAGGATAGTGACGTCGTCCGCATATGCTACTACTCGTAGCCTCCTGGATTCGAAGATCTCGAGGATGTTATTAATCACCAGCAGCCACAACAGAGGAGACAGTACGCCCCCCTGAGGTGTGCCTCTTGTGGTTAACCTCCTTACCGAGCACGAGCCTAGGCTGAAGTGAACCCTTCTGCTACTAAGCATGTCACTGGTCCACCCCACCACTTTCTCGTCTACTTCGAATTTTCTAAGTGCACTGGTTATTGCCTCCGAAGTGACGTTATTAAAGGCTCCCTCAATATCGAGGAAAGCGGCTAACGTATACTCCTTGACGTTCAGCGATTTTTCGATCGTCTGAACAACCATGCAAGGCGCTGTCTACAGATTTTCCCCTGCAATACGCATGTTGCGTCCTGCAGAGTCCTCTGGACTGTGCCACTCCCCTAACATAGACATCAACCAGCCTCTCCAAAGTCTTAAGAAAGAACGATGACAGGCTGATCGGTCTGTAGTCTTTAGCAGTGATGTGGTTCGGCTTCCCCGCCTTGGGGATGAACACCACCCTAACCTCCTTCCAGGCACGTGGTACATAGCCTTGTTGGAGAGATTCCCGAAAGATTCGCACCAAGACTTTGACCACTGCCTCCTTAGACCATTGTAGCATAGCCGGAATGACACCGTGTCTATCGCCCATGCCACTTTGACCTCATCAATAATCACCTGAACTAAACCATCTGGTCGTGACGAGTGCTGTCTATGAGGAGTGGTCGCCTCAACAACACTCGTGCATCCAGGAAAGTGGGTGTTCATGAGAGTCTCTAGAAGCTCCTCCCTCGATTCTGTCCACGAGCCGTCAGGTTTCCTGATGCTGTCAGGGGTGTGCGATGCCCCAGCTAGCACCTTGCGAAGTCTGGCGGCCTCGTTAACATTGTCGAGGGATTCGCAGTAATTCCTCCAATCATCCCGCTTGGCCGCCCTAATAGTCTTCTTAAGCTTATTAAAGCTAGCCTTGTAGGCTCCCCAGTCTTCTTCAGTTCGGCTAAGCTTAGCCTTATTGAAGAGACGCCTAGTACCTGTCCTAAGTTGTCTTAACTCTGGGGTCCACCACACCGCGTTGGTTTTCCGTGGAGCTCGACTTTTAGGACAAGATTCGTTAAAAGACTTGTTAAGTACTTTCGTTAGAAGATTTACTGACCTGTCAATGTTGTTCCTCTCGAATGTAGCTCTCGCTTTGCGCGATGCCAGTTTCTGAGAAACTAGTGCACTGAATCTAGGCCAGTTAGTCTTCCTCGGATTCCTATAGGTTTGTAGACTTCCAACTTCTATGGCCACTGAAAAGACTATACGGTTGTGGTCCGAGAACGAACATTCCGTCAGTACCTTCCAGTCGACCACAGAGCTAGTGTTGGAGTAGGTAACTAAGGTAATATCTATTACTTCCTCCCTAATCCTGTTGTGGAAAGTCGGCGTATTGCCTCTATTACACAGAACAAGGTTAGAGCTAAGAAGAAATTCAAAAATGGACTCACCCCTACTATTGGTGTCGGAACTTCCCCACAGCATGTGGTGTGCATTGGCGTCGCACCCGATGATGAGGTCGAGCCTCCGTGATCGGGCGTGCGCAGCAAGGTCCCGGACTTCCTTCGGCGGTGGTTCCTCTCCTTCGAAAGGCATGTATGCGGACGACAGGATCAGGTCTCGCCCCTCGCGTCGTTCGCATGCAGCCACACACAGGTCACCAGTACTGTATTGAGATAAGAGAAACAGATTAATGTACTTTTTATACACAATACAGGCTCGTATCTTACCTTCACCGCGCGAATGAAGTACTCTGAATTGACTTGACCCCAATCCACAAACGTTGCCTCTGACGAGCCAAGGTTCCTGGATTAAGGCCAAGTCAACTTCCTCCTCCTCCAGGAATTGCATAAGATCGTGGGTGGCGGCTTTAGAGTGGTGCAGATTTATCTGCACTACCTTCAGCCTTTCCCTGTGTGGCATGCTCCTTATTGGGGAAACGAGCTTTTAAGGAACCCAAACCGAACTTGACAACACCAGAGGAGTCTCGCAGATGAGTGAAGGACGGTTTGTCAACAGCGACCACGAGGTCCTTACCCGTTTCATTTTTGCTAGTAGTGGAGGAAATTACTCTCCACTCTCCAGTATTAAGGCCGCTGTTCTGCCGACCTATCAGCTTCAACGTGTCGGCATCCTCCATGACTGGAGGGGGGACCCACAGTGTGACGATAGGTCGGAGAGGCAATCGGTCGCGAGGTATGACCTCGAGTTTTGCTTCCTGCCAGAGAGGTTCAAGACCGTCGATTGTGCGCACCAGGAAGTCAAGTGACCGCCTGTTGCCACACCCGACGATTTTGACGCCCTTCTGCCAGCCAGCGCAGTCGAAGTCGATTTCATCGTCCGCCGCCCCCAGCATCGCTCGCAGAATGCGCGCCTCAACAGAGAGCCAGTTTTCCGGACGAATTTTCCCATCGGGATCGCTCCCAAGCATAACTTTGTACAAATTTTATCACGACATTCTTTTCTAAGCTCAATATGTGCGAAAAATGAAGAAATTTTACTGTCACAAAAGTCAAATTGTTACTGCAATTGTTTCAATATTCATTTCTAAACTTAGTTCTACAATAAAATGTTTTTCCAAAGTTCTTGGCTAGTCTCAATGCGTTCAAAAAATGAAGAAATTTTACTGGCACAAAAGTTTAATTTTTAACAAAATTTTACTCAACAATATTCCTTCCGTTCAATTTGTCCCAAGAAGACATTTTCTTGTCATAAATGTAATAGTTTCTAATCATTTTTTCACAAAACTAATTTCATGTTTCACTTGTTTGACTTTAAACGAAATTGGATTGTCACAAGTGTGAAATTTCTTCAAAATTTGTCACGAAATTCAGTTAAACTGACCAAAAATTAAATTGCATTATCACAAATATCATGTGTTTACATAAATTATCAAACAATTATTTCAATGTTAAATTTGCCCAAATAACGAAGAACGAGGATTAACACAATTGTCATGTTTTTACATAATTTTTCACAAAATTATTCCCATTTTCAATTTGCCCAAATAATGAAGGAAGGTCGGATTTATTTTCCAATTTCAATCTGCCCCATGCGAACGAGAATTTTGATTGCCACAAATGTCATATTTCAACAAAATTTGCCCTAAAATTCTTCGTCCGACTAAAAAAAGTCACAAAGTGACAGTTTTGGACAATTTGTCATGGAATTCCTTCTCAAATTCAGTTGGTATAAATATAGAAGATATTTAACGGTCACAAATGTCACATTTTTACACATTTTGCCAACAAATTCTTCTTCATCGTAAAAAATAAATTTGATTATAACTAATAACTAAATTTTTAAAAATATTTCAGGCTAAAAAATTCTTTGAATTTTCAAAATTGTAGCTTTAGTCATCACAAAAGTATAGTTGTCCCAATTGCCATTTGAAACCTTATTTAGTTTGTTTTTTCTTCTTACTTCTGCTCACTTTATTCACTTTTGTGCAGCTGGTCACCTTTTCTATAATCGATTCAACGAAATTATCGACGAACGACACAGCCTTTGTGTAGCTGCAAGTGGCTGAATGTGTTCGAGTGCGCGTGTGTGTCTGCGTGTGTGCGAGTGAACTGCGAACTGTCAGCATCTTGGCCGGCGGGCGTTATCCTATCGACATGTTTCAGGCAGTCATGGACACGACGCAATGGGCGGCACAAATTCGGCCGCACATTTGCGCCTTGCACATATGTTTGTGTTAGTGTGTGTTAAAGTCATTGGGGTATTTCCAGCAGTTCGACTGCGTAGTTGGTTCGAGGCGTGTCAATGAAATAAGATCATTTCTACTTATTGAATTTCTTATTATATTAATGGCAGCGCAGCGCACGAAATCGCCTCGAATCGCTCAACGCTGAGCGCGTAGCACTCAACATGCTCGATGGCGCGGCGTTAATGATACGTAAAAAGCTTTCAGCAGCGCATTGCGCATCAAAATCAACGCCGTTGGGGGGGCGCTGGCTGTCGGTTTGGTTGAGCTTCGATAGGCAAGCCGTTGACATGCAACTAAACGCTGACTATTTGTGGGCATTCGACATGGTTTGCGGTGCCTGAATGACAACTTGGCGGCTATTTGTTGTTGGCGGCTTTTAATGACACAGTTGTGCGATTGACTGTGGTTTTCGAGCATCGGAATCGATTGCATCAAATAAGTGTTACTAGTTTGAGCTCAAATAACCAGAATTTCCAACACAAATAAAAAACACTGAAGCAGAATTGATCGAATGCAACAAAGGGAAAACACTTTGAAAAAATTGTTATAGAATGAAGTGATCTAAAATTTGTTTATAACTAGAACAAAAAATAGGTTACAATAGGAAATTGTTTACATAAAAACTTTACGTTGTTAATTAAAAAAACCGGGAAAAATATTGACTAAAAAAACGCTGTTGTCATTTTATTTGAAATGAAGTGTACACAATTTTATTTTATAGTTTAAAACTTATAATTGAAATTGAAACTTATAAAACCAAAGAAAATGTGATTAAAATCAATATTATAATTCAATTATAATTATTTATATTAAAAAATATAGTTTAAGATAATTTGAATTATACAATGGAAATTTCATTTAAATCAAAACTATAATTCAATTATTTATTTTAAAATTTCTAATTTAAGAATTATACAATATTGTAATTTAAAAAAATGTTTAACAGAAAAATCACTGTTGTCGCTTTAGATGAAATGAAGTGCAGAAAATGTTTTTTATAATCAAAATATAATTAAAATTAAAAATTATAAAACCAAAGAAAATTTAATTTAAATCAAAATTATAATCCATTTATTTATTCGAATTTAAAATAATTTAAAGTATACAAAATTGTAATCAATTAAAAAAAATTCACAAGAAAATCGCTGTTGTCGCTTTAAATGAAATGAAGTTTAAAACAATTTATTTTATAGTTTAAAAAATATAATTGGAATTAGAAATTATAAAATCAAAGAAAATTTAATTAAAGGCAAAATCATAATTCAGTCATAGTTATTTATATTAAAAATTATAATTTAAAATAATTTAAATTATTATTATTATAAAGAAAATTCATTAAAAATCAAAATTATAATTCAATTATTGATTTTTTAAATTTTAACTTAAATTAATATAAATATGCAAAATTGTAATCAACTTAAAAAAATATTTAAAAAGAAAAATGCAGTTGTCGCTTTAGATGAAATAAAGTGAATTTTATTTTATGATTAAAATATTATAATTGAATTAAAAATTTATTTAGAATCAAATCAATAAAAATTATAGTCAATTTTGTATCATTATTAATATTAAAAATTATAATTTTTTTTTTAATTTATTTATTTATTATATTTAAAATTACAATAAATTATCAGCACTAGCTACCAGGGCTATGGGCTTAATTAAAATTTAAGATAGTTTGAATTTACAAAATTGTAGTCAACTTAAGTGGGTCAATACGTGTAGGTATATTTACAAAATTTTCAAAAATTTTTTTTTGTGAAATAGACTCCATGGGGTCTTAAGAATATCCCCCTCACGTGGTTTTTAATTCTGATGACCCGTTCCCCTGCAGCAACGCTTTATTGATGGTCAATTCGTTCCGCATGAAGCCGTAACGCAAAGTTTAAACCGAATTATTTCGAAACACTGGTTTTTGATTATGGAAGTAGAATATCTCGGCAAGTTTTAGTCCCACTGATCTAAAATTTGGGCAGCAACTTTTTGAAACATAGAACTTCTAAAGTACCTAAAAATTTCATTGTTTTTGGCGAAATTCGCGGCGCCATTTTCGGGAAATTAATAAAAAAAAAGGTAATTTGTTTCGGTTGGAGCGTATTTTTGTATTTCCGAGAAAATATTTTTTTTGTTAGTTACTTTAAAAGGTACATACATATATTTTCTCATAATAACTAATAGCAATATTTTTCAGATGATTTTTGGGGCGCCGGCACAACTTCTACTAGAATTTGGGCCCAACGTTGGACCCCCACCACCGCCGCCATTTTGAGCACGCAAAAAAATAAATATACAAATTTAATACATACAAACACCATTCATCTTTAAAGCAAAAAGTTTCCATAGAATTTCACCACAAATTTAACACTGAAAGTAGGCCAAAAATTATGTTGGGAAGAGGACATGACATATTTATTTATAAGCAAAAACACATATTTCACACAACTTGCAAATATGTGTGTATGTGTGAGTTTGTGTGTTTGTCTCGCCATTCGACATGGTTATAGTGCCGAGAGACTTTTAATTACAAAGCAAGTAGCAAATTTGAGTCATTAAAACTATAGCAATGTCACACATGAACGCATATTTCAGCAACACCAAACATTTCTATGTAAATGTGTGTGTGTGTGTGTGTGTGTTTATGGGTCGATGTGCTTTTTTGTATATGAAATGCTGAAAGTCAGCATTGAGCTTTGTGGGGGCGACCGCAAAAATGGCAATAAATCTTCATTTTCTTAATAGAATTATTTCATTTCTCGCACAGAGCAGCGCAGCACAACAATAACGCCAACAATGTGTCAGTAACGAAAGCCAACAACGCGTACAACAAGGGTCACATGTCCAACGGCAGCAGGCGCGCCGAAAGAGTTGCGGCTTTGTCGAGCGTTTGCATGCCGCTCGCCTCGTGGCAATGACTTCATTTTCTCTTTACACTTAATTAAGGGGGCCGCCAATTGTGGACACAATATACATACATACATGTACAATATGTACTTATATATATGTAAGTATATACATATATATACATGTGAATGGGCTAACTGTACTCGTTTCTTTCTGCCTGGCTGAGTTTCGTTGTTTCGTAGCAGACTTTAGGGCGTTCGGCTGCTTGTTGCTTGTAGCCGTTTTGGGGACTATTAAATTTAGAGTTTGCTCATTTGGCCAAAGCATTTTAAGCATTGACATGTGCATATGTTTCCTAAATGTCCACTCACATAATTGCAGACAGTTTAATTGAATTGCATTTACTTGCGCAAAGCTATCATTCTTGCGCTCACTTCCATCTCTCTCTCATTCCCTCTCTCTCTCTCTTTCGCCTTGTTCAATGCGACAGCACATGGAAGTGGCGTAAAATAAATTGCTTTGTAATTACTCGTAGCAAGAGGAAATTTTACAAGCAATTTGTGGCGAATTATTTGACATAAATACGGTGTAGAGAGTGTGAGCGTTGAAGATATATGTGGATGTGTCCAGCCATACTCAAATGCCAATGAAATGCAAAACTTGAACAAATGGTACCATGGGTGAATATTGCAAGGTAGGCGTGTTTATTTGTCTGGACACAAAGTGGAACTAAAATAGTAGTAGAATAGTTACTACTAGGTAGGTGTGTTTAGTCTTTTGGACGATGTGACAGTTACATTATTGAAGTAGCAAGCACATTGTAAGAAAGCCTAAAGGTTTACCTAACGTCCTTCTATTTCCGTCTTGATGATACCGAAGAGGCGTAAAGGATATATGCAAGGTTTCCTTTTGTTCAGATCTCCACAGCCTATTCAACTGGTATTGAAGGAAATGTACATCTTAGCTGTTAAAGAGTTCTTTGTCCCTGTGATTGTTGTATGTCGAGTCAGAGTCTATTTAGAATCAGATCTACTGATCTTGCAGCATTCCAAACCCAACCGTTAACTATTAACTTTGACAAGGAAGTTCTCGGAAAGTACACTTTTAATTGAATTCAGTGAAGCGTGAATCGTAAATCCGATTCTGGTTGTAAGTCAGTTCAGAGTCTTGGAATCAAATCTACTGATCATGCAGCATTCCAGACTCAACCATTAACTATTAACTTCGACAAAGAAGTCCTCGGAAACTACACTTTTCTTATTTATTTATTTATTTATTTAAAGGACAAGAGGTAGCGCAGTGAGAGATTTCGCTCTCTTAATTGCACATCAGTAATACGTGATTTTCAACATTTTGAGTTTATAACTAACCTTAAAAAAAATAACAATGTATGCTTAATTTCTAAATTTAAGAATTTAAGAATTGGGTAGAAAGATAAAAACTTATTCACATTGTATGAAAAAACTTAGTAACTGCCCTTTTGAAGCATCTTGTGCTGTTCAGAGTTTTGATACTAGTTGGTAAAGTGTTCCATAGTCTGACAGCACTAACAAAGAACAGTCTAGAGGACGTTAATGTAACATATCTGGGGATAATTATGTTATGAGTACGTGCGGAGCCAACAAAACGTAACTTTTCATACAGATAGTGCGGCTGACGACATTTAATTAATTTGTACAGAAAAATAACATTACGAACATTGAGATAGTCGGTTACACAGAACCCAAGAATATTTTTCGTCAGGTGCGAGATATGCTCAAATTTTCTCTTACAATATATGAATCTAGCTGCGAAGTTTAAAGTCATTGTTAATTTCTTTTTTGACATACAGTCTAGACTGCCATATATCAGTTCAAAGTACGAGATGTGTGGGACAACAAGGGTCTTAACCAACTTAAGTTTAATTTCAGAAGACAAACAAAAACATGAATGCCACAAAGTTCTCAAGACATAATACATTTTGGACAAACAGGAACTAATGTGATTTGTGCAAGTTAAACGATTGTTTATCCTGTAGCCAAGATTTGTCACCACATACTGATATTGCAGCTCTGTCCGTCCTACAACTATGGGAGACAAGCTCGCAAGATCATACGATACACACGATATGGGAAGTGCTTGTGTAGCCACATTTAAGCAAAGGCCGTTTGAGGCTCAGGTTATAATGCATTCAAGATCTTCATTTAGTCTAAATACTAAGTCTTCACAAAGACCAATTGGACGTGAAAAATATATTTGAGCATCATCAGCATATAGGTGAATTGATGCATTGTGACAACAGTGGGCAGTATCATTAACAAACATACTAAAGAGAATTGGACCCAAAATAGATCCCTGAGGTACCCCACAGGCAACTCTTTTGCGTTGCGATATACGGGTACCACATTGTACCTGTTGGAATCTCTCAGACAAATAGCTTTCCATGAGTTTAACAGATGATAAGTTGAAGCCAAAGTAATGCTCTAGTTTTAAAAGCAAAATATCATGGCTGACTGTGTCGAATGCTTTTGAGAAATCAAGAAGTACTAAGATTGTCAAGGATTTACTGTCAAAAGCTGGACGAATGTCATCAATAATTTTGAGTATCGCAGTAGCACAACTATGACCAGGTCTGAAACCAGATTGGAACTCACTGAGAAGGTTATGTTTATTCATATGCGACATAATTTGTGTTGAAATTAGTTTTTCATAGACCTTTGCTAGTGCTGGTAATATAGTATACTGATAGGCCTAAAGTTTTGTGGAGTGTCAGGATTATTAATTTTAGTAACCGGGAGTACATTTGCTATTTTCCAGAGGCTTGAAAAAGTGGAACTGGTCAACGAAAAATTAATAATATGTATGAGTGAGGGAAGTACGACTGGGAGAATTAACTTTAAGAACCGCAAGCTGAGATTGTCCACATCTATGGCGTCGGATTTTATAGCATAAATACACTCATCCTCAGAGGATGTGTCAAAAGAAAAAGTACACGCAGGACTACAAATTGAGTTATGATTTAAATTGAAAGGTGGCTTGCTCGCAGCAGTGCTAGAACTAAGGAAGTAAGAATTCATTACATCAGCATCAATTTTACAAGTCTTTTCACCATTAGTACCCACACCTAGAGACTTTATATTTCGCCACAAAAGTTTAGGGTGGAGATCAACATGGACCTTGTTTTGAAGGTATTTCTTTTTGGAGTGGCGCACAGCTAGAGTAACTTGATTTCTAATTTTTTTGTAAGCATTCCAGTGCTCAGTAGAACGATTTCGTTTCCAAAAACTATACGCTTTACTCCGAAGCTTTATAAGGTCCAAAATGGTTTTGGTGAACCATGGCTTTTTATTCCCAGAAATTGTAACAATACGAACAGGGACATATTTATCAAATAGGTAAGATATCAGCATTGTGAAATGGCCTAATTTATCGTCAACATTAGCACAGAACCAGCAGGCATTCCAATGTAGCGAGGAACTTTCTTCTAAAAGTCCTTGCAAATGTATGCTTTTGAAGTCCCGGTATGTCAAATTAGTTTGAGGAGATACACAAAAATGAATATTATATGACAAAAATAACAGGTCGTGGTCTGAAACTCCGGCTTAAGGAAATTGTTCAAAGTGATTAATGCTTCCAACATCACTTACAACAAAAATGTCCAATAGACTAGGTTTACAGTGTGGAGCAAAGCGGGTTGCGTATTGATTAACAACCGTAAAGCCATAGGAGTTAAAATTATCATGTAGATCCCTGGATTTTGAGTCAGTTGACAGTAAATCCATATTAAAATCACCACAGACTATTACATGCACATAACTAGAAGACAATTGAGACATTTTGATAAACAAATCAGTGAGATTATTAGAGCCATGGGGATTATAGACACAAACAAGTAAGCATTTATTGACACTGCTATTAATTTCAACAAAAAGACATTCAACAACATAAGGGAACAGAGAGCTGTGTATTACCTTGCAGTTCAACCTAGATTTGTAATATACAGCCAAGCCTCCACCTCTGGTTTCCCTGGCTCTATCATTTCTTATCAAAGAAAAGTCACAAAGAGTATACACACTGTTGTCAAAATCGGGCTTAAACCATGTCTCAGTCACACAAACCACATCAATATCAATGTCATCAAAAATGTAGTTAAGGTAGTCAAGTTTGTCAGGAGTTAAACTCCGTGCATTGAAGTGGCAAACCTTGAACCCTCTATGGTAGCCGCTTGCTAGTTTTAACATCGGCTTGAGATGTTCATTGTTAGTGTGCAGACGTACCCTATCGGTCATGTTAACAGGCAGTAGATGCTTACAGCCAGACAGTTAGAGAAAAGGAGCAGATAGGAGAAAAAGTTAGATAGTAAACCAGAAGATAGCACGAAAGTTGAAGTAGGGAAACTTATATGTAACTAGATACAAACAAAAATTAAGGCACATGAGAAAAGTAAAGCAACTTAAAACTACATAAAAAATTAAGTTAGTGTGCATGGCTTCCAATTGGTTCGCTGAGTTAGGAACAGCAGCTGCAATGCGATCAGCACACGCTCGGTCGACAACTTTTACTGCCTCACTGGTGGGCTGTGCTCTCACGAAAATTTGCCCACGAATTGAGAACGCACTCACCAGCCGCTTTTGCCTTTTCAATTGTGTGGCGTAGTTCATCAGTTCGCGGTTCTTCTTTGTTAGACTTTCGTGAACAAAGATTTTCTCGTCAGCACTGATTCCAACGTCACGCAGAGTAAGCGGTCGGCGAGTAGTCTTGCTGCGCTTAGCAATAGCCTGAAACAACAACGAGCGGTCATGTGGAGACTTCAATTTGATAACAACTGGCGAAGGATTGTTGTTGTTGTTGTTGTTATTTTTGGTAGGCGAAAAGCAGAGCGGATAGAAGGAGGGTGCAAATTGACAGATTCGCAAAGATGGGTGAAGGCTGATGAAAGGCTCTCCTCGCTGGTATGTGGCACTCCATATATAATTATGTCAGTGGACACTAAATTGTTCTCCACCTCATCTTTTAGTTGAATTCAGTGAAGCGTGAATCGTCAATCCGATTCTGGTTGTAGGTCAGTTCAGAGTCTTAGATCAAATCTACTGATCTTGCAGCATTCCATACTCGGCTATGAACTATTAAGTTTGAAGACTTCACTTTTGATTGAATTCAGTGAAACGTGAATTGTCAATCTTATTTTGGTTCTATTAGAAAGTCTAGAAAAGAGTCAGATCTACTGATCTGTGAGTTTGGAATCAGATCTATTTTGACTTTAACTTTGAGAAGTCAAAGCGAAACGTAATTTTTCAACGACTCACTTTGGTCACGACAGCTCATTAGATCATTAGTTGCCCTCGATGTTGTTGTGCCTCGATAACCAGATCGAGTTGACTTTGACTCAATTAGCTATTTATGTTAACTTCGTATCGTACATCGACTAAATCATTTGAAATTCCAAAATTTAATTATTTAATTGTTTTTTGTATTTGCAGGTAAACGGAATCTGGGCGCTGCCCACCTTCGTATGTGATTTTTATATAGCCATGGATGTGATATGCTCAACTTCATCGATTTTCAATCTAGTTGCGATATCAATAGATAGGTGAGTATCAACTTACATATGTACATAAATTCATATGTGAGTACTTAACCCTACAAGGGTAAGCATATTTTACATACGTTGTTGGTAATTTTCGTCAAATCGACGAAGCCGTATTCAACTCCGATTTTTGGTAGAACTAGAAATCGTATAAACTCAAACTTCATTATATAATTATACTTAGAAATTTTTTTGTAAATAATTCGCACCGTATATATTTTTAAAAATTATTTTTATATTTTTAAGTAATTTGTGTTGAGGTACATTTATTTTTGAGATCAGAATGAGTATCAGAAAATAAAAAAATAATTAAATTTAAAATAAAGTGAAGAACAAAACATAGCTTCCCCATGAAGACAGACACAAATATAATTCCTTAAAAAACTAATAAAAAGCAAAATAATCAATAAATGTGACTAATTTTTTAAAATGCTAATTAACTATTTAACTCACTTACTTGTTTCCAATTAACTAACTTACTAATTAACTTAACTAAGTAATGATTAATTTTCTAACCAATTCCAAATTTTTCAACCGATAACCCCGCATTTCGAGACATTTTGAAATACTGAAATGCAATGTGCAGTATTCGTATTCAATTGCAAATAGTCACGTTAAAGGTAATCTTCGTCGTTTCGACGAACACTAGTTTTGTTTTTCTATTAAAAAATAAAACTTCTGCTGCACTCGTTCTGCAAAATGTGTGTATATCGCGAGAGCACATCGCCAACTGAGATCACACGAAAAGAGAAAGCAATCAGATCAGAGAATAAGGAGACATTTGAAGAAATGTATGTGGTGTTCGTCGAATCCTTCTAGGGTTAAAATTTTCAAGTCGTTTCGAAACGGCAAAGAATCAGGAAATCAATGACCTCTAGTTTCATGCCTACATAACCAATTGAACGGGCCAAAATTGCACAGCGGCTCAGTGTTATGGTTTGCTTTATTTCTTATTGAATATTTCAAAATTATTTTTTGTATTCCAATGATTCGAAGGCGAAATTGCAAATCTGCATTACAAAAATTAAACAAAAGGCAAATTGAGAAAAATCGCTTTGGCATTGCGCACTTTGAGAACAACAGCAACGACAACAACAACAACAGCAACACTAGGCAGCAAATCAAAAGAAATCAGTCAAAGATTCTTCATGTTTATGTGCATTTGAAATATTTTCGCATTTCGCTGGATTTAATTAAATTTTGATTGATTACAATTTGCTGCAGGCGGCGAGAGCGTTGCGTAAAATATTTCAAATAAAGTGTTTCTGCTTGACGCACGCTGAACCGGCTGGCCGGGTGGCTGGCTGGGTGGTCGGAAGGTCGGATGGATGGATGGCTGGCTGTATGAATGGCGCGCTGAATGGATGCGTGTCGTAACGCGCTGCTTGGTGCACTGCGGCGAACGCGACGCGTCGCCTTTGTCGTGTCCGTCGTCAGTCGTTGGTCGCAGTGTAAGTGTAACTGTTGCTGCACTGCGACGTCGTCGTTGCGCCCTCACACATCATACAATATTTGCGCGAGAAATTGCGCGCAGTTCCCCGACCTCGCCGCCCGCTTCCCGCATTCCGCGCGCGCTTTGTTACGCATTCGCATGATGCCTTTTAGTGACAAGCGTAATGAAATACAAATTTAATTTGTACGCAACGGCAGCAGTGGCAACAACGTTGCCCAGCACCAAGCATCCAACGCTCCCACAATTGCCGCATCCCTCATCGCCGAAGGCACTTCCACTTTTGATTACGCGATTTCCCTTTTGGTGATTTCTTATTTCTTCGTTTGCTCCCCCTTTTCCCCCCGGTTCGTTTTTTTGCAACTTTTCATTGTATATTGTTGTTGTTGTTGCTATTTTTGTTTACAGTTTCTTTTTGTTTGCCAAATGCAAAGTATGACATGGAGTAAATTAACAGTGGGAATATGAAACATGAAATATCAACGATTTGTTTTTGGTTTCTTTTCCTAATTTTTGTTTGGTATGGACAATTCGAATATGCGATTGTAAATGAGATTAAAACTGAAGCGCACAAATAACGAAAAAACAAACAAAACAAAAATAAAATAAAACGGAAATTGCTATTTGAAACTTTTCAAACAAAAAGGGACAGTGACCTGTCATTAATATTAAATCCGCACACTTACTGTCAAAATGCTAGCAAAGAATATGAATAACAATTGAAGTTATTAAAATTCTCATAAATATTAAAACTCAAAGCACTTTCTGGCACACAAAATGTTTTGAAGAAGTTAAATATTTTGTAGACTCTTTTCTTGGCAACTTTTGTGACAAAACACCAAAATCATAAATTCTTTTTCAAATGTGCTGTGATTATTAAGATCGAAAAAAAATAGTTAGAGGCAACAAAACAATGTTGATCCACTTTCAATTGTAAGTGCATCAAAATGTTGAGATGAAGATTCGAGAAAGAAGATTTTGAGATTTTCCGAAGCAACTTCTGTAGTGGTTACCCCAATAAGTGGCAAGAGACGGCTAACTCGGGTACTTCATCTGTTCTCCAACACCATTTCTACATAAACATTGCTGGAAACACACGATCTCAGAAAAGATCTTAAAGTTCTTCTGTAGAAGTTGAGACTCTTTTTTTGCCCAGAAACTAAAGGATCATTTTTTTTTCTTCTCTCCTAATGATCATTTATCATGTACTAAATTTTTTGCACTTCAACTTTGCTTTGCAATTTCGTCTTCGTCTTTTTTCAGATACATCGCTGTGACACAACCAATAAAATACGCCAAGCACCGCAATAGCCGCCGCGTCTGCCTCACCATTCTGCTCGTCTGGGCGATATCAGCAGCAATCGGCTCGCCCATTGTGTTGGGATTAAACAATACACCCAACCGGGATCCCGATTTGTGCGCATTCTACAACACGGACTTCATACTCTACTCGTCGCTGAGCAGCTTCTACATACCCTGCATTATAATGGTGTTCCTCTACTGGAATATATTTAAGGTAAGCGCCGCACACAAAATTCGCCCAAACCACACAAAATTGTCCAAAACACAACAACACTTATGCAGCATGACGCACATTGGTGCTTCATAAAATTCATGCAATTAAGAACCGCAATTGGCAAAACGCAGTCGAACTTTGCGCTGGCCACAAGTGGTCCGAAAATCCCCTCACACACACAGACACAAAACAATCAAAAACACAAAACTTTTAGCGCCTCGATTGCATTCAATTCTTGCATTTTCTCATTTTTGTTGCCGTTTGCTGTCGCATTGCAGGCGCTGCGAAGTCGAGCTCGCAAGCAACGCGCCGCACGAAAACCTCATCTGTCGGAATTGACGGGCGGAAGTGTGATCGAGAATATTGCACAGACGCGCCGATTAGCGGAAACGGCGCTGGACAACACGCGCCACACCAGCCGCATCATGCCCGACGAGGCGGCGACGAACACCGCGTCCGGCTCCAACGAGGAGGAGGATGAAAACGCCATTTCGCCCGACATCGACGACTGCCACGTCATCGTCAACGACAAGTCGACGGAATTCATGCTGGCCACCGTTGTCGAGGAGACCGGCAAGTGAGTTGCCTTACCCCAACCCCATCCCATTGTCGAACTACCAACAGCCACACCACTGACCCGCTCGTATAAGGTTATATGGCTAGAAGGCAGTCAGAGTGCAGTGCAACAGTGGGAGTTGAAATAAGTGAGAGGAAACCACAGAGCAACAAAAGTGCTTGAGGACATTTGTAGACATTGGTGACATTGGTTAGATAAATAGTTTGTATAAACAAAACAACATTAGTCAGATAGTTGGCCAATAGTTTGATACCAGCTAAGAATGGTTTCAAAGTAAAACCGATTACCCAATATTGTAAACGTATAGAAAAGGGAAGATTAGTTACATGGAAATTCAGTGAAGACAGAAATCTGAGCAAAGACAACTTATGGTCAAACTCCATAAAGTGCGTTTCATGCGTTCGGGGTTGTTGCGTCATTGCGTTGATTGCGTTATTTGCGTTGCAAATGGTCAAACTCCATAAAGTGCGTTTCATGCGTCAGCTTCTTCTTCTTACGTCAGCTGATGCTGTCAAACTGCTGATTGATTTCGTTGTGCATTGGGAGAAGACAAGGAAAATTGTGAAAAAAACGAAATGGAATCGCTAAACGACGTTATAGACTTTAGACTGATTTCATTTTAAACACAATAAATGTATATCGAGCATTGCAAAAAATGAAAAAAGAAATTCAGTTGAATTCAATTTGTAGCAATTTATTTCACAGGAATGAGCAAAATGCGATATACAACGAATAAGCTATCGAATTTCCAATACAGCGAAGACTAAGTTTCGTCTGTCAAAGAATTATGCTTTTTTTAGGAATTTCTTCACATTTTAGTTATGTTAAAATATTGGATTTAAAATGTTTCTTAACTGTATTTAATAGCTTTTGTGTAAAATAAATGCATTCGACTTTTTCGATAACACAAGTTTGTTATCGACTTTACCATCCACATCCACATCCACATTCATGCCACATAATTTATGACATCTTTAGGAGCTCTGTCAGCTGTTTGACGGCGTTAACGCAACCAACGCACTGATTCAACCTTTTTTTGCAACGCGAGAAACGCAAAACGCAACGAAACGGATGAAACGCACTTTATGGAGTTTGACCTTTACTCTGACCTAAATTAAGCTTAATTGTCAGTTACTCTAAACCGAGTACCTGTTTGAAAAGCCAGCTTGAACTGTAATAAAATGGGAGAAAGTAACCTTAATGAGTCTAACTAGTGGTGAAACCACTTATCTTAAACCGAATATTTGTTCAAACATTAGCTTTAACTGAACTAGAGTGGGAGCAAGTAACCAATTTGAAGTCATTGTCGAACATGGGTTAAATGGTTAAAAATGTAAAAGTAAAGAGTAAAATAATAGTCCGATAGTCACCAACCAATAGAGAGTGTTTTGTTTTTTAACAAACCCGATTACCCTAAACCAAGTAACCGTTCAAACATCAACTTAAACTAAAACTGTGTGGACGAAAGTAACTTGAATAGAGCCATCTGCTGCTAAAAGCGATTAACCTAGACCCGGGTTGTCGGTACAAAAACTGCTTAGTCTGAAATTGATTGAGAGCAAGCAGCCTATAAGAAGTCAACTTCAAACATGGGTTAAATGGTTACAAATCTAAAGGTAAAGAGTAAAATAATAGTCCCATAATCACCAATTAATAGAGAGTGTTTTTTTTTAACAAACCCGATTACCCTAACCCAAGTAACCGTTCGAAAATCAACTTAAACTAAAACTGTGTGGGAAGAAGTAACTAGAATGAAGCCATGTGCTGACAAAACCGATTAACCTAGACCCGGGTAGTTGGTATAAGGACTAATTAGTCTTAAAGTGATTCTGAACGGAGAGCATGTAACCTATGTGAAGCTAGCTTGTAACATGGGTTGAACAAATTGTTGGCATTCTATAAAGAAGTATCAAATTAATAATCCGAATATTTTTCTTTCGTCAATGGCCAACTGGAAGCAACTTTCTTTAAAACCGATTACCCTAGACAGCTTCAACTGAAATTGAAGAGCAGAAAGTACCTGAAAAAGCCATCTTAAATAGATTTTAGTTATATAGTTTTACGATAACATAAGAAAGATAGTCATGATAAAACTAAATAACGAAACCCGAATACCCGTTTAGGTTTCAGAGCTAAATTCGGTGTATGTCATAACAAAATTAGGGCTGCCTTTCATACTGAACATTTTTAAATTGCCAAATACTTCACTTTTGTCCTTTGATCCTTTTAAATTAGGTTCAGTCCTCCTTCTCAACGTCTTCCACCTGTCTGCCTTGTCTAGTAGACTCCACCTTAATGGGGATTTTTCGTTTAAGATTCGTTTTATGCTCTAAGTTCACTTCCTTGAATGACTCATTCGTAGGCCATCACATACGAAAAGTAGCTCCCAAGCAAAGAGTATCGTAGATCTTTTGAAATAACATGGATTTAATTAGGTTTAGTAGGCTGTGGTCAAAGACAGTTACACTGTCACTTGAAGGTCATTTTGATTTACAAGAAGTATGTTTAGGTAGAAAACAATAGCCATGGAGTAGAGGTTCGGATCACTTTGAGCTCTTGTTGAAGCTGAGTGGAGCAGATAGCCGTACCCATACCCAATAGGAATGTGTTCTCGTGAGAATAAAATAGTTTTTCATGAATTATCGATCAGTAGTAGAGAAAGTGTGAAAGGTTCATCTCAGCAGCCACGGCAGATCATAGCATACATACATCGTGGTAACTTTGATGAGCTGCTGCTGATGAGTCGTAGAACTCAGAAAGAGTATGTTACTTTTATATGTTCTCTTTTGTTTAAATTTTTGAGACAGTAGCAATTCGCCACTTAAATTCTACTTCCCACAAATTTTTAACAAATTTAGGGCCTTCTATTAACTTCCATATAAAAGTCTCAAATCGATGTTAGTACCAAGTTAACAAGTTTACAGCCAAATTGACAAATCTATAAGCTAGCTCGAAGCAAAAAATTTAATGTCTCATTGAATATGTTTCGAATGACTTGAACGTCCCAACGCCCCAATTGCCGTGGCAATTTATACAAAACTAATGACTTCTCACACTTCACAGCTGCCTTCAGCCAAAAGCCATTGAATTCCGCACTTAAATTCCACTTCGAAATTAAATTCTACGATGCAAAAAATTTCTCCTAATAGGTCTGCCACGAAAAAGCATTCCCTGAAATCGTTAATTAATACCGTTTTGTTCGCATCCCCAAAACGTTCATTCACAATTGTTTCCACCCGTTTCTCTTTTTCTTCTTCTTTTTGATAACGTTTTTTCAACTAAACACCATGCAACGCGTTTCGCATAAATTCACAACGCCAACGAAAAAAACCCCCAAAAAAACAAAAACGTCACGACCACGCGCGCGCTGCAGCGTTGTGGCGCAGATCACCACCCAGCCACAGCTGGTCGTGGCCGACCCAAATGGTAATCATGATTCTGGTTATGCACCATCAAACGTTGACGATGTCCTTGCAGGCGCAGCCGCCGACTCATCGCCGCCGGACAGCCCGGAGCCGAGCGGGACGCTCAAGCGGTCGAGCGTGAACAGCAGTCGACGCAACACGGAAGGCTCGCCCAAGCGCGAGCCGGCGCTCAGGTAAAGCCACAAACCCCACACCCGCCCCCCCCCTCAGCTAACAACTACAGCTGCTTTATAAAATGCGCTCTTTCGCAACTATCTGCTGCCTTCCTTTGTTTTAATTTTTGTACGTCACGCACTCGTCGACACTTTCTCGTAATTTATTGGCGTTTAAGTTTCAATTTTTTCTCCCATTCAAACCATGTGCCGCGCCACAGTGTTGCCATGAAGCCATTGTCCTTTGTGCGCTACGGCGTGCAGGAGGCGATGACACTCGCACGCAACGACTCCACCCTGTCGACCACATCGAAGACCTCCTCGCGTAAGGACAAGAAGAACTCGCAAGCGTCCAGGTGAGTGCATCGTCACGCGCCCACTGCCGCCGGCGACTAACCATAATTAAAAGTTTGAAAAGCTTCGCAGCGATATCAACACCTTCTTGCATAAATTTAACCCCCTTCCCTCCCGGCACCGCCCTGCCATCGTTACACCGCTTAATGTCATTTGCATTTCTTTTTTTCTCTCTTCCCCTCTGTCGACACAATGCGCATTTTTTGCCACTGTGCACCGCATCGCGTCAACGCATGCAAATTGGTTTGCGGCAGATTTACGATTTACAAGGTGCACAAAGCGTCCAAGAAGAAACGCGAGAAATCGTCGGCAAAAAAAGAGCGCAAGGCTACAAAAACGCTCGCCATTGTGCTGGGTAAGTTTTTGAATATAAACAAAAAAAACAACAATATGAACAAATTAACAAAAAACAGATTTTAAAAATTAACAAACACAAATTTAAAAAATTTAAAAAGTAAAAAAGATACAAAAATATAAAAAGTAAACAAAAAATAAACAACAAATAAAATTTAAGAAATTTAACAAAAAAATTTAAAACAAAAAATCACAACCGCCATAAAAATAAAAATATAAAAAGTAAAAAAAAAAAATAAACAACAAATAAAATTGAAGAAATTCAACGAAAAAATGTAAAACAAAAAATCACAACCGCCATAAACTTTTCAACTGAATACAATCAAAACTTTATGGTTTATTAAAGTTGGTTAAAAATTTTGCAAGACAAACAAAACAGAAAAAGAAAAGCGACAAAAAACGCCTAAAGCCAGCGAAAAGACGGCCGCAACTATCTCCTGGGCATTGAAAGTGATTGCAAAGAGCTGAGGCGCAACAGCGCAAAAAAGCTGCATCACGAATTTAATTCATAATTGCCGAGACTTGTGCAGCCAAGCGACCAAAATGGCGGCAGTGATTGATGCGATGACGATTTATTTTGATTTATTTTGATTTATTCAAAAGAAGCACAAAAGTTTTTTACTTTCTTGTTACTTTTTGTTGGTGAGTTTAGCGGAAAAAAACGGTTCAACGTTTGCAACCAGATCCCATTGCATCGAAGCCGTTGGGAGCAAACTGTTTGTAAAGGCTGCTGGTGTCTTAAGTTCAGCCGATTAATCGGCAACGGTATTAGCCGAACAATGTTGCCCCAAGGCAAATAAAAAGTTGCAAAGATTTGATGAAAATACAGAATATTAAAAATTAAATATAAAAATAAATTATGGGACATAAAAGTTTAACGATGAAAGTTAAAATATTACAACCAAATGCCGAAAATCTCGATTGTTTTTCAATAATAAATTAGCCCTAATTAAACTAACAAAGTTAGAAATACGAAATTCGAGAATGTGTTAGTGAACATATTAGGCGTTCAGACGTATTTAAAAAAGGAAAAAGTATTGGAAATTTTCAAGGACACATTTTCAATACCTATTCGTATTTGCGAACCAAAAAATTATTATTTTTTTTAATTCTAAGGTGTTCACGTCGGCGGAGCGGGTTAAATAAAACGCAATGGTTTTTCGGTTGTGGGTAGGTCTTTATTGTTAGACGTCAGTACAAGAAACACTGAACGAGACAAACGGCCGAAGCCGGGGAGCATAAATAGGGAGAACATCAGTACAAGAGGAAAAGGAAAGGAAGGGATTAGAGGTGGGATCGACAGATCACTGAACAACCACAGCACTCATTTAGCCACAAGGAATTTTCTCTTTCATTTGATACCCATTTTGATGTTCTACATTGCGCACAATTTTTCAATTTTTTTTTTTAATATTTTTGTCAGATTGACAAACAAACAAAAAGAAATACTAAAAATGCAGTTCTACTAGATTTCGTGTCTAAAATTGGCTGTCTATGGTGTAATGATACAATTTTCTCTCTGTCTCTCTTTCATGCAACTTTACACACACACACACACACCAGGCGTGTTTCTCTTCTGCTGGGTGCCGTTCTTCACCTGCAACATTATGGACGCCATGTGCACGAAATTCGACAAAGACTGCCGACCGGGCGTGACCGCCTTCATACTAACCACCTGGCTGGGCTACATCAACAGTTTCGTCAATCCGGTCATCTATACGATTTTCAATCCGGAATTTCGCAAAGCCTTTAAGAAAATCATGCATATGGGGTGATTAGCGATACGGTATATACATTTTGTTAACAACAACAAACAATGCACCAATAAACACAATCACCACAATGACAACAACAACAGCATGCAGTTATCATGTAAAAATATGACCGTAGAAGACCGCAACGGCAGCGCCAGTGAACGACTGCTGGCCAGTTTGCTTGCAAGCGCGTGAAATTCACTTGAAGATGAAGGAGTACAGCAACAACAACAAAAACTAAAACATGAAAAACACTTGAAATTACCTAAATTCGTAGAGGTATTACATAGCACGTATGTAGTATATATATAGGATATATATATAGGATCTATATATAGGATATGTATAGTGATCTTTGTTAGGCTTAAGGAGTAAAATATTTTATAAATATTTTTACTGTGCCAAGCTACAATTTAGTGAATATTTGCAGCAAATTTCCAAACTCACCTAATTCCCAAACACACATACACACACACACACACACACACACACACACACATTAGACAAATACAAAATTGTATATAAATTGCATAAGTAAATAATATAAAACATTAGATATATACAAACGTTATGTATACATATGGCAGTGTGAGCATGAGTACGTTTGTGTTTGTATGTAAATACTAAAACTGTGCGAATTTGTGCGCGCGTGTGTTGGTAACGAATGCTTGGGAAAAATGTATATGGAAAAATGTATGGAAAAAAGCACGCCCACTCGGGCCAAGTGGCAGCCACGTATTGTTTTGACAGTTTTGATTTTTTCCTCATTTCCGTTTGGTCGCTGGCTCGATTTTAATTCGATGCCACGCCGCACATAACCGAGATACGGGCAGCGTGTGGAACAAAGGAGAGAGTGGCGAAGTGTGTGACTTTTGTGACTTTTTTATGGTCAAGAAAATGAGTGCTACCCACAATATGCGGCAAATTAGTGAGAACCCTCACGTTCTCTACGGAAAATTTGCACAGATGAGCTCAGTTTTCTCGTTGGTTTTAATATAAAAATGTTGGTTCCAGAAAGTTGAGTGGCAGGTTTTAGTTAAGCTTTCGAAATAGCTGGGAGTTTTGGTATGAAATAGCAAAGCAAAGGAAATACTATACAGAAGCCATTAAGTGTGGGTTACTGTATCGCTTACAGTGTTGGCGTTTCAATAAAGGCAAAAGTTCAGCACAACTACAAACACGTTATAGCAGGAGCGGTGCTAGGTTTTACTTAACACTTTTACGTAATACTTTAATGTTTTTTATTTCAGTTCCAGTTGGAATAACTGTAGCGGCAAGTAAACCCAGTCAATAGAAACCTTAACCGATGAAGTTAGTGGCCCCAATGTAATTTACGGACTAGTAGCAAAATTGTCCGCTCCAACTAACATTGATCCTAGCCTAATCAAACCTGTAGAGTTATTGCTGCAATCAGAATTGGTTTAACACCATTTGAACTAACAGAATTGCAGCTGAAACTAAAACAGGTTCAGTCCCAATCCAACTCACAGAATGTCCGCTATTTCCGTATAAGTTTAAACATAATGAAATCTACTGAGTTGTCACTGAAATTTACATAAATTCAATTCCACTTAAACTAACAGAATTGTCGTAACAACCGAGATCAGTTTAACCCTAAGGAACCTAACAGAATTGCATCTAGAACTAATATAAATTCAGTACAAATTTAACTTACAGAGTTTCCGTTATTTCCATGATAGGTTTAGCCTATGAATGAAACAAACAGAGTTGCCACTGCAACTAACATAAATTTGAAGCCAACCAAACTAACAGAGTTGGCGCTCCAACTAACATAGATCCTTTCCAAGCAGAATCTGCAAAGCTGTCGTAGCAACCAAGAGAGGTTAAACCGCAGTCAAAATTACAAAGTTTCCACTAGAATAATAATATAATAATAATTTTAATAATTGACTGGCACGACAGCCCGCTTACGCGAGACTAAGGCCTAGCTTCCCGCAACCACCCGTGTTGTGCGTGTGAATTTGTACGCGGGTGGAAGTTTCCACTAGAACTAACATAAATTCAGTCGCAATTGAGCATACATAGCTTTAACTGCTTTAAATTAACAAAGGTGGCACTCCAGTTCACAGGTTACACACCGAATAGTATTTACATAATTTTTACTGCAGCTTTAATAGTTTTTATCCCATCAGAGCTAACAGAGTTGCATGTACAACAGACATAAGTTCTACCCCGCATGATACAATTAACATTTACTGTATGATGTCAGCCCGAAAGAATCAAAAGAGTTGCCGCTGCAAACAAATTAGATTTAACCCCATGGGAGGTTACAGACTTGATGCTTTTCAGAACCTTTTAAAAGATATTCCACAGTGGTTCGAAACTCAATAGAAAGAAATCGCTTGGGTTCATCCATTGGTTTTCGTTTTTTTATATTTATATAAATTAAATTTTGGAGGTAAAGAGCCGCTTAAACCAGTTAAACTTAGTTTGACTTTCACTACGATCTAAAAATGATTCAACCACTCCTTGTCTGAATACAACAACATTGTTAAATAAAATTTTTCGGAAAATAAAAGCTCTAAATCTAGTCGGATGAGAGGAGCTGTGCTGAATAAGAGGAAACAAATTCTTTCAGGCGTCATCACAAGAAGATTCACAATGTAGTGTTAACAAAGTTGCCACTTTTTCACAATTCAGCTGACAAATATTAGGTTTTGTGAAACTAGCTGAGCACTGAGACTTTGTTATATTAAAGTCTAAATAGTTTAGTCTACGGCTAAGAAAGATGAAAGGAAACCAAAGTTAGGTTATGTTAGATTGCAAAGAATGTTGATGATGTTAGCTGCACTAACACTCGAAGGACTGAAAAAGACACGTTATGAATTATATGGAACTGTCTCTCAAAGGAACGTCAAAGCTTGGTTAGGGTGCAAAGATAACCCATTGTGATTCCATCATAGTTGGAGCAATATTCAACTGTCTTGAATTGAAATTAAAGCAAAAACTGTAAGGAATTTTTTTTTTAGAGGCACTTTTGATTTATGATGTTTTGCAGCGCAATTCTAGGAAGTGTTAAAATTTAATAAAGAGCAAATTTGTTGATCGGAATCACCTCCACACTCTATGTAGCAAAATTGTCATATGAGAAGATTCCACCACCAATGCCGTCAGCGTTGCGTCTGAAGCTTATCCAAAAAGTTCAACTAAAATGTTTCCGTATTTTTGTGGTTTTCTTCTTTCGGTTTGTTGCAACACCTACAAGCAACGCTTCATTGCAGACTTTGGAAAAATCTTTCAATAGGATTTCCAGACTGTGTCGCAATTTGTTGCACTCTTTCGTCAACTTAAATGTTTTCTCAACGTTTAAATCTTTTTCATCATCTCATCAAAGTCATTATTGGGTTAAATTGCTAAACACAAAAACTCCCAGTTATTTGTTCCTTGCGCTGAAATTCTGCCAAATACTTGAGCTATGAAATGTTGCCTGACGTTTTGTGCACTTTCCAGAACCACAGCAAAGCGTCCACTGTCGCTCGGCACGCACGCCACAGCCGGTATGTCGCTTTGAAATTAACATTCGTAATGAAAACATATCACACAACCCAACTAAGCGAAAGCAAACAAAGCTCTTTTCGTCACAAATTCTGTACCAACGATGGACTTGCATATCTCAAAGCATAAGCAAAACTGCAAAAATTCTGCGAAAACATTTTATTCCAGTGTGTCTACAAACAATATGTGAGTGCATCCAGTGCTGTGTTAAGTTACGCAACGCAGTAATCAGTAAAAATATAAAGAAATTGCCGTTGCACTCTTTGTAACCCAAAACGAAAGCCGACACAAGCGACTTTCGAGCGCGTTTTGTAAAAATTGCGCACAGATTTTTGCAGTGCAATAATCTGGCGTATTTTTACAAAAACAAACCAGCGCAACACTAAACATGAGCCCCAATGCAAAGAGGGCAATGCGATTTCTTTAACAAACTTGAACATAGTTAAGTTGGAAATAGTTAAGAGAGTTGATCGAATAAACGATGCATTGTAAATAATTACAATATGAAATACAACAACTTGGTGTATGACGACTAACACAAATGCGTTTCGTTTCATTACTGTGCATCTGCGCCAAGTGAATAATCAAAACAAGTTGAGAATTTGCAAAAAATTCAATATCAGGGTATAAATTAAATTTGGCTAAATGTAGCCTAATGACTAGCGTAAATATCACTAGCAGACTTTGTAGCTAATTCCATTGTTAAATCAAACAAAATATATAGAAAAATTATACTTGCACAAAAGAAAATGCAAAGCGAAGATTTATTTAGTTTTAATGACCGTCCTCTCTATTGTTTCTATGCGACAAATAATTAATTAAACGAAACTAATTGAAAATACACGTAAATTATGGCGAACAATAAGGAAAACTACAAAATTGTACAACCTATCAAATAACGATTGAAAGTACTTAATAGCGAAGCGCAACTAAATAAAGCAACCAACCGATATCACGGCAAGAAATGCTCAAAACTTTTGTACTTTCCTATGATTTTCTTACGCAGTTGTATTTACGATAAGCAATTTGTTTTTATAAACATAACTAATGCTAACTGTAAGCTAGCGTAATATGAAATTTGTAAAAAAAAACAAAAACAAAAACTGAACAAACTATTAAAAACTAACAACAACAACAACAACAGCAAATAAATCATGCCTAGAATAAGCGATAGTGAAAGCAAAACCTTGAAGCGCCAGACCAGACTTGAAGTTGTCTGGCGCCCAAAAATATGCATTAAAAACAAAACCCTACATACAATACATAGATATGAGTATATACATTCGTATATAGACAGATACACGTAATTAGCCTAATTCTTCCAAGACGTGAAAAATGAACGCTTATTAATTTTAAACTTGCATTACCGCAATTGCATAGACAAGAAAGCATTTTCATATTAGTTATATTAACTTGCATTCGCTCACACTTACACACACACACACTCATATAATAAATATATAAATATGCCTATTTACATGAAGTACCTTCTTTGCGTAGTGTTAACCGTTGATTAGCATTCAAATGTTTATCGTTTATGCGACAAGCGACACGCGCAATTTGTTGTTGTTACTTGACTTTCGTTTAAAAGCCGTGTAGCACTTAAAAACAAAAACAATTCAAATTCCACTTTAACTGCGATCAATTGCAGTGCGCATCGTTTTAGCCATTTTTTTGATTGGTTTTTGTATTTTGCATTCAAAATGTTATATTTGCCAATTTATGTGCAGCAAACAGTAAAGAAGTAAAATCAAGCGCACACTAAGGCGCATGAAATGTTGTAAAGTAAATAAATAATTATTATTAAAATATTGCAAACAAATGAAAAAATAAATTAAATATGAAAAAATTAAAGTTGAACTTTTTATTGATGAAATTTAAAGAAGTTTTGGGAGTTTTTGTTGATAAGCAGAGAGAATGGAGAATTTTTGGGAATTTATTAAGAAGAAGAAAAAGGGCACTTCCAGTTGAGCACAGAACGTAAGTAATTATTATTAAAATATTGCAAAATCAATGAGAAAGTCAGTTAGATATGAAACGAATTTAAGTTAAACTTTTTATTGCAGAGATTTGGTGATTCTTTTTTAAGTGAAGGAAACTGATTTCAACAAACAGTGAACTTCTAGTTGAACACAGAAGGTTAGTAATTATTATTAAAAAAAATGCAAACAAATAAGAAAATAAATTAAGTATGACAAAATTAAAGTTGAAGTTGGTTTTTATTGATGCAAGTGAGAGAAAGAGAAGATGGAGAGTTTTGGCAAACGTGTACTTCCAGTTGAGGTCAGAACGTTAGTAATAATTATCAAAATATTGTCAACAAATGAGAAAATCAGTTAAATATGAAAAACAATTCTAAAAATAAATAAATAAATAATTGAACTTTTTATTGATCAGATTTTATTTCAAATTTGGGTGATATTCTTTGATTCTATCGATTAGCAGAAAGGATGGAGATTTTTAGAGAATTTTTAAAGAATTAAAAAAGCATATTATTGAATAAAAAGGGCGAGTTCAGTTGAGCACATAACGTAAGTAATTATTATTAAAATAATGCAAAAACAAAAAGAAAATAAATTAAAGGGGAAAGATTAAGGTTTTATTCATGAAATTTGTTTTGGTTTTCGGATTTTTTATAGATTTAATTAAGAAACAAACATTAAGATCAAGGTGAATATTGGGAAATTTTTCAAAGGTAATCAACAATTTTTTAACAAACGTGCGCATCCAGTTGACCTCAGAATGTAAGTAGTTATTACTAAAATAAATTAGATATGAAAAAGTTAAAGTTAAACCTTTTATTAGAGAATTTAAGGAATTTTTTAAAAAGTGAAAACATATTTTTGAACAAAAATCACATCAAGTAGAATCCACTTTCATACTAAGATTACTAAGAATTGGCTGAAAATTAAAGATTAAAAATTTTACAAATTTATTCAATCTCAGCAAACATTTTCTTTAGAAAATGCTATTAATGGGACTTTATAAAATGAATTGGAAAAGTTTGTGATGCTCTGGAAGTAGTAGCAGTCACATCTGAAAAGAAACAAGAAGTTTAAAGAAGCTTTGAACTTTCATTCAAACTTTTTTCAGAAAGGAAGACCATAAATAGGACTAAATATCTCGAGTTGAATTCATACCCTCTACAGATGGTGCAATGTGCTTTAGCATTGTACTTTAATTTTAAAAAGGTTTGACATTTCATTCGAACTAACCTAACTTTTTCGTTAAAAAAAACTCAATAAATGTGTCTGAAAAGCACCAAACGAGTTCGTGGCCTCTATAGAAGCTACAGTGAGTTTCATTACTCGAATGGAAAACCAATCTTTAGAATGGATTGCAGTTTCATTCAATCTAAATTAACTCATTTTTCTCGGAGAAGGATACCACGAAGTGGGTATGTAGAACGCGAAACGAATTGATGCCCCTAAAGAAGCTTCAGAGTGCTTTTGCAGCCATAACTAAACTGTAAAAAAATTCATTTTTGAGAAACTTTCAAAAGGCTTTCAAAAGGAAAAAAACCTTGATGCGAGCTCCGCATTGAAGCATTGAGATTTCATAACCTGAGACTGAAATTCTGTTTGTAATCATTTTCAAATGATTCATTGTAAGGTCCTTACATCAATTGCAACATATATATTATATATATTGAAATTGTAAGGTCGAAAATTATTTTTAACTTACCTCATATTAAGAAACAACCCTTAGTACATTTGAAAAGTCTCGTATTGCTACTGCAGTCAAAGAAGAGCGGCAATTGTTTGAGTTTAACTTTTGTTGCGCAAAGTTTTATGCATTGCTCAACCCTTTTTTAATTTTTTTTAGAACGCTCTTCCTCATTGCCTTTATGCCATTTTCACTTTTCACAATGCCATTTATTGCACTCGCAACAGATAATTGCAACGTTGGCTGCAGCCACGGCCAAACGTTTCCGCGTCAGTGCAACACGTTGTGGAAACGTTGCACTCATCTTCGGATATTATTTAAATGAACGATTACTTGTCATCACTTTTGCGCAGACAACGCCAACAGCGCAACCACAGCTACACACAAAAACACGCAAACAAAGGACGCAGTCAACCGCATTTGGCACTTGGCCGTCCAACCGCTCGTCTCGCCACTGGTCATATCAGTCACGTCCGGCCAGCGCGCACAACAACCGATAGACAGCGGACGGCAAAGCGGGTGGGGAAATGTCGCTGCAGCAGTCAGCGCCAGAACAATCCGGTAAAAGTTTTCTCATTTCCGGCGCTTGCAACGGCGCCAGTTAAATTCTGAACGCCGCTGAATGCTGAATGCTGAATGCTGAATGCTGCATGTTAACCCTCTAGTACCCAGTGGCGGCTTAAGGTGCTTGGGGGCCCGGGGCGGCGACGGCTGAGGGGCCCCCAAAAACGGTGCAGAATAAGTTTGCGTACAAAACTAATGACTGGAATTTCCGGTTATGCTTTTTAATTTTTTTTTAAATTTGTATTCCATTGAACAGTAAATGGACAGTAAAGGGACAAATTATTTTGAAACGTATATGTGCTTGAAATTTTATAGAAAGCAATAGAATCCCAGAGAAAAAATGAAAAATGTATAAAAGGATAATCTTACTAAATCTTTCCAAAATTGATAAAAACTTTCGTGAAATTAGAAAAACTTTTGGAAATTTTTTAGGAAAACTAAAAAAAAACAGAAAATCTTGCTACGGTCTGGCCATTATTTTACGCAACCCGAGCAGGAGGATTAGATTGTTTTGTGATCAGTGCATCATTACACTACTCGACAAAAAATGGGCCAATCGCGTGCATAGATAAAGTGTTTTCTAGACTAACTTTGGCCGCTGAACAAGAAACTGAAAATAAAAAAAATTTTTTAAGAAGCGTTTTCAAAAAATCTTCGAAAAACGAGTTTTTTTCCTGTTGTTTCAGTTATGAGCACATATCTCCTGAAAGAATTATCCGATTAACACGAACTGTCCGTCGTGATACATAGATTGTTGTTACTTGTCAGTAACTTCTCCAAAGGAAAGTTGTAACAAAGTGAATTTTTCGACCAAAAAATCAAAAATTTTCGAATATTTTTTTTATTGATAAATAAACCTTTCAACAACCACTGTGGATCGCAAATAGCTT